>JAODKC010000009.1:5597849-5611630 GCA_026777985.1 Mormyrops attenuatus
GCAAAGAGGGACTTTGCAATTAATTGCAATTCATCTGATCACTCTTCATAACATTCTGGAGTTTATGCAAATTGCCACCATAAAATCTGAGGCAGCAGAGTTTGTGAAAAATAATATTTGTGTCATTCTCAAAACTTTTGGCCACAGCTGTACAATATATGAAAAAAAGTAGGGCTGGTCATAAGGATATCATTTTGCTGTATAGCATTTCCTGTTAAATGAGTAGCATATCTTATCTTCAAGCACCTGGAAACCTGGCCCTCTTTTCAAGCGTGTTACAAAGGTCGAGGATCTATGTGCATGTAGGCGGAGTCCTGGTGCATGTTCCTCGCTGAAATGGTGAATCATAACGATTTACTGTACAAATTGTGCACTGAGTGCACTGAGTCCACTTTTACCTGCGTTTGGATCACAATTGCCCTGATTGTGGTAAAAAAGCGTTAACTAGCTACATGGCTTTAGAGCTGTCAGCGTGCCAGGCCGTGGAAATCCTTTTCCTTTTCTCAGCAACAGAGCAATGTCAGCTCAAGTAACTGATCCCATATTCAGGTAGCCAGTGATGAGACGACACAGAGTAAGACACACCCTTTCAAATGTTTCCTGAAATTGTAAGGTGAACTGAAGGTCAGTGTCACTCACTCCCTGGTACAAGGTAAGAACTCACACCACTTCCACTTTGGGAAAGAAAATCTAATGAGCATTTTAAAAGTGTTTATGTTATTAAAGTGGTTCTAGGTTTGCATGAAAGATGACTTGAGTAACAAGACGGGGAGTGGAACATTTTCACCCGGGTGCAAATTTTGTAAAATTCTCATATAAAACATGATACAGGATATTGCTTGATCTCAGTAAATTCATATGATAATGTAATCTGATTAAACTAAAAAAAAATACTTAAATGTTTTAATTTAATAATTTACAGGTCAATCCGAGTGACATGTTTTTTTTTTTACATACATGCTACCTATGCACTCTTTCTTTAAACACTTGGTTTCCCATGGAGTTCACAAAGAAGATGCCGTAATGACCATAATATTCTGCTTTTATCCCCTGCCACTTTGTTATAATCTTTGAGTTTCAACCACAGACTGGGCCAGAAGTTTTGTGCCCTCTGTGTAATGCAGTTCTTGCATTTTGCTGAATAGAATAGCTTTTAAATTCTTATATTTTATTCTACATGCATACAAGGCCAGTCGTTCTTTTATGAGTCTGGCAGATGTGAAGAGGTACAGTTTGGATTGGTCAAAAAATTAGGAAATGTACAACTGAGGGAATGTACATTCATGTCCTCAAGTGACTATCTGAAGCGAACCAAGCCAGTCTTACTATAATGCTGGCGTTATACCATCGACATTTCCTACGAACGTTGTAAAGCATTCGTTTAGATGATGTGTGTGACGCTAAAGCGGTTAACATGGGCTTAAAGAGTTAATATACTGAATCGCGTTACATAAATTTCAATTATCAATTCGAAGTCAAGCAAATTCGGTTTGCCACTGGGCGGAACTCAGCGGACATAAAACTGAATAGACCAATCCACAGTAAATGCAATTACGCCTAGCTGCGTCTTCTTTTTATATAAATTATAATCGGGATTGATGAATTTTAAATATATTTCAAGTGTTGTCTCTGTTCAGTAGCATACTACCGTTATCTTAGGTGCACTCATTTCGTCCGAATCATATGGTACTGTAGACTATATACAATATTATTGTAGTGCAATCGCCGATCCATTAACCAGTGATCGGTTTCTTACCGCGTAGCATATATAGGCAGGATAAAATTATGACTAATCGTTATCCCTAAAACTGCCTAATTAATCGCTACTTATAGCTAGCTATGGTTACATTACATTTCATCCCAAATGGGCACGCTGTGAGTTAACGCACTGTTTAAATCCTTTAGACATTGTCGTCATTAGTTTTGATATATATTTTTAAATTAAATTTGAAGCACATACGCACGGTCCGGTATTGATCAAAACTGGAGCCTGTCTTATATTTGAGAAGGAAGCGGGTACAAAGAGCTATTTTTTCCTTTCCTTGACGTTTTGTGGAGCTTGTCCTGGGTAGATGTAACGGAGCAGGTAAAGGGGCGCTTGGTGTTGTTGGGGGATGGTAAAGTGCTGCGGCTGCAGTCTTTGACTGCTCGCCTAATGCAGTCATTTCTCGGCTGTATTCATAACACGTACGATACTGTAGCCTCGACCTCCATACTGATCCACTGCTCTCCAAACGCTCTATTCCAGCGCCGACTCTACCCAAGCCTTGCTTATTCCTGACTGCCTGCATTTGCGGACACAACATGGCAAGCACATTCACCAAGGTTTTCACCTCTAAGAGGACCGTGGGCATATTGTCACTAGTTGGTGCGGGATCATTGGCGACCGGGTACTTGCTGAACAGGCAACATGTCAGCGCTGGATCGCAGGTTCGGAGAATTTACCCTGCCAGGTAACCCACTTGACGCTCCTTGCCATGTATTCGGCATGTGTATTCGATTCTGATCCATTTCTCGTATAGGTTAAGTTTATTTTCTGAAGCACTGATGGAAATTTAAAAATGTTCCGCACCGTAATCCCACCACAGCGGAATGTCACTCCTGTGATCAGTCCATCCTCTCGCAGTGCTGGATAGCGCGCTTGGCATTTAATAAGGCATTAAAGCAATTTAATGAATGGCATTCATCTTTGATTTTGTGGCGTGAAATGTTTTTCTTAATCTGACTGCATGCTGGGTTCTTGGGAGGTTGACGTGCTTTTGGTGGGAATATTCTGGAAATTCTTCCAAATAAAATCAATTATTGGGCTTAATGAGTTCGCCTATATTTTAATGATATTTTAGTATCGATTTATTTTAACAGAATGGTGAATTGCAGCATTCGTTCCAGCCTTTTTCAGGATACGTTTTTATTGAAAATTTTACTGTGAATAGAAGCTATATGGCATTACAAACGCAAAACGTGCGCGTAATTCGATCCCCTGCGTTTATACAATCGTCCATATTATAACTACAATCGGAGTAGACGAACAGTGGATTTTCACAACCACGATTGTACATTTTTTGGGGCAATTTATCAGCGATACTAATCTAACGTCGCCCGCCGATTCACATGCATGCCAGGAATGTCACTTGTTTTTGAATTACTTGATCTCTAAAATTCTAAATGGTAATATATGTGAATAACGTGTCAGTTTAAAAAATATTTGCCGAGTTAAATGTATAACTATTTCCCGGCAGCGCGGAGTACCCCGATTTGCGAAAACACAACAATTGTATGGCCTCCAACCTGACTCCCGCTATCTACGCCAAGCTGTGTGACAAAACTACCCCCAATGGCTACACCTTAGACCAAGCCATCCAAACGGGCGTAGACAACCCAGGACATCCCTTCATCAAGACCGTGGGGATGGTGGCCGGAGATGAGGAGACCTATGAGGTAACAGACCTTTAGTACTGAGGATCGGCTGGGTGTGTTTGTGTTGGCCAGAAGTCATAAAGTAAAATAATTCGGAAAGATACGTATTTTCATCTGGGCAGAATGGCATTCGTGTATTCATCCATCCATCTATACCATTTATCCAGTACAGTGTGGCAGTAATCCTGATGCGTATCCCAGAATGGCACAGAGTACCAGGCAACTCACCCTGGAAGAGATGAAGAATGATGTAATAAATGTAAAATTATGTTTAAATAAGAATGACCAAAACGGAGCTGTATTAAAGAAGATGTGTGTTAAAGGCAATGATTCTATGAAAACATGGTGTAAGCTTCCAAATGAAAGCCATGTTTTCAGTCCTCACAAGCGACAGAGGAGGGAGGGGGTGATCTATGTTCTGTCCCCCCCCCCCCCCACGGATGTGGAACAGTGAACCTGCTGCTGTATTTGCTGGCAGTTTTATGTGAATTCCTTCATCAGGGTGAAGCTCTCTAATGCTCATAAATTGTGCTGCAGTCGGTGGGGGGGAGGTGGATCTAAATTAAATAATTGCAGCTAAGGGTGGAAACATTTGACCTCTTGGTGTAACAGGCACGTGTCCCAGAAGCTCCCAGTGGAGATGTCAGTGCTGTGGAGGGAGGCTTGCGTTTGGGGTCTGCCACGCTGTGTGCTCATTCCCCATCTGGTTATTCCCAAACATGGACTCAGTTTTCACCCCCACTGTATCGTTTCCAGGTGTTTGCTGACCTTTTTAATCCTGTCATCAAAGAGAGACATAACGGCTACGATCCCACGACGATGACGCATCCCACTGACCTTGATGCCAGCAAGGTAGGTAGGGTGAGAGGGAAAACTGAAAAACGGCTAAACCGTAAGTGTCATAAGCAGGAACAGTGTGACACTGCACTAACGGCTGGTTAATCTTCTAATTGTACATGTTTCAATCATTCAATACTTTATGTCCCTCTTTGAACTACAACGCAAAAGCAAACACAGAAACGGTGTTCATTACGCGACCTGGAAAAGGACTGTTCGCTTACTGCATTGAGGATTCTGATGGTGGATTCTTTCTCAGATCCGATCGGGGATGTTTGACGAGCGCTACGTGCTGTCCTCTCGGGTCCGCACGGGCCGCAGTATCCGCGGACTGAGCCTGCCGCCGGCCTGTACGAGGGCAGAGCGCCGGGAGGTGGAGCGGGTTGTGGTGGATGCTCTCAACGGCCTCCAAGGGGAGCTGAAGGGTCGATACTACAGCCTAATGCAGATGACGGAGCAAGAGCAGCAGCAGCTCATCGATGTGAGAATGTCCCGCCACTGGAGTGTCCCATAGGTGTCCCACACGTGTCCCTCACATGTCCCATATGTGTCCCACACGTGTCCCTCACATGTCCCATACGTGTCTTATGTGTCCCACATGCATCGTATCTCTCAGAAACTAATATGGCTTTTTCACCAAGAGCATGGGAAGATTAATAAAAAGATAATAACAATAAATTTAAGCATAAAAAACAGATATTTTTGAGCCAGGGATATTTAGAAACATCGTATTTCAACAGAAGAGGCAACATCGGATATTGTAAATGGGTGTTTTTTTCTTCTTTTGGCTATTTCTTTTATTTATGCAGGACCACTTTCTGTTTGACAAGCCCGTGTCTCCACTCCTAACCTGTGCCGGCATGGCCAGAGATTGGCCAGATGCCCGAGGAATCTGGTAAGTCTGGTTCCCTTTTTCAAGAACCGCAAACAACAGCGTGAATGTCATGCAGCGTTTTTACGGTACATTTTTTCGCTTTGGTGCAGGTGACACCGATTTGGTAAAAATGATATATATATATTATTATCGAAGGCATGAACTGCCATTAGAAACAGAAACGCAGTGAAATATGGCCTATTTAGGACAGACAGTATCTTTTTAGTGACTGGACTGGCTGTGCAACAACATGCCAAGGAATTACAAGTGAGGATGCATGTTTCCAGTGTTAAGAGGATCCTGCCATAATGGAGAATGACGGATTTTCCCATGGTAGCTCAGGCCCAGTTTATTCCATTAGCAGATAGTCAGTGTAGCACCGCCCACTGCTGTCCTTCTTTACCACCTGTATCCCATGATGCAGTGCTTCCTTCTAAAAAAATTCATGACAGGGTCTAAGTTGTCGGAGCGAAAGAAGAACAGAAAGAAACAGCCTGCCATCAGAACTAGGCCATGCGTTTTCCATTGGTCCCCTGGTTATCAAATAGCTGGTGTAGGTTGGATATCGCTGTCAATATATATTCATATATACCAGTATATGTGGGGACAGTGTGTGGCTTAGTGGGCTGGGATACTGTGTCTGTGATTTCACCGTTGATCCCTTGAGCAAGACCCTTAACCTCAATTACTCGCAAATCGCAAGTGTGTGTGTATATGCCCTGTGATGGGTTGGTGCCCTATCCTGGGTTGTTCCTTGCCTTGCACCTGCAGCCTCCGGGACAGGCTCCAGACCCCCCCACAGCCCTGAATAGGATTAGCAGGTAGAAAAATTGTATGCATATATGTATGTATGTATGTATGGATGGATGGATTGATGGATGGATGGATGGATGAACTGGATTTACCAAATTGCCCATAGGTGTGAGTGTGCCCTGCAATGGGTTGACACCCCATCCAAATTGGACAAGCAGGTTCAAAAAATGGATGGATAAAACATAGTGTTGTAGAACCAAAGTTATTATTAGGGATGATTATTGTGTATTGAAGGCAAAATTTCTTTAATACAAGCTTGTATCCTTCCCACTCATAGCAAGAAGTTCTCTATCAATCCCCTGTTCCTTTTGATGTCCATAAATAACATTCGGCCTTGACGCATCGGTATCGACTCGCTCTCCAGCAAGTCAGGGTCCCACTCAATTATTCATCGTTTTTGTCTCTCCTTTCACCACTGGAACAAGTCCTCCTCACCTTCTGCATTTTTTAGGCAAACTGCGTGCGTGTTAAAGTTTTTCAGACCTCGTAGAACCAAAATTATTGCCACTGCACAATGGGTGACTAAGAGATGGAAGAAATAGCGTGTCTGCCCTTCAGATTACCGGAGCCTTTCTTATGGGCTGAAACAGGCACAACGATCAGAAGACCTTCCTCATATGGATCAACGAAGAGGACCACACACGTGTTATATCCATGGAGAAGGGGGGCAACATGAAGCGGGTGTTTGAGAGGTTCTGTAAAGGACTCAAAGAGGTAAAGTGACACCTCCATAGGCTGTATTACACCGGTGCAGACATGGGAGTACCAAACTGTGATATTAAGTGTACGATCATCTGGACCGCATGGATTTGTTGCACATAGAATCAGTTATTTTGGATGTGGATGTGTTTTAAGTTCCCAGCATGTACTGCTGTGACCTCTGACCTGTACTGGTCTTATCAGGTAGAGAACCTGATCACAGAGAAAGGCTGGGAGTTCATGTGGAATGAGAGACTGGGCTACGTCCTCACCTGTCCCTCCAACCTGGGCACCGGCCTAAGGGCTGGTGTCCACGTCAAGCTCCCCAGACTCAGCAAGGTACCTGCATGCTTCGAGACCCTCCCCCCTGCCCCTCTAATGGATTGTACGAGTAGTGTCAGGTAGAGTTGTAGTGAAGGACAACTCATGGAACTATAAAAGGCCCAGCTCTAAAACAGGTCAATTTTATTTGGATAAAACCATTAGCATAGCACAAAAATTGCTAATTATGTTCCTGTTGTCGCAGGACCCCCGTTTCTCCAAGATCCTGGAAAATCTGCGTCTTCAGAAACGAGGCACGGGGGGCGTGGACACCGCGGCGGTGGGGAGCACCTTTGACATCTCCAACCTGGACCGACTGGGAAAGTCGGAGGTGAGATGGCCAGCGGGAATCCCATCTTTGCATGGTGATATTTATGTGTGCAGAGACACTGTCTCGGTGAAGATCACTCAGAGGTGTGACCTCGCTCTCTGTTCTTGCGTCTAGGTCGAGCTGGTCCAGATAGTGATAGATGGGGTGAACTGCTTGATCGACTGTGAGAAGAAGCTGGAGAGGGGACAGGACATCCGAATCCCACCTCCGATCAATCAGTTCAAGTAGAGTGACCTTGGAGCCCAGCTTTGACTACTGCTGCCATATTCATGTTCACATAACTGAAGTGCTCTATACCCAACACTGAACATTAAACCTAATAAAGTATTCTCTGACACGCTGTATTACACTCACTAAGTCTGGAGCTATATTCTGCATATCAATACAGTCACCCTTCCATATCTGCGGGGGATCGTTCCAGGACCCCCCACGAATACCAAAATCCGCAGATGCTGAAGTTCCTTATATAAAATTACATCGTATTTGCATGTAACCTGCACACACCCACCCATGGACTTTAAATAATCTCTAGATTACTTATAATACTGAATACAATGTAAATGTCATGTAAATAGTTGTTATACTGTATTATTTAGGGAATAAGGACAAGAGGAAAAAGAACTTTCTGGATTTACTATTATCCATCCATCCATCCATCCATTGTCCAAACCGCTTATCCCGTTGGGATTTATTATTATTATTTTAAAAAATATTTTCCATCCGCGGTTGGTTGAATCCACAAATACGGGACGCATGGATATGGAACCCATGGATACAGACCCCACGGATCCGGAGGGCAGAACCCATAGATACGGAGGGCCGACTGTATTCATATTTTGCGAATGAAATAATGGGATAAAAATATACTAATTGTACTACCAACATGGTTGGTGTTATATGTCATATGAATATATACATTTATCAGAAAGTTGTAATCTGTTCTACCTGCAATACATTAATCTTTTTTATAAATGTCTCTATACTTTTATATAATTATAAAAGTTCAATATTTTAGCTTTAGATGGTACCCAGGCAAGTATTTAATTAGTATTCTCTTAATAAATCCCCCTCACCCCTGACTAAACTGAAGGTCGTCCTTTCAGTTGCTATTTCTAAAAGAACGCTATGTCACCATGGTTACGGAGCCATTTTCTGCTGGAACCACTGCTGCGCACATCATGTGACTGTAATATCAGTAATCCTGTGAGGATTCAAGCACTGATGAATACTGAGGCAGCCGCCATGAACTGTGTGTTTGCGTTCCCCATTACCGCTATCTGCCATGTCTGTTATTCAAAAATAACAATTATATATATGAAAATACTTAGTTTTCATGAAAAATACACAAGACGTATATATCATAATAGTAATAATGGCAAAAGTTAATCATTAATATATAATTACTATTATCTATCCAAAAAAAACAGGTTATCGACATTAAAAATCGCATAGATGTTTATGTATGGCGCACAATAGGTATGTCTGTGGCCCATGAACACCTCCAGCTACAGCCTCACAATATCACATCGCGATATGTGAAGTGTCTGAGAGCAATATTGCGATATTTATAAAACGAAAAAGAAGATGAAATTACTGGAAAGAAACTATAGCGAAATTAAACTCTACTCTAAAAATCTGCCAATAGACTGTATCTATAAGTTGATGGTGTTGCCGCAAGTTGTGTCAGAAGGCAGAAATGTGTGATTAATGCACCTTTCACAGTGATGGTGCTGAAACGATACAGCCTCCCCCCTCCAGGTCTGTGTATGGGTCTATGGCCTGAACTTTGGGGTCCACCATGACCCCCAAGCGAGATGGCTTTTTCCGAAAATGGCATGGAGGGGGTTCCCCTACAATAAATTTCGCTGACCCTCATACCCAACAGCCGACTGGGAAAATACCCAGGATACCGGACGGTCAGTCCCTACCTGTCTGGGTGTCTAAATTGCACTTAATGTGTGAATATGTCTGTCCACCCCATGACAGAATGGCGTCTCGGACAAAGTGTCCCCCAGGTCATGGTCTTCCCAGAAAAATTCCCAGGCTCCCCATTGATTGATGGGGATTCCCTATTGAATCCCCAGTGATTCCAGAAATCAGATGGCTGGAACTTATACATAACTGGAATTCAGCTAGACCAAGTAGCTGAAATTCCACATAATTATATTGTATGAAAAATCCCTCTCTATAAGTGAGAAGCCTGGTCCTTAACTACCACCTGCTGCACCTGTCCATCCTTGACCTCCTGCTGGTGAGAGATCACAGATTAGCACTTCAGAAGGCTCCCAGAAATTATTCCTTGCTGTTACCACCTCCTCACCTTCACATTTTGTTCTGCAGAAAAATCTCAAAATTCATTTTAATAATAAAAATCAGGTCAGCGTGAGGAGGAGAAATACTTCCCAAAATATAATATGCACTGGACATATAAATAAATATAGAGTTTCCTGCCAGCAAACTTGTCTGTAGCTAGTTAAACGTTACAAGAACAAGATCCCTACAACAATAATTGAATTCAGGAAACAACAAATAACACAAGTGATTTTCATTATTACAAATACTCCATAAATACCAGAGACACGCTTCTCTCCCCACTCTGTTTACATTCATGTCCATCTTCTGCATTTGTTCCTACAAGTCCAGTTAATCCAATTAGAACCAGCTTGATCTCATTATCAATGATGCCTGTGGACACAGAGATGCTGATCAATCATGCGCGTGAGTTATGCGGCAGATGGGAGGAGTTGTAACCCACCTGATAATCAAAACCAACCAACCCCCTGGACATCCTTAAATGGGTTTAGACCCCAACACCCCCGATGCTCAACCCAAAGTTGTGCCCTTATGATCAATCACCATGCTGAGGCCAAACCCTAAATCTCTCTGTTCCAGAGATCACCACTAGCTTTTAGGTACTTCAGTCATGTCCTGCATTGCCTTCCTAATGGCTTATAACAGAATTAGCATAGGTCAGCTGCCTTAGGCTTCACTTTAACGAAGAGAGGAACGCAAGTGAGCCTGTACATATGTATCCTAAAAGAGAGACATGAGGGGAAACTTCAGACACTGCATTCATGATTACATGGTACTTCAGACTCAAAGACAACGGCATGTTCCCAAGAGAGAGACACTATCATTGGACACTGACACAAATACAGATTGTCCACGAGGGACCCATCTGCCAAAAAAATAAAACTGAAATATCCCAATCAGGTTAACAGTGAATACCTGTTATATAAAGTCCATTCTTTAAGTTGTTAGAGAGAATGATCTGATTCTAACCACGAACTTTGATCTCTCTGTGCTCATCAAAACCTCACTGATTTTGGGTATATTGAGCTCTAAATTGATGAGTTTTAAATAAGCTATTAGATCATCAGATTTCAAACTAAATAAAATGGAAGGCGTAAGATATATAGAAGCAGTAGGCTTAGGGGAAAGGCCAGGCCAAAATTCCCCCTCTGCACTGATCTGTGCAATGGCGATGTTTCCATCAGCCCAGCAGCCTCCCGGGGATGACCACACCCTCTTTGGGATGACCACACCCTATTCGGGATGACCGCACCCTCTTTGGAATGACCACACCCTCTTTAGGATGACCACACCCTCTTTTGGATGACCACACCCTATTTGGGATGAGCACACCCTCTTTTGGATGACCACACCCTCTTTGGGATGACCACACCCTATTTGGGATGACCACACCCTCTTTGGAATGACCACACCCGCTTTGGGATGACCACACCCTCTTTGGAATGACCACACCCTCTCTGATGAAGTCTCAACTTAGGCCAAGATAGTGGCAGTCTCGCAGTCTTCATTCATACCTGGATGGCACAATGCCTGCGCTTTTTGCAAACTGACTATAATTAACAGAAAGTCTTACTGTGCCCTGAAAAATATCTCCTCACTCTTCATCCAACACTGACAGCTTCAGCAAGCAGGGCCCTCTTCGGTCGCATGTCCCTGCTCTTTTTGTCTCTCTCTCTCCCTCTCTCTCTCTCTCTTTCTCTCTCCCTCTCTCTCCATCTGCACACTCTGATGTAATTCAGGTATCTGTGTCACTTTCTATTTGGAAAGATAGTTACTTCAGTAGGCTCGTTCTTGATCATGTGATTATGACTTTTTGGCTGCATTTCGGCAGCTGTCTTATAGGAATCCTAGCTTTAGCCACTGTATGATAACTAGTACATGCAGGTGACCAGTTATACAACTACAGATTAAATCAGATTAATTAAAAGGTATCTTAACAGAACAATCACTTGCAAACGTATCAATGAAAGAAATACACTCAAAATATGTTTCCACTCATACCAAATTAAATCAATAGCTGCACCCTGACACTGACCAATTAATATGCCTTGACATTTCCTATGAGTGACTCATACAGGCAATTTCAGCATGCCATGCAGCCACAATAATAGTTATAGAGGAAATGACCCGTCTAAATACTATTTGTGATAAACTGATAAACTGAGCTGAGCTGCGATTTCATCGCCAAGTCAGCAAAATATTCAGCCCAGACTGCTGACTCACATAAAAACCATACCACAGATTGGTAACACTTTACTTGAGATAGGCACACATAATATACTATGGTAACAGTTTTCAATTCAGTTCCTTAGTAACTAAGTAGCAACTTAGTTACTAAAGTACAAATCGTAAATAAATAGTTTGTGGTTAATTAATACATTAAGTAAGAGTTACTTCATGATTCATTAAGAGTATAACTGAAATGAAGTGCTACCCGTGGATCTACAGACATTCAGACCCATCTCCTATCAATCAACTGTGGCACTATCAGAAGCCTTTCAGTCCAGTTGTATCTTCGGTGGCTTAGGTCAGGCTGATGCTCTGCACCAGGGCTTCTTAGCCAGGTTCCGCTGGATCTCCCCCACTCAGATCTCCATTAGAGTTCATTTGTCCCTCCATTAAATGGGGTCTTATTTGCAGTAACTGGAATTAATAGCATACTTTATATGTTTGGATCATAATTATGTATTTGGTCCTAAAATTCATTTTGAACGTATTTAACAGTACATATTTTTCATATTATTTATTATAAACACCCAGCCTTATGTGCATGCTGCAATGCCTTGTCTTCAGACCCAGCATGGTCACCATGGAAACTGAGCCATTTTCAGTTAGAACCACTAGAGTCCCAGTCATGTGACTGTGATGTCATTACTCCTCTGAGGATTCAGACATCATGAATACTGAATAGTTCCACAGAGAACTGTGAGTTTGTCTTGTTCCCCTTGACATGATGTAGCACTGTGAATCTAGTCTTCTGTTTCTGAAGTTATTTTTGATATAAACATACCGTATCAACATTTTGGTGCTTTGGGGTAAGGGCCTCATAAACTTTGCCATCTGCTGTCTTTGGCTGGTTGTTTCTACAAGTTTAATGATGCCCTCATTTTGAAGGTGTCTATATATCTTTCAGTCTAAGCAATGGAACGCACTAAAGTCTAGGAAGACTCTACAGTTTGAAAACAAAAGTTTCACCAGAACAATGCATGTTTTGAGGAGAGTTTACAAATTTTACAATGACCTAAAAAAAATCCATCAGTTTTTCAAGAACTTTTTTCTTCCAATAGCAGCCATAGTAATGAGAGCCTATGCCAGGAAACACAGGCACAAAGATGGGGGCTGCCAACTGCCCAGAGGGCTGCTGGGACAGAAAACCCGCCATTTAGATCTACCACCTTCCTGGGGCAGCAGGCTTTGGAAGAAAGGGAATGACGAGGCTAATGTAAGGAGGTGGTGTGAAAGTCTGGGCAGAGAGTGCCAAGGCCAGGCTGAAATAGGGGGCTCTGGAAGTATGAAGGAACAACAATGGCCCCTGAGCCACCAGGCTGGAGCCTGTTTCCATCTGGCTCTGCTTATCCAGACTGCGCAGTAGCTCTGTGAAGATCCTTCTGCATGCCAATTCATTTGGGCCCTTCAGAGATAAGGTCAGCAGACTATGGATTTGCTCAGAAGCACATGGGCTACTGCAGCCTTATCGACCATAAGGGATATTTAGTAAGGAATAAGGGATATTACCACCTGAGATTTTATACATTATACAAACAGTTTATTTAAGGAAATGGAACAGTGGCAAACATGGTGTTTATTTTTCAGTACAAATGTTTTTTCCTGGGGTAACACTAGGGCAACAGTAGTGCATTCTTTAACAAATAGGACAAACACAACAGCCACACCGTAAGGCAATCAGGAGACCATGCCAGGGGTGCCAGGTTTCTTCCTGCAGGGACAGACACATCGTTAGCTAAAGAGTTACGCTTACATCAGGTGTGTACACAGGGGCGGGGCCACAGGGGCAGTGGGCCAAGCTACAAGCTGATTGGCCCCTGAGGGCTGCAGTCCCTGTCACTCACTAATTCAAAACATATGATTGGCTAATGATAATGTTGGGGGGGGGGGGGGGGGGGGGGGGGGGGGGGGGGGGGGGGGGGGGGGGGGGGGGGGGGGGGGGGGGGGGGG
>JAODKC010000009.1:5611730-5629053 GCA_026777985.1 Mormyrops attenuatus
ACCCCACATACAGGTGGTCTGTTTTTTACACTTTTGAAACTTCTTGTGCCCTTTGGTAATTTGTTGGAAACACCTTGCGCCATCAAACCCCCCCCCCCCCCCCCCCCCAAGTGCTTACCCCTGTGCTCCAGGGGGAGGTCCCCTTCATAGAGAGCCATAGCCAGGGCCCGTTTCTGCTCGCCACCCAGCTCAGACCACTGTTCCTCAGTCACAGCAGACGCCTGCTCCACAGTCAGCCAGGACAGCTGGGGAGAGCTGAGCGCCACCTGCATGCCGACATTCAAAAAAACAAGAAACACTAGGTACAGAAGATCACTCCCGTTTAAATTTCTTAAATTCCTGGGCGCATGTCTATGTCTAAATGGAGATTATTGCACAACGTATTATTATTGCCTAAATATTATACTGTTTAGTGACAAAATATTTACCAATTTCACTGCAACTAAAACATATTCATTCATTATTCAATCTGCATTCCTAATTAATGAGTTGGACGGGCCACTGATGAATGCCAATGAATTGTTTTTTTATCGGTGAAAAGCGGAGAGATCTGGAATTCTGAACGCTGTAGGGATCCCTGTGTGTAATCTTGCAGCAGACCTTCACTTCCAGCTCTGGCAGAGAATGGGGTCTGTTGCCATGGAGATCCTATTACGGGGGAACTCCTGCAGAGAGCTTTTCTACACAGCCAATATAATCTCCCAGCCATGTGATCTGAGGTCACAGTAATACTAATCCAGGGAGGACAATTCTCATCAGCAGAAGAAAATGAGTACTGTGAAATATGACGTGTGTGGAATACTTATTCATATTATGTATTATAAATCAAATCTGGTGGTTTTCAGTGCTGGTCCGCGCACATTGGATGTCAATAAGCCAAATGGATTCTCCCAGTACTAGTTGTCAGCTGTATGAAAGAGAGATACTTCAAGACCTGCGGCCCATAACAGATCTGAAAGCACTCACCGCCATCTTGGTGGGTGAGATCAGAGCAATAGCTTCTGGGGTCAGTCCCTCCACCTGCTCCCTCACCAGCGCAGACAGCACCATGTCAGGTAGTCCTACTGATGGGGGAGGCGCAGGTGCACTTGGTTCATCTGAGCCACCCATGCTGGTTCCAGCGAACCCCCCCCACCAGCGGTCAGCCGTAGCATACCTGCCAGGTTTCCAATCTCGGTGAAGATCTCAGGTCCCCAGCTGCTGATGGGGCCGAAGCCTTGAGGACGTGAGAGCTGAGAAAGCAGAGCTTCCATCTGCTGCTCGGAGCATGGTAGGTGCAGCTCTCTCAGGAACAGGGTCGCCATGCTGACCAAAAGGCAAACAACCGCATTCCTACGAGCCTCATTTGGAGCTGCCAGAATTACCGTATAAAAGTTTGTTGAGACTTTTTGGTCTTTCCTTTTTGTCTGACCTGAGATGTTCGGGGTCCAAGCGGCTGATTTCCGTGGGACTAAGTCCACACAGGAGGTTCCCAAGAGATGCCAACTCTGTAGCTTCCAGCTCCTCCAGTTTCAGGCCACTATGGCGTAGAAAACTCATCATGGCTGCCCTCGCCTGATACAAAGATGGCAAGGAGTATGACATACAGATAAGTGTACTGAGTGGAGTGGTGCACTATAATGCAGGAGATGAGTCTCCACACCTTCTTAGGCATCCATCCCATCCAGGCACCCAGGTGAGTTACTGTCCCCAGGTCTGCCAGGTTGGCGTCCTGAAGTTCCCTCTCACTCATTTCCGTCAGCAGACAGCCAAGCTCCAAGATCCGCTCACGGGTGAGGCTTTTCGCTGGACTGTAGGACTGTAGAAAACAAAACCCACCCACTACACTCCATTCCGCTCAAAGCCATTATGGACTGCAGCGATTTCCCAGACTTTTCTCTCTTTATGCCTGTTTCTAGAACAATTTCAGCAATAAAACAACAAAAATGTTAATCTTGAGTGGAATAGATGAGGCCAACCCTAATGCCGATTTTATTATTAGCATGTCAAACCGAGGACCTGTTTAGTAAGGTCCAAGCCTTACATTAATCCATCTCAGCATCAGATAGATTGCTTCCTGTTTGTTATAAGTCTCATTGTGGGGGACAGACCTGGCGGAGTTGTGCCCACAGCGCCCGACGCTGTTCGGGAATGAGGGAGTCATCCTGAGCCAGATCCTCCACACAGTTGGCCAGCTCCTCCTCCTCCATCCGGCCCAGCTGAGCTGCTGTCCAGGCTGAGGGAAACGTGCCCTTGATATCTGCACAGCCTGGAACTGGTTCTGCTTGCCGAGGCATTTGCAGGGGATCAGACATCAGAATATGAGCACCACAAGGTTATGTCAAAAAAATCAAAGGCAGGTGACTCCTCACCTTTCCTCCGCCTGCCCCGTCTCCGGACAATGCCCCGGACAAGGTTCTCTCTCTTCTTGACTAGCTCCCCCAGAGGCTTGCAGCTCTGGCCTACCTCGCTGTCCTCCCAGCTCTTCTGGCTCTCCAGGACTTGCTCCACCACATCTGGTCTCAGCACATCCTAACGGGAATACACCACTGGTCCATTACCAGCAGACACACTATCGAGGGTGTGGGCATCACCATGACGACATGCCATGTCCTCACCAGGGGAATCGACGCAATCTGAGAGGGTGAGAGGGCAAACAGCAGCCTGCCAGTGTGTTCCACTTCCTCAATGGTCCAAGTGGCTGGGTCCCTGTAGCACACAAGTAAACACAGACAAACGCTGAGCCAAAAGAGTCTGTATTTAACATTGGATAATTTGTCGGATTTAAGGTAGTCTGGACTAAATGTAAGTGAACAAAGATAAAGTCCATTTAAACTGGGGTACCTTAACTCCAACAAGTTATCCGGCTAAGCATAAAACTCAACTCATGCAACCAAATAAAGGTCATGAAAAGTAGGGAAGGCCAGAGTCTCCACACCCCAGCAGGTCTCTCTGGGTGAGGATCCTGGCTATCTCTTTCATGGTGTCCTGGGGCAGGCAGTAGCCCTTCATCTCATCCAGCCTCAGCCTCAGAGCCTCCCGCTCCACTTGTCCAAACGTGTCCCTTTCCAGGAAGGGCATAAGTGGACCCAGGAGGTCTAAAGCAGCTCCAGAGACATCCTCCTCCTGAGAGATACAGAGAGTCGATGTAAACCTTACCTATATCTATCATGTAGAGCAGTGTTTCTCAACCTAGTCCTTGGGGTCCCTCACACAGCCCACGTTTTTGCTCCTTCCCAGCTCCCAGCCAATCAAAATCGCCAAATGCCTGTTTCAAGTCTGCTGGGAGCTGGGAGGAAGCCGGGTTGGGAAACACTGATGTAGAGTGTAACCACAATTTAACTGTGTTGAGATAAAACTCTAAAAATAGCTAAACAGCACTGCACTGAGACTCATAGTATTGCTATAGCTTCCGCTCAAAACTAGTCATTCAGGTGGATTGTTGTTTCGAAACTGACGATTCTGTGGGTTTGTGTTCCCTGTTATCGGCTGCTTGGTGCCTGTACATCCTGGTATACGCTCCGGGCTTACCATGACCCTGTACTGGATAAGTAGTTCTTGATAATGGACCGCTGTAAATAATCCTGTTTATAAACACAGCGTGACATCAGAGGGCGCTCCCATGAGCAACCGCTTGAATTCATAAACTCAGAAAGCCCCAGTGAGAACAGATTTCCCCGCTGTCATGTTTTCATTCGTGGATCCCGTAAAGATGCTCTACGCACCAGGATGGCAACAGCCCTCTCTGCTAAAGCCGCTTGCTTGTGGCGTGGAAACCGGAGGAATCCGCCGATGTCCCGGCGGATGTGGTCGAGAACAGCCATGAAGGACGCGTTAGAGAGGCTCTTGAGCAGCTGCACTCTGAGATCCACCAGAGACACAAGTGAGATGATTAAGCTGTCAAAGCAGTGCAGGAGAAAAGCGCGGAGAAACGGGAATTACGGGAATGCTTCTTACGGTAATCCTGCAGAGAAGGATGGGGGCAGGATATTTAAATCACTCCTTGGTCTTTTCAGAAGCTCCTCCACAACACATTTTCTCTGGAAGGAACAGAGGAATCAGAAGAACAAAATCACCTACTGCAAAACATACTTTGTTTGGACCATTAATATCTGACACTCAAGTCGCAATTCTTGCACGAACACATATTTAAAAATTCAAACAATATTAGAAGTGTTCTTTGAATGTTTTGAAATCCTAAAAGGATGTACAGGATGTATACAACGTATGTAAAGGATGCATATAATGTATGCATACATGCTATGTTCTGAGGGAGAGTCATGGTGAATTTCCGTACCAAAGATGGTGTCATCCCTCCTGGCAGTTCAGTGACCAGGAACAGCAACTCCAAGAAATCAGACTCATTGGCCCAGAGCCTGAACCAATCACAGCTCATCCCACCGGCAATACGGCCCAGGGCCCTACAGTCAAAACCACCACATGGAAGAAACAAAAGGCCAGTGATGTGGTGAAATCTGTTATGGTTTCTATGCACATTTAATATGTTTTGGCCAAAAATGGACCAAAATTAAACACATATTCATGGCGGCAGCGTCCTGTGGATGACGGTTAACTGATCAGTTTATAAACCATGTCAGTCCAAGGAAGATGGGACTGAAAAGCAATTCAAGTTTGTATGCAGATATTTAAGAATGCAGCATTTCTCACTGGGTACTGCTAATGCTAACTAGCAGACTGTCACTGAATTAAATAAAAGTTCATTAGCAAATCACGGCTGAACTATAACAAAGGTCAGCCTGTCTAGGGTGTCCACTGCCTGCACTTCCTGGAATAGGCTATAGACTCACCACGACCCTGTACTGGATAAGCGGAATTGATGGATTTATGGATGGATGGTTCTCGCACGATCAGAAATCTTGACTTATGAGGGAGGATAGCTAACTGCAGCCGAGAATGTAGGATTAGGCCAAGCTGGTTTCGATTACCTTACAGACTGTCTTGTTATGTTTGTGGTTTGAAGGATCTTCTTGAAAAGGAGCTGAGCCTGAGCAGAGGACCAGAGATAGAGTTTGTGGAAAACATAAGTATCTTCTCTGGCACATTCTGTGACAAAATCCCTTCAAAGCTGACAGTAGTCATTTACAAAGCCCTTCAGGCCTGCTGAAGTTCAGCAAAGCATCTCTTTCAATAGCAAGTGAGCAATGTGTCGTGTTCTTCACTAATAAATTGTTCATAAATAATAAATCAGCTTCACCAGGCAGGAAGAAATACACTCGATGCAAGTGGCAGGAAAGTGGCAGGAAAGTGGCAGGGGTACCTGCTGGGGAGACCAGGGCAAGTGTTTGTAGGCGGCAATGGACCTCAGGACAGCAGGGCCATCTAACGCTAGAGTCAGCATCTTCAGAGGCACGTAGGGAAGGAGACACTGCAGTCGCAGGCTGGTGTTTCCCGAGATCTTCTCCAAGGCCTTTCAAAACACAATGAGTATGGAGACTGTCCTATACAGGAAGCTAAATCACTGGGCAAATGGGGTGGTGGGGGGGATCAGGATCAGTGGTGCTGTTTAGCTGTGAAAACTGTAGAGCAGACTGTGACCGTGACACACTGCAAGGGAACAACAGCTACAGGATATAGTTTGGAAACCCCAGGTTTAGGGGATAAGATAGTCAGAGAAACCCGCGGGTACCTCCTGAAGGATGCTGTGCAGTACGGCTCTCTGGGTCGGCGTCGGCAGCCTGGACAGGAGGGTGTTCCAGCACCGACAGGGGGACGGTTCCCCAAGCGTGGGCCCAGACAGGGCCCTCAGAACCGAGGGAGACAGGCCCTTCAGGAGGGGCTGTAGCCTGCACAGCTCACCCAGCCGGAGCTGCAGAGGGGGTAGCGTCGGGACATGCAGGGATGTAGTAAAGGACCTGGACCAGTTACCTACTAGAATCCAAAAGCAGAGCAATCTTGGGAGACCTTTACTGTTTTCCATCAAGACCCTGAGATGTTTCTTTGGAAAGCAGGAAGACAGAGCATAGCGACGTGAGCTGGTCACTTACATTTACTTCTTGAGTTAACTTCGTTAAAATCCTGAAAGCCTGAGAAAACAACGGTAGCTGAGTTGGTTAGATACGCTAAACATGAAACCGTTACTTGTTTACTTTTAAAAGTGACTACAGCATATACCATTACAAAAAAACATGGT
This sequence comes from Mormyrops attenuatus, assembly GCA_026777985.1. Lineage (NCBI taxonomy): Eukaryota > Metazoa > Chordata > Actinopteri > Osteoglossiformes > Mormyridae > Mormyrops > Mormyrops attenuatus. Next base: position 5,617,861 of record JAODKC010000009.1, read on the forward strand.
CATACTTGGAGAATTTAAGATAGAGTGCTCTGTCCTGAGCAAGTTACATACACTGCTTGGCCCAAAAAAAAGTCGCACTTTAGTATTTCGTTGGACCACCTTTAGCTTTGATTATGGCTCCCGTCTGTCATGACATTGTTTCCACAAGCATATGCAACATCTCGACATTTATTCTCATTCAGATTTACATTCATTTCTCATGGAGATCTTGTATTGATGATAGGTGAGTTGAACCTCCATAAAGCCTCCGTCAGGACATCCCAAAGACCATCAATGGGCTTAAGCTTAAGCAGTGATCCAGTCACTGGTTTTTAAGTATTTGCTGATTTAAATTCAAATGGCAGCTTTTTCACTGGACAGACCAGGCAGTGTATTTATTGGATGCTTTTATCCAAAGCAATTTACAGTGAAAGGTGAACCACTGCACCACCATGCATCCCCGATTCTAAAATACCAGTATACAAATTAAAAATTCATAATAATATGTAATAACTATTTATTAAGAATTTACACTAAAACCAACTAAAAATAACAAAATATAACAAAAAAACATTGTGCAATACAAATGTCAGTTCCTGTACATGCCTAGTAGGTGGCATGCTTGAGTCGTCTTCCCGTGTGTTCTGGTGTTGCTTACCTCGCAGTCTCTTATATCGAATATCTGAAAGACTCAGGAGTAGGGGTAGGCGATATGACCTACAATTATTATCACAGCATCTTTCACTTTTTGGACGGTGATGGTATCATATCACGGTATTACTTTTTTCCAAGTTTTATTAGTATGTCCTCGATGAATTAATTAGCATGTCCTGAACCCTTTATATAAATTAAAGAAATATTTTATAATATATTAAGTACACTTTAATTGCTAATTTACATTTTAAGTACAGTTGGGTAAGGGCGGTTTTATTTCGAAACAATACAAAAAGTGACCAAAGCACTTTTCATTTCTAAACCGCTTACATAGACTATATAAGGATAAGTACTGAGATTTCAACTGAAGCTTTGAAGGAAATAAAAGGCTTCATTTTTTATAAATAGGCTGTTGTATAATTAGGCTGTAGACTTCTCACGGTATAGTGCAAATATATATTGTAGCGCACAATAACACTGATAATGACTATGACATTGGTGTACCACCCACCCATACTCAGCAGTGACACTGAATGAATGAATGAATGAATGAACAAATATTGCATTTATATAGCACTTTTGCACTTCAATAATCATTATTCTGTGTATTAAAGGATTAAAGTGAATGTACCAAAGTTTTAGTAATATTCTACTATCCGGAAAATTCTGCTATGGAGCAGTGCATTGGTCTCAACATTCCTGGATCCAAGACCTTTCAGTGCATGTTTAAAATCAGATTAATGTAATCTTTCTTGGGAAATTCAGAAAGCTGTCTGGAGCCTCTGCAATTGATCAATACATCTCCCGGCCCACGGGGCAATGTCTGTCTGGACAGGACAGTATTCCGTGACCCTTACCTGGGCCGGGGGGTAGCTGGACAGACCGGGCTGGGAGAGGATCTGCAGGAGTCTGGGGGCGGAAAATGGCTGGAGGAAAGAGGCCCCCAGACGAGGCAGCAGGCCGCGCAGCGTGCTCAGCTCCTGTGGGGACAGGCCGCTGGCGTCGAGATGCCTGACAGCGAGGGCTAGCCAGTGAGACAACTGAGAAGATCAGCCAGTAGTGGAGAGCGACAGTTAGGGCTTAGGGGAACAGTTAAAATATCTCAGGATGATACCTGATAACAAATTATCTGAGGATGTCATCTGATGACAGAACACAGGAGGATGTAGTGCGTCATGTGGAAACAGCTGATTCAACATGTTGTAGCTGTAAACATGACGTCCTTTTGTACTGTCCTTCCATTACCCCATGCCCAGGCTCACTTGGGGCCTGATTATCCAGAAATAACATGGTGATAGGCCTTAGTGGACCCTACCTTACAGACTGGGTGTGGAGCAGAGGCTAAGGCTAAGCTAGCATTTTCAGAGCTGGTGTAAGCTCAGAGAGTGGATGCGTTGGGTGTGGAGATAAGTGACAGCGAATTGCGTGGTGGTGACTTGCCCCCCCTCACCCGGCCCGTGGAGCTGGCATGTCCCTCTGACACACACGTGGCCAGCTGGCGCCACAGCGGCGGCGAAACCATGAGAAGCTGGTGTAGCTCTTCAGGGTTCAGGTAACACGCCAGAGTCCCGAGCCGGCTGGAGAGAAAGCAGGCGCCTGAGCTCACCTGGCCACAAGTGGCTGTGTCGCGTGTGGACTGAGGGCAGCGTTCTTACCTCACATCCACGCATGTCAGGTTCTTACTCTTGCTGAAAACGGTGCGCAGGACATGGCGCCCCCTGGTGGCATCGAGGCTGCTGTTCCCCAGAACCTCTACCAGGGGACTGAGCTAAAGGATAAAAATCAGTCAGGATCTATTTACACGCAAGACTCATTTTCAGATGGACACCAGGGGTACGGCGTTACAGCAGCATTCCAAGGAACTGACCTGCTGCACTGTTAGCCTCTGGAAGTAGCAGACAGGGACATACGGAAGCAGCGGGAGGATGGAGCTGAGGAAGTACGCTGGCCAGGACGGGACCTCTTCAACAACTTTGGTCTGCAGGAGCCGCTTGACAAAAGCTCTTTTTTGTGGAGACTTCATCTCAGAGCTGTGATCACGAATAGCCATTAGCCTAATACACAGAAGAGCACCAGTGGAAAAATGGTCTCTTTTATTCATGTATTCAGTGAAGTACATACAATAGCACATTGTTGCTTAACATCCAGCGAAGTACATGCATCCACTAATGCAGTGTTGGCTGACACCAGTGAAGTACATCCACCGACTCACTGCAGCTTAACATCCACTGAAGTACATCCATTGACACACTGCTGTCTAATTTCCACTGAAGTGCATCCACTGACACACTATTGTCTAACATCCAGTGAAGTACGTCCACTCACACACTATCGTTGACCATTAGGGAGGTCGGGAAGGTCATGATATCAGAAACAGACATGAATGGGATGAACTGTGAGAGGTCTACAAAGAGGTCAGGCGTCACACGGGTGAACTTGTGAATGAAAGCAGAGGTCATCGTCTCCATGGCTTGCTGTTCCTTCTGGGATGCCTAAGAACAAACAGTCAAGTCAAACACACTAAATAAATTAAAATAAATTCAACACAGCATCTGATAATCATATGGCAATCCTCCCATTCAGGGCTAGAGTGTACAGTGTAAGGATGTCATTCCACGACAGGACACACATATTGTCTAGACTATGGCGTGGAGGCAGAACATGCAGAGGAAACCCACCAGAAAGATGGAAAAAACATGCAGACGCCAGTGAAGCAATGCAAAATGGTCGACTTGCAGCTCAATGAGACTGAACTCTTCTGTTACGGCGCCAACCAAGGGCCCGCCCCATCTCTACAGGTAATCACTTTAATACAGCAGACCAAGGCTTGCCTACGAGTACCCGCTGTTTGGTCAGTGCTTCTCTGAGTTGAGGTATTTCCAGTAATTCTTCTGCCCGCTAAATGCCACTCACTCGCAGCTCTGCACCCCACCTGGGCCGTTTCCACCTGCAGCTGGTCCCAGCTCTGCCGCATGTGGGACAGGAACCGTTTCACAGCCTCCTTCTCAGCGGTCATCACCAGCGTGCGGATGCTCTCTCTTGGCATCTGCAGGTACTCCTGGACAACAGAGGCTCCGGCTTTCAGCTCCACGCCCCGGAACTGTTGCAGTGGCTACATCGTTTCGTTCGGAAAGTAGACATACCTGGAACAGGACCCTTAGGGCTGACGAGTTGTCCTCCCTCTGGATGAGGTCCCACAGAACAGGCTGTAGGAGGACAACACAAACTGCTTGGCCATTCTGACACTCTGGAGACACAATCAAAGCTTGTCGAAGGGTCTGTATACCCATGTGTAGCTCTGGAAAAAAATAAGAGACCACTCTATATTTAAAAAAAATATATGCATTTTTAAATCCTGGTTTAACCCTGGTTCTGCTGGCAGAAGGTTACACTGAGCGGCAGACCAGAACGACCAGAAACGAACCAGGTAAAGGGCGGAAGCGACTTTCTAATGCCTGAGAAAAAAAGTCTATATTTCACAAAGGCGCCCACCCATAAATTGAGAAAAGAGTGAAAGCTAAAGCTTTGCAGTGGTCTCTTAATTTTTTCCAGAGCTGTATATGGATAATCTATGGTTAAGCGGCTATCAGTGTGAGCACATTAATGTTATGTGATACAACAAGAAAACAGGATGGAAACACAATGATCAGCATTTTCTCTACTTTACTAATTTCCACAGAACATACCAAAGTTGCCCTGAGGCGGAACGATCTCATTACTTTGCTGACTTTCTGTTCTTATCAAAATTAAAACAATAACAAATGTTTTCTGAGGAATGACACATACACTGAAGCAGCTCAACAGGTCCTCCTTCAGGGAGGGGTCTTGCTCTTTTCTGAGGAAGACCCCAATGGTGTGGAGGACGCTGAGGGAGGCATTGGGCCGGAGGGTGCCCCAGAAAGAGGTGTTATCCAGGAGGCTGGAGAGCAGGATGGCCTGGCTTAAACCTTGGCGTACGTCACTCTCGCCCTCCTCTAGCCCCGCGGAGATGCCCACCACGAAGTCCAGCACACGCAGCACATACCGCACCGCACCCAGCCAGCCCACCCGCTCATCCCGCCCCCCTTCGCACTGACTCAGGCTGTACAGCGCCTCCAACAGGAAGGGGGCAGGGCTGGCACACAGCCGGGAGGTGTCGAAGTTGTAGGGTGCCGGCAGCATATCGAAAACCCGCTGCAGGAAGCATTTCTCTCCACCCTCAGCTGGTTCCAACCCCAGGTCAGAGCACCAACCCAGAAGCCAAGGCTGGGTGGCCACCAATGGATGGAGCAGGGTGGCGTTGAGGCAAACGTGCTCCTTCAGTCCCTCTGTCTCCGCGCACAGCTGTAGCAGGGTGGTGTTAGTGAAGCGTTCGCCCCCCCAGTGCTCATAGTCACAGGGCTCCTGCCCCAAGGGGGCGGAGCTATCGTTGTGGAGAACTCTGGAGCAGTACTCTGCTGCCCAGCCACCTTCATGGGGGTAGCGCTCCGAGTCGTTCCCGCAGAGGGACGTGATGAGGGTAGAGCTGTTTGGGAGGAAGCACCTCCTGAAGTCCTGAGCACTGAGGGAGCGAGTGCGGAGCTGCACGAGGCATTCATCATCAGGATCCGAGCCTGAGCCTCCTGAGGTCTTACTGGACAGCTGCACACACAGTTCATCGATGCTGGACCGGTTGAGGTACTGATAATCTTGGGTCAGAGATGCCTAGAGATCAACAAGGCCCTCAGTTATAAATTCGACTAAAGCAAAAGAGATCCTAGATTTAGGAGCACGTAGTTACAAAAGCAAGCAGTAGCTTGACTCTCTTAGATACGAATCTAGACGGCTACAGATGAATTAACTGAACTGAGACACTTTATCGAGTAAATCAAGTTGCGTAAGAGCGGAGAGCTTCCTTACCTGCTGGGCTCGCTGCAGCCAAAAGGAGGAGTTGGCACAGACGGAGTTGTTGAACTCGCGGGCGAAAAATTCACTGCAGACGTGCACCCACAAGAAGTCCTCCTCCGCGGCAGAGAGGTACCAGGCAGCGTCGGAGCATGAGGTGTGCAGGTCCGGCCCAACGTGACCGGCTTCAGCGACGGTGTCATCATCGTTTCCATCGAACAGGTTGCAGTACAGAAAGACGGTGAAGTTCGAGACTCCCGTGAGGCCCGGGATGGAGTCGTTACAAGCTGCCTCCAGGATCTCTGCGGAAGAGAGATACTCAGAGCTCCTCTGCTTCGAGTCTGCACTCTTCGATGAGTGAGGCTTGAAGGACCGAGGCCTTTGAACAGGACGCAGCGGTCTGGATGATCTTCCATCTTCCTGGAACGAGGGGCAGGACCGAAACTGGGGCCTAGTGGGCGGTCCTTGGGAACTGAAGCCCAAAGCCTGGGCATTCCAGGTCAGGTTATTCCTGATGCCCCTGCCGAATGAAAACAAGCTTGACTCAGATAGACCATTTCTTCGAGAGTCTTCTGGTCCACATTTACAGCTGGTTAACAATGACACCTGGTTTATGTTCTTGGCACTATTGGTCTAAATTTTGAGCTACATCAGATCACAGTTTATACACAAATTAAAATGTATTCTCAAATTTTACAATTATAGCAATTTTCACTGTAATGTAATATCCTTAAAAACTAATAAAACTTTCATAAAATTGGCTGCATAATTCAACTTACTTACCACAGAATTAGCTGTCTTAAGTCACCTTAAAAAAGCAAAAACAAAATTACTTAAGAAAAACAACAAATCACAAAGTGCCTAGGAAGGCTTGTTGAAAAACAAAGAGCAGGTCTTTGTAAGGACACAATTGGGGTTTATGTAACCTCATCTCGAAGCACACAATGGTGGGGATATTCGGTTACTGCTAGCCTTGAAAAGAGAAAGCAAATTAACTTCACTCCTGGATTTCTAGTAGCATGTCTCTCCTTGGACAAAACATCAATTACGCTCTAAAATTTTAATCGTTAAAGTGGACGTGCTGATTTAAGTAGCGATTCTCATCTTTCAAACCCAAAGTTTTATGTAAAGCTGGGTGTGCACATTTCTACTCTCTTTGAATAAAAAGCAGTAGCGTTTTCCCTGATCCTACCATGTGAAGATGAAGGTTTTGAATATAAAGAATGGAAGACTTGCCTACATTACATTTCCCACGCTGGTTAGGATGGGGTACACCCACCAAACTGCTGACTTCATCAAGCAGGGCATCGGTCACATGGGACACCTTCTTTCGCAGGTTGCCATAGACTGAGCTTCCCACCCTGTGCAGAAGACCCCGTCGCAGACCATCCAATCCCTTCAGGAGGACTGGGCTAGGCTCAGCCAATCTGCTGGCCGGCTCTGCAGGACTGGACCTCGACAGTGCCTGCAGGAGGAGAGAGCTCATTGATCCCAGGTCCTCAGTATTGGGCCTTGTCTGATTGATTGGGTGGCTGTCCTCTCGGAAGGCCTCCGGAAGCATGCTGAAGGGCTTGAATCTTCCAGCTGAGGGGGATCCCATGTGATGCTCGCCGGCCAGTATTGCGGGATGCAGGTTGATGACTGGTTTCCAGTTCCGCGTCTCCAGGAAGTCCATGAGCTGCTGGAGCCAGCTGACATTGAAGGCGCAGTCGTCACGCCCTTTCAGAACGCAAATGAAGCCCTGGACCCCTGCACTGGCCTGGCCGTAGGTGCCGCTGAGAAGCCCCTGCAGCGTGGCATCCAGCAGTGCACTGATCATCCTCCAGTTCTGCGAGAAGAACGTGAGCAAAGGTCTTTGGTTCTGCTGCCCTGAGAGGCTGGCAATGGCCTGCACGAGGCCCAGTAGCCCGTTCCAGTGAGGGCTGCCTCGTAGCGACAGGAAGAGGTCTAGCATTTTGAAAGTTGGTCTGGGTGCCACCTTTCCATCCCAAGTAGAGTACAGCCCCTCCTTGTTGAGCTGGAGAAAGGAATAGAGCACATTCTCCCAGAACTGGTCTTGGTCTGGTGGATGGGGGTTATCCTTGGCCTCTCCCACCCCCTGCAGGTACATGGAGATATTATACAGAAAACCTGAGAGCCGGTTCCGGTCCAGCGACTTGTCCAGTCCTGGCTGGCTGGCGCTCCCCCGAGACAGCAGGCCCAGTGTTTTCAGCCCTCCAACGATGTTCTTCACCGCGGAGTGGATTTGCTGATCTTGAGTCCTGACTGCTGAAGGTCTTCCCCTGTAGGGCTGCCAACCTTCACCTTTGCGCCAGGCACGCAGCAGGTCCTTAAGTGCTGCTTCTGTCTGGGCCGCCCTGCTGTTCCCTGAAGGAAAAAGGCAGTGGGATGATAAATTCACAGCCAAAGGAAAACGGACATGCCCTTCGCCTCTGGGGAACGGGCAGCATAAAAAACACACTCACCTCTGGCAAAAACTGGGACTGGAGCTACGAGGATAACGAGGAGCGTGATGTGCACGGCCGTCCCGTGCCTCAGCATCCTGACGCCTCTCTTTGCCGACTACGGGTCACGACGGGCTGAGCCGCATCCCTTGAGGCTCACCGCACCTACTTTGCCGGCGCACCAGAGTCTGGCCGCAGCAGGAGCAGTGAGATACGTGTCACCCTTTAGGATGGACATGCAATGTTAATGATCAGCTGAGCACCTGATTACCATACATACAAAAAAGCCAATTACTATGCACCTAACAACACTTAGTCTGACTGCTGTGTCCCTTCGCTCAAATCATGTGCAATGGTCTTCTGTAAAAGAACTTGCAAAATATACAGTCTTTGCAGTATTGTAAGGTAAATATGAAAGTCAGTAACTATGACATGCTTTCACACTGCAAAAAAAATCTTTAACGAAGCAGCACTCTTTACATTTGGAAAAATGTCATACTTACAGAAAAGTTGGTCCATTCCTAGGTTTGAAATTCTTTGCTCAGCTGTGTCCGGATCCTCAGAGCTGAATGTGAAGCTGTCACCATCAGTAAACTTCCCGCATCCTTCAGCTTGCTGAAGTAAATGGACAGTCTGCTTCCCCTCTGTATCTCTCTCTCTTCCTAAGTCGCTTCTCACTGTTTTCTCTTACTCTGTACCCATCTCTCTGTCTCCCTCTCTTACTCTATACCTGCCACTCTGTCTTTCCCTCTCTATCTCCCTCCCCCCCCCTCAGTCCCCCCTCCCCAACCTGCTCCTCCTCCCCGCCTCTGAGATTCAGCTGGTTGCACAAACACCCCAGCTTCATGTTTCAGCGCCATCACGCTGTCATGTGCCAGCTGGCCTTCTGCGGCAGACGCCGGGGGACCAACATTCAGGGTGTGAGCAGGAGAAGCTCTTGGGAATGCGCTCCTCAATTGTTATTGCAGCAATCACACACCATCAAGGTGCATCAGACAATAAGACATATTAGCATGGTGTGTTACAAATAAATATATCCTATTGCCTTTTTAAAGTAAGAATCAGAGATCATTGAAATAAATAGTGACAGTAAGTGACATGATGATGGTTTTCCCGTAAGTACTGCAGCCATCTCTCACCGGGGTTTGCCAGGTAACTTTGGGCATTGTCCTTGGGGGAATTTTTTTTCAGGTCTGCTGAAGTTGTCAGGGCACAAACAGGCCCCTCTCCCTGTCACCAGGACCAGACAATCAGGCCTCTGATACAGAAGTCATGTCTCCCCCTGTGTTTGTGCGCTGTCACTGTCTGAAACCCGAGTCTCCGTAGTGAAAGCCCGCCTTAACCCCCACACGGGACCCTTAATCTTGTGTCACTGTCACCTGCGACGGAACAATAACTTCCTCTTTTATAATTGATGCCGCAGGGAACAGCAGTCACTCAACAAGCAGCGGCTCAGTTGGCTGCAGGAATACAAAATGAGAAACCGAACACCGCTTGCCTGTCCCCCGCTCCGGAGCACACAGAACGGCTTCAGTTTTACCAAGTTCACTTCTAAGGGCGCTGCGAGTGGCTGAAGAGGGGGGCAGACTACGTGTTTTTTTTAATTAGTCACAATTTAGAAAAACTCTCCCACTGATTATAAAAAGATAACATTATATTCATTATACATTGCGATCGAAACAACTTATAAAAGTACGTGCTGGGATATAAAGCTATACTCGTTTTTAAATTTAATGTGCGTCGTGAGGTTTGCCAGTTCTTAAGTCTATACGGGGTGAAAAGCAATCGACGTGTTGTTATTCTGCAATCTTGGTTTTATTCAAAACAGACTAACAGTTCATTATTTGCGACTAATTGACAGGGTTGGCCTGCTTGGGGTTTCGTGCAGTCGTTTATATGCATTGACATCACTTTGTCTTCGCACGATGCACAGCCATTTCGAGTTTTTAACAATCACTTTGAATTTATACGGTATCAAGTCACACGCCTGGAAAGCTGCCAGCCACTGTCAGGAATTCAAAAACGCACGGCCACGCAATCAGTGAAGCCAAAAAAACGCCGATCAGAGCTGCACGAAAACTGCGTGAGTCGCCCGCTCCAGAGTGAGTTTAAAACCGGATAGGATAACCGGGCGCCTGCATCACGTGGGACGCGCCGGCGCAGCCCGTCCCTGTTGCTTGCCAATCGGTAAGAGGGCCGGTGTTGTTACGCAATTCCGGTGATCCCGAGCGGGGCCCGCCCACCGCAGCGAATCGCACTGTGGCGTGCAGAGGCGGTCCGCGCCATAAAAGAGAGCTGGGCGCCGACGTGCGGCTTCGGCAGCCGTGTTGACAAATGCAGCGTTATAGCCCGGGATATAAACTGTGCCTGGACGGCTGCGGTTAAGCGATATGGGCGAAGCTGCTGCTTGCAATATTATACCGCAAAACTACAACTAGGTACCGCGAATGGGCTGCTGTTAGTTCCGTTGCGTCAATAATCATAACAACAAGTAGCTACAGGTGTTTTCTTTATTTTTGTAGCTTTTTTTTTACAGTTTTTGTAATGCATTTTTTTCATTCTTGAAAGAGCATCCATAGGAGGTTTTACTTGAGTTAGGGTTCGCAGATGGAGTACTTGTTACAGGTTAAGGTGGGCTCTCTGGTGGGCTTGCTGGTCCTCACGCTCCTGTTTGGCTTCATTCCGGCCCGCTTGAAATGGTTCCGGGAGTCGAGCGGAACAGGTAATGGAATGCGGTGGGAGTGTCACCTGAGTCTGCGATCAACGTGTTTCCGATGGCCGGTTAATTTAATTTTATTAAGAAGTGAAACAGGAGCGGCCCCGTATTAGGGCGCTGTCCTTCTGTTCCGATTCGTTTCCCCTTAGATCGGCCTGGTTCGTGTTAATCATACTTAGGTGTTTGGTTGTCAGTCAGAATAACAGTTTGACTCGCCCTGCCGCAATCAGTAAACATCTGTTTTTACCTGTATCTTCCCGGTCGCGAAATAATAACTTAATAGTACAGATCTGCAAACTGGGACCATGTGTGTGATTTATTCCAACTCTTAAAATGGACAGTGTGCGAGATGACCACATTCATAGAAATGCAGCCGGATAGAAATGTTAGGTGGAGTAGGGATTATGAAAAAAAATAAGATCGTCCGAGCAGCGGGGGGGGGGGGGGGGGCGGCGGGGGCGGGGGGGGGGGGGGCGGGGGGGGGGGGGGGGGGGGGGGGGGGGGGGGGGGGGGGGTGGGGGGGGGGGGGGGGGGGGG
>JAODKC010000009.1:5629153-5678554 GCA_026777985.1 Mormyrops attenuatus
TGAAATTTTTTGTGGTGTTGGGTTTTTTTAAAAAAACAAGCTCGTCCGCGAAGCTCCCCCCCCCCCCCCCCCCCAGAGAGTCACACTGGGCCATGTCAGCTGATGTGGTGGTGACTCTATTCAAACCAGTTATTTAGATATTCCTGTGTGGACACAGATGCTAAACGTCTATCCAAAGAGGACAAAGAGCAAAGTGTGTCTTTGAATTGTGAAATAGCTATGAACATGTTATTCTCCATTAATTCCAAGGAATACAACTCTTCCCTAATGGTAGTAATTGGTGTTATCTTTCAGATGTTTTGTTGTTTTATTCATTTAATCGAGGTCCGTTGTAAGCCATTCCAGCCCTTTGATAGTTTTCTTCACTCAAAAATGATTCTTTTGCTTGTACAGCACTGATAAAGTGTCCTCAGGCATCCTTATCTGCACTGAACGTCATTCCTCGCAAAGTAACCGTTAATCTCGCTGCCGCTAACAAAGCAAGGAGGCCATTTTCTTCACTATGCAGCAAAAGCTTCCTAAACTGATTAACCAGAATGATTGATTTGATCTCTGTATATGAACCAGAGCTTCCCAAGCATTCACTTGCTGAGAGACAAGCCTGTTTTCATTGCAGCAACACTACATTTCCACAGTATCCTGTATCGGGGGGTGGATCGATACATTTAAAGCTTATCAAATCAGTACGATATCTGCTTTATTTATTCGGTGGGGACTTTCTGAGAAGTCCATGCATCAGATAAAGTACTTAGATCAAAAACAGGTACAAAGTGATTCACTTCTCTAAATGTGATGCAATCATGGAATCACAGGAGAAGCTAAAATTCACACAGCAGTTATATAGCAGAGTTGTACGCCAAGCAAGAAGCTGTGTGGTAGTATTAGTCAACTCTTCCGTATCGCAAATGAAGCAAAGTGAAAAGATAGGAGACACGAGATACGAAGGTCACCGTGAAGTCACTGCGAGATCATTGCAAGGTCACTATGAGATATCATTTGTGACTTTTTACTCAGCTTCTTGTATGTCTGCTGACTGTGTCAAAACCAGAGGTGGAGATGTCAGGTCCAGAGAGTACAAATCCCGACCAAAATTTTGTCTCATCAAACCAGTTGAGTACTCTGTGACTGTGACTCTTTATATTCCACTGGTTGGTTGAAACAAAATCTTGGTCTGGATTTGTAGTGTCTGGACCTGAAACCTCCACCTCTGTTCAAAACAACCAAAAATCCCCAGTTTAATTTCTTCTGCTGATCCTGCAATATATCGAAATGGCGATGGGCAAAGTGGAGATGTAGTGGAGATGCAGAAGGGTCAACGGAATTAACAGTAATGTTTTCGCTGATATAATCAATGGTGGCGGCTACAATCAAAGTTATGGCCAGCAAGGGGAACCAAAATACTACAGACTGGTGAAACTAGATGAAATTGCCGAGCTCCTTGTGCTTTTCACGCACGTGCATCCTGAAGCCTCTTTGTATCCGCAGAAACCCACAGAGTGGTGCTGAGTTTCATCAGCTGTTTCGCTGGCGGTGTGTTTCTGGCTGCCTGTCTACTGGACATCATCCCCGACTACCTGTCTGACATCGGGACAGAGCTGGGCACCCACGGGCTGAATGTGAGTGCCCTAAACCTGCCCCGGAGGACGTTTCCTGAAAGCTCCTCTTAGCATCTTCCATCATTTTAACCGTTCAGTTGCATGGTTCCAACTACGCGTATGTAAGCTGCTAAAATTGTTAGCAACTGCTTTTTGGGAAACCTATCCCCAGTCAGGCCGCCATCTTTACAGAGGCTGTAGCGTTTAAATCGGAGGGCAAGCCAGTCACATCTATTTGGATATCACCCCACTCCCCCCAGTGCTTTGGAAGTGGTTGCAACAAACACAAAGCTGATTGGCTTTGTTGTCTTTCAGCCGACCAGCTTCCCCCTGGCTGAATTCATCATGGCCTGTGGCTTTTTCATGGTGCTCATCTTGGAGAGAATCGTTCTGAACTTCAGTGGCCCCAGAGGTCAGGAGAGTGCCCCCTTGCTCCCGGCAGCCGGCCACGGGCACAGCCATGACCGCGGTGACTTGGAAGGCAGCGTCCAGCACGTGCACGTGGACTTGCAGGCGCACTCCTCCTTCCGCTCCTTCATGCTTTTCCTATCTCTCTCCCTCCACTCGATCTTCGAGGGGCTGGCTATTGGCCTACAGACGACAGACTCCAAGGTACCGTAAGGCTGGCAAAATTAATTCAATTAAGTATTACATTAAAGTGATTAATCACATGAATTACAAGGCATATCCATCAATTCTAATTACATTAATATATTAATTACAAGGTACAGCTGTCAATGAGAATACTTTATTAATTATTACATTGATTAATTACAGTAATGAAAAGGTGCAGCCATCAGAACTAATTACGTTGATTAATTATGTTAAGTACAAGATATGTCTGTGCTAATTGAATTTATTGTTACATCACTTGACAAACTACAAGTGCAATCTTTGACTTGAGTCAGGTTCTCGGGGTCCCCTTACATGACAGCAAGACGATGGCGTGCTCCCTCGTTTAATTAATCACCCATCAATCTATCCTTCCATCTGTCCATATCCCCCGCGTGTTGTTGCCGAGGGCCTGGAGGCTCTCAGGAATCACACACATACACAATATGCCCGGCTGTCGTCACAGGACACACGCACGCACACACACACACACACTGTATCTTTGTGGGTACTCTCCATTCATTTCTATTGGCAAAACAGTAGCCTAATCCCAACATGACAACCTTAACCATATGTAACCAAACAAAATGCAAGACTTTTGATAGTTTCAGTTTTTTGATTGCAGTCACAGACTTATATAAAATTGAGCTTATCCTTGTGGGCATCAAAACAACGGTCCTCACAATGTCTAATGTCTAAACTAACAGGTTTTTGTCACGTTGTGGGGATATTTGGTCTCCACAACGTAATATATACATAACACACACACAAATATAAAACATGTCTTCCTCTGGATCTGTCTCTACCCCAGGTGCTTGAGATCTGCATCGCCATCCTAGTTCACAAGAGCATCATAGTCTTCAGCCTGTCTGTAAAACTGGTGCAGAGCGAGGTCCGCCCGCTGTGGGTAGCAGCCTACATCACCGTGTTTGCGCTCATGTCACCACTGGGCATCGGCGTGGGCATCAGTGTGATGGAGGCTCGCCTAGCGTTTGGGGCCTTGATCCAGGCCGTGCTGGAGGGGCTGGCTGCCGGAACATTCCTTTACATCACCTTCCTGGAAATCCTGCCCCACGAGCTGAACTCCCCTGAGAGACAGCTGATCAAAGTTTTCTTCATCCTGGTGGGCTTCAGCGTCATGGCAGGTCTTGCACTCCTGGGTTGAGGCGTCTCCCCCTGCTGGTGGGCGTGGTTTTTGTACTGTTGGCAACTGCCTGGTGTGTCTTGTGGTCAAGTGGTAACTGGGCTTGGTCCTGAGACACCTTTTCACTCTACTGGTGGAAATGAAATGTAGCAGCTGCTGAAGACTTTTAATTAATCCTTTTAACCCCACATAGTAGCATTTTATTTTTCTCTTTTAGAGGAAGGGATTGAGTTTAATTGGGCAATGTGTTGAGGACCACTAAAAATCCCCATGTTCTAACTAACCAGTTTTCTGAAGATCATGAAAATGGACGGAGATCAAGACTGTCCAACTATTGGTCCTTGTATAATGCCAAAAATGTCTGTTTTTAAGAACATTTTTTAATTATTTCACATTACCTGTTCAGGCTGTTGCAAACAAATGACCATAAAAACAAGCGTATTATCTGTGTTCATGAAAGCTTGTCATTTACAGGACAGTGACCACAATACCTCTTAAAATACGTAATGCAAGTGCAATGCCTTCAAATTTGTTGATCCCACAACAAAAAAAAATACATGATCAGTGGAAGGCTGCTGGCACGTAGTTCATTTACTTGTTTTTGGTCTGGATGGTCATACCGTCTGTGGACACAGATGGTCACAGTTGGTTGCCCCCCATTGTTTGAAGCATGACCGATGAATTGGATTATATGTGGATAATCTCCCGCTAATGCAAACAGATTTTTTTGTATCTGTGAAATCAGTACAAATAGTACTATAACTTTTGGCTAATTTATTTAGCAGATGCTTTCATCTGAAGTGATGGACATTTCAGAAATGGCCCAATAAGGGATAAAGGCCTTGATCTAGGGCCCAACAAGGGATAAAGGCCTTGTTCTAGAGCCCAATAAGGGATATAGGCCTTGCTCTAGGGCCCAATTAGGGATAAAGGTCTTGCTGAAGGACCCAGTGGTGAAATCTCTACCGGCCTGAATGTTTGAACAAACGACTTTCCATTTACAGGAACAGCGTCCTAATCCACCGAGCTACATTCAGTCCTCCATAATAAGTGATTCCTTAAAATTCACCCTAAAGATGAATCTACATATAAACTTGGGCTTAAGGGAACAAAATTCTTGCCTGCATCAGGCTACTATATAAAAGGGTGACCAGATAATCCATGTCAGGGAGGACACTTTGAACTACTTCAGGTCTTACAAATTGAAAGGCTCCTGTGCTCGGCTAAACAGTTCTGTTCGTTTTGTGCTTTGTTTCCTTGACTGAA
Source organism: Mormyrops attenuatus (assembly GCA_026777985.1). Taxonomy (NCBI): domain Eukaryota; kingdom Metazoa; phylum Chordata; class Actinopteri; order Osteoglossiformes; family Mormyridae; genus Mormyrops; species Mormyrops attenuatus. The sequence goes on from JAODKC010000009.1 coordinate 5,633,771, forward strand.
ATACTCATCCTGCTGTTGCACATTAACATTAATGACATGCAAGATTTTAGGAGACTGACCAATCAGCACACAAGAACTCGGTACTTAAGTGAAATCCAGGTACTTTAAAATGGAACTTTACAAATCCTGTCCTAATTCAGCATGAAAATGATTAGTTATCATTCATGACACACCACAACAAAATATGTCTAATGCATTTAACCCCTGAGGTGGCGTGATTTTCAATTCGAGACAAATCTGCACACGCATTTACATGTATGTAACAGATTTATTACCTTGTAAATAGTCTGTAGGGTTTGCAAACTACGCCAACTCTCGTCAAAAGTATGCATGTTTGTATTTGAAGTGGACGCCAGCGAACTGATCATGCGCAGTGCGTCCAGAGCTGCGGACACTCGATTGTTGTAACAGCGAAAATGTGTCAGTATTTTATGTGCGTTTGCGCTGTTACAACAATCGATTGCCACGCGTAGGCCTATCGCTTTTAAAGGTGAAATGCGTTCTTGCGTACCTCTTATGTTAATCTCTATTCATGGTCACATCTCACACTGTGAAAAATCAGATGAAGCGGGTAACTTTATGTTACTTTAACAAAAAATCCACAAAACAATCCGACAAGAAATGCAAGAACTACACAGTAATATTTTCTCGCTTGTATGATCTGAGATACTTGGTAGAAAAAGTCAATAAATAAAAAGTCAAAAAAATATGACATTATAAATACAAGTCAGAACAATCATTACGTGTAGAGATTTATTTTCTGTTGTTCCGGCCGCCGCGCTTGAACTTGACTCGGAATAAAGCAGGAACTGGTAGGTGCTGCATGTTATTGGCTGGCTGGGGCTGTAACCCTGTTAAAAACCCAATGGTGAGGCGCCACACACTTTGGCTCCTCCAGCAGGACCCGGTACTGAAAAGCTTTCGCAGAAATCGGTCTTTCTCGCATGCAAGCCCGGTGCATGTGATTCGGGAGCTTGCTTGCTCGTAACGCGTCCCCGAATTACCTGCCCAAAGGAGATCGCCTAAATAGCTACCCATCAGTTTTTTTATTTATCATACGTTGGGGTTTTTTTTTTAATAAAGACCGACACGTCCTGCTTATTTGCTCCACGCCACGATGCTGCAGTTGCTGCTTCTGTCTGCCCTGGCTGCGGCCACCCGGGCCAGCGACGTGCTGGAGTTCACGGATGACGACTTCGACAGCAGGATCGGCCACCATGAGCTGATCCTTGTGGAGTTTTTTGCACCCTGGTGAGCTCTCCCATCTCCGCATCGAAACGCGTCTTTCTGGCCTCCTGCACTTTCGTTTTGCTGCAGATGACTTAAGTCAGGCGTCGCTTTCGTTTTCTACCAATGCAGCCGGTCAAGCGAGGCATCATTTGTCTACGCCAACAATTTTACCTAATTTTGTTCTAGCCTGTGGTCTTTCTCGGGTTTCTAAATATCAAGCTGAAAGTAAACTTCCATTTCTGTCGTGCCTTTTGGGGTATTTCAGTTGGATGACGATTATACAGAGCCTATAACGCCCACGAAAACGGATGTCTGGTTATCTAGTTGGTTAGCGCTTATATAAACCGCGTTTGTGGCCACTGTATTCTAGCCTAGTCTCCTTGGGTTTGTTTCATACGTGCCATCAACACTGGTACCTGCCCTAGGTTTTAGAAACTTAGTCTTCCAAAGCACTTTGCCAGAGTTTCATTTTTTAATTCGTACAGTACGTAACAAACACAACAAAATTACCACTAGAGGCTTTTTCTTTCAGTAAATTGCATTCAGTTATAACATGCACAAGTTATGAAAATGGTTAAGTTATGCATTTGACTGTGATACACCTCTACTCCATGATTAAATCTCATGCATATTTATCAGGATCGCTATCTGTGCTTGGTTGAATAACTGAGTCGGTCTTCCCAGTGCTTACCAGTTCTGCTCTGCCGTGCTGAAACTTTTTCATCCACAGGTGTGGTCACTGTAAGCGACTTGCTCCAGAGTACGAAGCTGCAGCAACACGTCTGAAAAGCATCGTTCCCTTGGCAAAGGTATCTCACTGCTGAAAGTGGGTGGAAATGCACTAAATGCTGAAATGATACTTTATTTGCCATTTGCACTAGTACAAGTGCAGGTACACTCGAATGCTTCTTGGGTGGCTTTGCGTTGGGGGGCTAAACGCGTGCCCTGGATGGACAATGTACTGAAGATCATTAGGTTAGTTCGGCTCAAAGGGGACTAGGTTTATTCTTGATGTTTCCTGTTCTTGCTACACACAATCACTGTGTTTTGCATAAACCTACAGCAAATGATATTCAGCCAGTGTATGTTCTGCTGAGACAATGTACGTTTCGTCTTTGCAATCCGTCAATTTTTCAAAATGAAAAGGTTTCATTTTGTAGTTGTTTGCTCAAATTGTAGCATTAATACTTGATAATTGGTAATCAAGTAACATCTACTTTCCAAGCAAATATGCTCTGCTCTCAACTGCGAAGTATAATTCCGCAAACCACGCTATAATTTAGTTCGCCGTATACATGTCAGCTGTCTAACACCCTCCAGTGTTGCGTTGACGCTTGGCTGTTTTTAACATGGCGTGTGCGTCTTCTGCTCTAGGTTGACTGCACTGCAAATTCCAACGTTTGCAGTAAGTATGGCGTGAGTGGGTACCCAACCCTTAAGATTTTCAAAGATGGAGAAGACTCCGGCAGCTATGACGGACCTCGAACTGCTGGTAATTGTTAACTCAAGGCTTTCTTTGAAGAATCCATCTCGGTTGGTGGAAGTAGGAGTTTTCCTACCTATGTTTTGCTTTGGTTGGCCTCCCTGGCCAGAATGGAGACTCTGCAACCCAGGAGCTGTTTAGCGTGTGCAGTTTGCGTGTTCTCCCCATGCTCCTCTGTGCTTCCTCACCCAGCTGATTATTTTCCCTTCTGTGACGCATTTGCGGAGTTCAGGTGCTTCCAAAATGTATTATTAGCTGCTTGAGATGGATTCTGGATTCCTGGCTAGATAATTTAACAATCTTGAACTGTGTACCTTGTCTTCAGATGGAATCGTGAGCCACATGAAAAAGCAAGCTGGTCCCGCTTCATCGGAGATCAAGACTGCGGTCGAATTTGCGAAGTATATCGGAGATCGCGATGCAAGTGTAATTGGTGAGATATTCTGGCCCCCTTTGAGAGACTAGTGCATCAGTTGAGTTTCAGGAAGCCTGATTTGTCTTTCATTTGGTCAGGCTTTTTTGCGGACGGTGGCAGCTTGGCGCAGGCAGAGTTCCAGAAGTCTGCCAGTTCCCTGAGGGACTTCTACCGCTTTGCACATACAAACTCTGAGGAGCTTCTGAAGAAATATGACATAGAAAGCGAGTGGGTGATTACCTTGCATGCATTATTAATCAACACAGTTCAGCCATGCAATTGTCTAACAACTCTTAAATTTCCACTCTGCTGCTCTCTCATTCCTTAGAGGAATTATCCTGTTTCGACCTCCACGCCTCAGCAATAAATTTGAAGAGAGCAGTGTGAGGTTCAGTGAGGATACGATGACCAGTGGCAAGATCAAGAAATTCATCCAAGATAACATGTGAGGTTTTCTTCTCTGGTTTCAGCTTCTGGAAACGTGTTCCTATGTTTAGCTGTTTAGTGCTTTTCTGCTCGTGTATGAATTTGGTGTTTTGGTAGTAAACATGTTTTCTTTAACGACGATGGATTTGATATATTCTGGGTTAATTAGCTCATGACATTTTTAAAACCTTTTAATCCCTCAACGTGGGTGTTGCAACCAAATTTTTTTTTTTTCCCCAATCTTTTTGTCAAAATATGGTTTTTGCATCCTTTGCTAACAAATGTGGTTCTAAATGGTATGTTAAAATTGGACTTTTGACTTTTTTACAAAAACATTCTCTATTGTACAGCCAAAGTTAACCTTCAGATCACAGCAAACTTGTATCTTGTCTTATCCGTTTGAAGCTTTGGTATGTGTCCCCACATGACTGAAGACAACAAGGACCTGATCAAGGGCAAAGATCTGCTGGTGGCCTACTACGATTTGGATTATGAGATGAATCCCAAGGGCTCCAACTACTGGAGGAACAGGTAGATACCCCACAGCCGCCTGCTGTAATTACAGATTCAGAAACTAGCTTGCATAATCATCGGAAATGTCTTCATATAGGGTCATGAAGGTGGCCAAAGACTTCTTGGATCAGGGGAAGCAGATGAACTTTGCAGTCGCTAATAAAAACGTCTTCAGCCATGACTTGTCGGAATTTGGACTGGATTCCCACACCGGGGAGCTGCCAGTCGTTGGAATTCGTTCTTCCAATGGAGACAAATATGTCATGCAGGAGGAATTCTCGTGAGTTTTTGGTGGACTCCCAGAAATGCATCTCTGTGGCATCTGTTAAATTATTCAACTTGTTAATCAAGCATGATGGCAAGTCTTTGATCTCATGCAGACGTGACGGGAAGGCCCTGGAACGATTTCTGCAAGACTACTTTGAAGGAAAGATTAAACGCTACCTTAAGTCTGAGCCAGTTCCTGAAAACAATGATGGCCCAGTGAAGGTGACTTCACATTGTGATTTCAGTATTCAGTTCTCCATACAGTTTATCCAAAAATCATACTTAATATTCCGTTTCATTGTAGGTTGTAGTTGCTGAGAACTTCAACCAGATTGTGAATGATGACCGTAAAGATGTCTTGATTGAGTTCTATGCCCCTTGGTGTGGCCATTGCAAGAACTTAGAACCAAAGTACAAGGAGCTGGGTGAAAAGGTAAGTTAAGATGAGTTAAGATGTGATGTTTTGTTTCTCACACTAAACTCCATACAATTATTTTCTTTCTCCTCCCTCAACTAATAGCTGTCCGGTGATCCCAACATTGTCATTGCAAAGATGGATGCCACAGCCAATGATGTGCCTTCACCCTATGATGTCAGCGGGTAAGGATTTCAGTTCACCAGCCACTGAAGTGTTACATTCCAACCCTGAGCTTGGAGTGGATTGTAAAATTCATACACGTTTATCTAAATGCACTGCATGCAGATTTATTATGTATCAATGCCAATGAAGGAGCATGTTCACTTAGGTTCCTGAAGATGGAATCATTGTTCTTTGGGGGGGTGGGGGGGGTGGCGGTGGCTGGGTTATGATGCTGTGCCTGCGTTGGGAAGGTTGCTGGTTCAACTCACTGTTGGGCCCTTAAAGGGGGCCGTTAACCCCCAACTGCAGCAGGGACTGACTGGCCCTGCATTGATATTTTATTTTTATTTTTTATTTTTTTGATAAGTCTGCAAAATTACAATTGTACTTCTATTCTAGGTTCCCTACCATTTATTTCTCCCCAGCTGGTAGGAAGGAAGATCCCCAGAGATATGAGGTTGGTTCTGGAGTTGGTTATTTAATGATTACAGTTGATCCTTCTGTACCATGACTTTCTGCATCGCGGTTTCGAGATATAGCATGGTCTGCAGAAGAAATTGAGTTTTTTTTTTTTCTTTTTCTTTTTCTTTTTCTTTTCTTTTCTTTTCTTTCCTTTTTTTGTGAGTTTTCCAAAAGCTGTAGATACGTTTTAGTAACACGTACATAAAATCTATGTACAGTGCTGGTTTGAAGGATGCCAAGTGCGTTTTTGGCAGTCTCTCATGATATCTCGTGTTCCTCATCGCTTTGCTTTGCTGGCCAAGGACACCAAAACAGTTTAATGTGGTTTCTCCAGATCACTGGGGGGCCTGTATCTCTAACCCCCGCCATGTGGTAGGGTTGACTGTACATCTGCCGGGTTTGTTTCTGCAAATGCACCGCTTGCTTTTATCTTTGTAGTAATGGTCCTAAATGTCTTGTACCCCTCCAGGGTGGCCGTGAGGTCAGCGACTTCATCTCCTATCTAAAGAGAGAGGCCACCAATCCCTTGGTGGTCGGAGAGACTGAGAAGTCAGAGTTGTAGACCTGAAGATCTGTGGAAGGCATGTGCTCTGGAGCCTGAGACTCCAAGCCAATGTGCACTTAAGCTGCCCTGGTAGCGAAAGATCAAGTTGGCCAGAAGGTGGCTGTTCTAAGTTTGAGAGCGTTTGTTTTCCCTCTCAAATGGATGCACTGTTTTGATGTTACAGGATTACCTTTTTTCTAGACAATTTTTGTGGGGGAGGATTTTTTTTTTATTATTTTTTTTTTAAATCACTTTTGTAATTTTGGAAGATGTGAAATAAAAGTTATGGACCCGAACTCTACTTCACTGAAGTGAATTTACTGCCATACAGTTCAGAGACCTCTGGGTTATTTAAATCTGCTAATATTACAGAGGTTAACTGTCAGTGATCCTGTGTTTTGGTTTGACTAATAACTGGTCTAAATGGAGTTATCAGTACCTTGTCTAAGTGGGTAATTTCAGTTACTAACAGATGCAGGCACCACTTTACTGAATACACAGAATTTGATGTGATGCAGGCTCCTTTTTTCCCCTGTCTGCATAAGTAGGAGTGAAAGCTGATAATTGAGTATCATAGTATATTTCTTTCTATTGCAGAATAATGACAAACTCCTCCAATATGATCATTGGGTTCATATGAGATGTGCCCTGTGAGTTCTGACTGATAAAATTAATTTTGTGTGATCAGGGAGGGCTTGAGATATTTGAGGTGGGTCGTGTCTGCAGTGATCTTGCCTGCACACTTTCTGATGCTGTATAGCTCCTGTAGGGAAATACTCTGTATGGATTGACAGAAATGACATTAGAACGCAAAATAACCGAAACTGACAAGAGAAACGTGTCTGTTTTTGAATCTCATAAAAAAAAACCTAACTTGTGTCAGTGACTTTTTTATGGTTCATTGAAACTGACAGGTTAATGATTTTGGTGGTTGAACCTCCCTTACTCCGGAAGATAATTAATATACCAGGTTATGCCGACAGTTCGACACAGATACCGAGGGGCGATTCTAGCTATTGAAAATATCCGGGGCTAATGTTTACCCGGGGCTTGTTTTTTTATGAAGGAAGATTGGCATCGGGGCAAGAAACGCCCATGCAGATACTCCTTAGATAAATACTGTTTGGCTAGTGTAGGTCATTATTCGCTGTTTTGAACAATACACCAATGAAATTTAAACATTCGACACATATCACTTTAAGTCGTTTACGTCAAATGCGTAAAATAGCAGGGGGGGGGTAGTACTGAAAGCGATTGTCGGTCTGGGTAGAGTTTAGTTTCTCTTTGCAGTTAGTACTCCAGCGCAGCAGATGGCGGTACGCGCCTTTCATTGAGACGCGGTACCGGAGTCGCCATTTTGGATTTGACCGGTTTTAAGTAAAAATCAACCAATAGGAGCGCAATGCTGTGGAGCAAGCCTGGACATGTGTGAGGAGAGCCGCGCGACTTCCACGTGTTCCTGCCGGTAAGTTCTAAACATATATGTCAGATATATAGTTTAAATACGTGGCGTGTAATACGAATACATTGCTACACAATTAAACCTCAAATCTGAGGACAATGTAGCCGTCCGAGCGCGATGACAGCGGCATTTCCATTAGCTCGGTGGTTATATGGCCAGTCGTCGATGACAGCTCGACAGTATCAGCTCACTAAATTTTATGTGTAGACTGTCGTGTATATATATCGTTTATGAAACGTATTTACACCATAATGTCTTTAGATTTTAAACAAAATTCGATTACTTAAATAAAATTACCAACAAAATATCAATTTTCTTTCGACGCGGAGGTAGAGCAGGTTAGCTGACTGGTTAGATCAGGATCGGTCACAATACACTTGTGTGGTGGGGATGGATATGTTAAACTGCTTCGAACCAGTTTCTTGCCATATATAATGCATTGCATAATTACTGAGCAATCCTATATATGTCAAGTGCATAATTATCCCAAAATGCATAATTATTACGAATCATTAACATCACGTGATGTGTCATAAATACGTTTGTGCCGATACGAAAATGGAGAATGCCCTTATTGGTTGTTATGTTATTCCCCAAGGACTGTATACGCGAGCGTTTTCTCTGGTTGTTTGGAGCTGCGTACGATGATTTCATATATGTATGTACGTGTGGATTTAACAAGGACGTGAAACATACAGTAACGCTAATTATTCAAGAGGGACGGGGGGTGAAGTGGGCGGGACACGAGCAGTTGGCGTCTTTCGTATTGAGGCATTACTCTATAAATAGTGTAAATACATAGATGGAAATGCGAGTGGAAGCGGTGCATATTATGTACATTCGTGCCTGTTGCAATGGTTCATTTAATGCATTTTAAAGTTTTTGATTACAGTTGGTTCTATAAATTATTAAACATCACTTCTCAGGTCTTGCTTTTTGAACCATCGATACTTTTAGGCAGATTCGGTTAGTTCCTTGGTTAGCCGGGTGTTTCTCTGTTTATGTGGTAAGTGTCCTTAGAGAGGAGGTCGGAAGATGCCCGGTCTGAGCTGCTGTGAGATGCCCTTGGAGAACGTGAGGAGCTCCCACGATCCCCATCCTCCAGGTCCTGTCCACCTTTCCTTAGCTGAGAGTCCTCGGGGGGCTCCAGAGTGTCGCAGGAAGAAAAACCCAGCAACAAATAAATGGTTGCGGATACAGGCGAAAAGGGCGGCGCTGGAGAAGAGTGGGGTCCTGCAGAAGAAAAAGCAAGCGAAGGACAAACCCAGAGACAAGGGGGGCTCAGGCTCCATCGTGTTATCCCTGGACCCTGGGATCTGGGGGGACTTTTCATTCCCCCTACGGACCGAGGTTCCGTCTGATGTCCTGTCGGTGACTGCCAACCCTGCCTGGCACCAGTCAGGAATGTCCAAAGCTGGGGTGATGTCCTCCGTTGGTGAGCACTGGGAGACGGACAGTGGGGTCTCCTCAGCAGCCAGCCCCCCCGTCAGTGGCCGTAGCTCCCCCTGCCACTGCGTGAATCCAGCCAAGCTGGTCGCCATAGACTGCGAGATGGTGGGCACTGGCCCAGGCGGTCGCTTCAGTGAGGTGGCCCGTTGCAGTATGGTCAACTACCATGGGGAGGTGCTGTACGACAAGTACATCCAGCCGCTGAGGCCGGTCGTGAACTACCGGACCCGCTGGAGCGGTATCTCCCAGCACCACCTGGTCAACGCGGTGCCCTTTAACAGGGCGCGTCGGGAGGTGAGCTCAGAGCCAGACTCAGAACGGGGGCCTCTTTCGTTGGCGACGTCACCTTTCCCATGATAACGTGATTCTGTACGTTTTCATTGACAGATACTTCAGCTCCTGAAGGGGAAGGTCGTCGTCGGTCACGCCCTACACAATGACTTCCGAGCCTTGGGATTTGCTCCTCCGCGGCAACTGATCAGGGACACGAGCCGCTCACGTGAGCTCAGGCGGTTGTCTGACTTTCCGCTCCGGGGCAGCGTCTCCTTGAAAAACCTGGCCAAGACCCTGCTACACAGAAAAATTCAGGTGAGAATATCCCGCCTGTTGCCACAAGAGGGCACGCTTTGCACAAAATGTTTCTGAATGCAATATCTGGCAAAACGCCTGTCCTTGCTGCATTCCTGAGAAGGCAGAGAGGGCGTAATGGCGCTTACGCGGGTTTTTTCTGAGACTGCAGTGTGGCGGTAGTCCAGCTGTGTGATATAGATTATTATATTTGGTATGTAACTGTCGCCAACTATTCTGAGGTTTGGCATGGACAAATGTGCGACGTTACCGTTTGCTCCTCCTCACAGACCAGCAAGGAGGGACACTGTTCCGTGGAGGACGCCATCGCAGCCATGGACCTGTACAAGCTCGTAGAGACGCAGTGGGAGCGGAATATGCCGGACGCGAGTCCGAGTATGGACACGGACTCCCTCTCTGAAGTGGCATCCTCTGCTAGTCGCTACATGCAGGACCAGTATTGGCCTGAAGAGATTTCAAATGACTGCAAGTAAAGGGGGTGGCAATGGGACACCCACTCTGGGTGGGGAATTTGCTGTGTGCTGGTTTAAGCCAATGGGAAGCAGTCGAATTGACCAATGAGAAGTGGGTTAAAGCCTCTGGTGATTGGCAGCAGTAAATAATAACCCCACCCACCGCGGGGTGCCAGTGTCTGAGTAATCCTCAACAGAAGCTGCTATGGATGAGATCTGAGCTTTAGTGAGAATAATGTACTGTAGTTCTGAGTCCTCACACTAGAGGGCATTCTCTAACCTCAGCAGGCGCAGCTTCATTGTGGTGTTGTTTTGTCTGCACATGTATGTATTCCCAGAATGGACACTGTTTAGAGAAGGAATGACTGATTGATTGAAAAGATCAGAATGAGAACTGAATGCAGTGTATTGCATCTCCTTGCTCATACAGAAGACCTATAATTTGTTGTCCAGTTTTCCACTGTTTCATAAATTCTGGTTTTTATAACCACAGGTTTGGCAAAGTTAATTGAATCTTTAAGAAAATATAACTCATTGGAGCAAATGTAATCATTTTAGGCTGTTTAATGCGGCGATGAAAGAGTTTCATCTTAAATTATGTCAGATTGTAACAGATAGTCTGGGACCTACTTTCTTGTCTGTATACTGTGTATATGGTTCTCAGAGTACACAAGGTGCACTTCGCTGAATTTGTGTCATGCTGAAAGACTGTTTATCTTTCTCCGTGGCTGAACTTCCCTCCAGAACTGTTGGACTTTATATTGTTGTTAAAAATTTAACTTAATAAAAAAAAATTGGCATTAAAATTGATGTAAACTCCATTTGTATTGCTTGAAATTGCTGTTTTTTTCCTGAACATAATATATCCTGATATTTTTTATCTCCTTTGTCTGACATGCCCCAGTTCCATGATTGTTTCGCTATCCTGCCAGTAGGTGGAGATATTACAATAAAACATTTAGATGTTTAAAAAGCCGCCAAGAACACACTGTATAGTTTCTATCTATGTAACCCCTATGAATAATTAGGCTTCCCAGTGTGTTTGCTTAACATCCTGCGAAGCCATTGTTTTCTGTAGTACTTGGTAAATGATGTAATTCCCTGTATTTTTCTTTACTCTCAGTCCGCTTCATGCTGTTACTGGGTCAGATTTTCTGCTTGCGTTGTTGTTTTCCCCAGTATAATTACAAGGGCGTAATTAGGTCAGGTGGGCGTAGACCTGAGCTGGGGGTGTTCGGCGAGTGCGAGGGGATGACTCACCTTTGCTGTGGTACCTCAGCAGTATTTCGCACAGGTTAAGTGTAATGGCTCCTGGCCCAGAGATCAGGTTTAAAGTGTTCGCAGGCTGATGTGTGTGGCTCCGGGTTAAGGTTGCCGGTTTAAACCTCTGTGTCGACAGTCTGACTGTCACCATTGGGCCCTAGAGCAAGGCCTTTATGCCTAATTGCTCCAGGGACTTTGCCTTGGATAAAAGCATTTTCTAAATAAAACAGTCTCATCTGTAACTGGGTCATGCAGTATCTTCAGCATATGTAAATTACAGCTTAACGTCAAATGATTCTAGGAAATGCCATGTAAAAGGGTGAGGACTCTTTTGTCCACTGCGCTTTTGTAAGGTAATGGGTTTGTAATCTAAGCCTGAATAATCTTTAACTGACACAAATCTCTGGAAATTCTAAATCGCTCACTGGAGGTTTCATAAGGTTTACGTTGCACCCATCCTACAAAACGCCGGGCAGCCCCAAAGCCTTGTCTGCTCTGAGTGGTGGTCATGTGACTGGTCAGCTGACCCTCTGCTGTCTTTATTTAGCTTAACATGAGGTTCCTCTGCCTTACATACGCTAAGGACAGCCTGGTATTGCGTAAAGGGCGTAAAGTTCTTATGGCAGAGATTAGTGTTATTCCTGGTCTTAAAAGATTTGAACATTTGCAGAGGTAGGTTCAGTTCAGAGCTCCCCTTTGAGAAGAGAAAAGGGAAGAGAGTTTCATCCTGTGACTGCGAAAGCAGGCCGTTAGACGATGCAGAGAATCCCGGTCTTGAAATAAAATAACATGGCCCCCTTCAGACTTAAATATTTATTATTGATTTAGATAATCAAATGTGCCTGACTTGTGTTGGTGACACTGTACTCCAGAAGACGAAGCCTACGGATCTCCAGAACTTCCGGAGTGAATCATTTGAGGACCCAGCCCCACAACCTGCAGCCTCACTGACAAATGCACCTGTCATGTGCCGTCTTCTTCAGAGCCAGCAGTCAGCTGTGTCTTTAGCTATCGACGGGCTAATTCTCCCACTTACTGAGCTGTAAACTCAGCTGTAGGAGGAAGGAACAGGTCACTTTCATTGTTGTTCTGACTCCTTATACACACAAACATGTGTCATGTTCGTTGGAGATTAAATTGTTATATGTACACTGGGGTGTTGTGTAAGAGTTCCATACGCAATACGCCTGTGAATCCATTTAATGTTCTGATGAATAGAAGTGAAAATTTGAAGTAAAAACAGTGCCCGTTTGCTCAAAAATACACTAGTTAAATCAAAAGGTCTCCTGAATGCAAGTATGGGTATAAATATTACTGTTTCAAATGAAAGGACAGAGCTCAGTGAAACATGAACATGATTTGAGTTGAGAAACACCGCTGTAACCCCCAGCAGTATAAATTAACATACCACCAAAGGACAGTGAGCTTCGGCAGAGTGTACTGTGAGCCACATGGACGTAGGTTCAGAGGTTAGGTGGAGTTACATTGATGTAAAGGGTGGGTGTTGGGGTGGGGTGCAACTAGGTTGGCTTTATGTTGGACATTTTTTAGGTCAATTCCTTTTCTACTGGGCAAACTGGTTTACAGGAAAAATGGGTGAATAGTTGGCAATGGGGATTTTAAGAACCACATTTGTGTCAGACCTGAAACACGAGGTAATGAGGTTTACGGTCAGAATGACGACATCAGCCGCACGGGCCGTTCAGCAGCTTTTTGAAATGCTGCTAAATTCTTCAAAATGTGGCCCATCTGGGCTTGATATTTCTGTAAGGCAATGGTAGCGGTAGGGTATGTTCAGTATTATACTTGCTAGTGTCTAACATGTCTTCACATGAGCACCAAAGCCTGCTGTCAGCCTGTTGTTCACACGGCAGACAAAGAGGAATCAATTTCTCAACATTCCTCAGCTTCAATCATCTGTGAGAAGTCAACAAGGCTTTTCTGAGTAATAATTCCCTCCTCCCTCTCCAAACCACCTTGGGTTTTTTGACCCCCCCCCCAGCCTGGCAAGGAAATGGCCTATATCCATCTCCCCTCTTTTTGTTTGCAATTTATACACCAATTAGCTAAAAAAAAAATCTGTGCTGAGTAATACCATGTGACAGGCTAATCCCGTCGTGGGCCATGCTACAAATCAAAGTTCTCAGCCTGCCCCCTCCTCACTGGCTGCTTCCCGGCCTGCTGGCCAGCTGAACACCCAGCTCTCGCTCTCGGAGGTAAGACTTGAAGTCTTGGAGGACTCTGCTAAATATGTTAATGGAGATTTAATGTTGGGTGAAATAACTCTGGTGAACTTACGATGGTTCTCCATGTTCAAACCATATCGCCGAACTGTGTTCCAAGATCTTCAGGGTTGCGGGGGTGTAACTATTTGAATTTTGTTCTGCAGGAGATTTTCTCCTTGAAAATAGCATCTCCTGTCCACTTCCGCCGTGTGAGAAGCTGTGATAAGAATCCAAGGACATGGAGGTCATTGTAAGTCATGGTTTTCCATTGAGAATGTAGCTCCACTTTAATTTAAGGATATTTTGCTTTAGGCTGGGAGCATTTTGGACAACATCCATGTATATCCAATAATATATCACTGACAGTTAAGCTGTAACCGAAAACTTAAATCGTATTCGATTCTATTAAGTACTACACTTTTGGACTTGTTGACACCCCCAGCCACACACCTTTTCCTTACTGGGAAAACCTAATGGCTGGCAGTGACTTTGTACTTGGTAAGATGTGGAAGATGGATGGATGGATAGACGTTGATCAAGGCTCAACACTCAGTGGGGCAGATGTTAACCCTTGATTGCTCTGTTGAGAAAGGCATCCTCGTTTTGGTAGGACTCAAAATCACTGCTATCAGAAAGAGGTTTGTCAAGTTTTCTGAAGACTTGTGAGATTAGTGTGCTCCCATGATTCTGCTTAACAGTCAGCAGCAATTCGGAGCCAACTTTCACGCTATGTTGAGGATTAGTTTGTTTCAAAACTGTTAGGGACCCACACTAAAGTGACAAATGACCAGTGGGCCTGAGCACTTTACTTGTCCTGCAGGGTGGAACATTCCGGATGGTGTCTGAGGAGGAACAGGCCTTGCGTGCTAAACTGGAAAGACTAACCGTGAAGGATCATGGGCCTGTATTTGGACCCTGTGCCAAGCTTCCAGACCACACAGCCCAGAAGGTACCGTAGTCGTTTGGCTAGCATCCAGAGTCCTCTATCCCATGAAGACCTGACTGGGCCACAAATGAGCATTTATTGAAAAGTGTTCTTATTCATTGTGAACCACGGGTCTTGTTTAAGCCAAAAAGCCAGATTATTCAGATAATCCCCGACATGTGAGCAGATGGTTATACCATCGCCCCCTGCAGGCAAAGGACGAGTTGAACGAGACCGAGGAGAAGCGAGCGGCTGCTGTGGTACAGCTGCGCATGATCATGAACAAGGCGGACAATGGGGACGACCTGTCCAAGGGTGTGCTGGAAACCTTCGGGGACAAACCTGACAAGGTGCTGGTGCGGTTCATCCGAGCCCGTAAATATGACATGGAGAGAGCTTATGAACTCATGAAGGGTGAGTCCAGCCGCCAGATTAAACTGCGAACAAACCCTGCGTTTGCTCTGGTTCAGGGTGGAGAAACATTTTTTGTTGTTTGAATTTTTTTTCCTGTTTCTCATGCTGTATATTCCTAATTCCAGGAGTAATCCATTTTAAACTTTTCAGCAGTAATCTTGACCCATAAGAAATTGTTGAAATAATTCTGCAGTATCTTCCTGACGTGGTTACCGGAGGTATTGTCGCCGTCTTAGTTTTTCCAGTTTAGATTTTTTGTCCTTTGCCTTGCTAAGTAAAAAAAAAAAATAGTTTCATGTATAGCACATTTGTAAAACCAGTGATGAAGCCCCGACAAAGCAGCTCTCACAGCCTGAGGGGGAGCTCCGAAAGTACAAAGGCTGAAGGTTAATTTGCCTTTCGCCATTGATGGCTACAGCAGGAACCCCAGATGAGACAAGACTGCTATTGTGTTAACACTGTGTGAGAATTCTGGGCAGTGACCTCTCCCTACCAAGACTGCATGGCCATTTCCAATCTGCCCTTGCAGGCTACGTACGGTTCAGGCAGCAGTACCCCGAGCTGTTCGAGAACCTGACCCCGGAGGCTGTGCGCAACACCATCGAGGCTGGATATCCTGGCATCCTGCCCACCAGGGACAAGTATGGACGTGTCGTGCTGCTGTTCAACATCGAGAACTGGGACTACGAGGAGATCACCTTCGATGAGGTTTAAGCTATGAGCCATGCCTCTTTTTAGAAGCTCATCTAGGTTAACATTTTACCGATTACAAATGTCACCAATGAATTGGTCCTGCAGGCTGTGAGAGTGCAGGTCTTAGATGTGGCCCAGCTTTGGTGTCTGGTGTTATGTTTATATTTTGAAGGTGTTAATACAGACTTCAATGTCAGTAACTGAGAGTGCTTGTGTATAGAGGCGATTTTCTAAATGAACTCCCAGTTTTGTCTGGATATACTTCCCCAGACCACTTGAGATTTTGTATGTAGTTCAG
The DNA here is from genome assembly GCA_026777985.1 of Mormyrops attenuatus. Taxonomy (NCBI): domain Eukaryota; kingdom Metazoa; phylum Chordata; class Actinopteri; order Osteoglossiformes; family Mormyridae; genus Mormyrops; species Mormyrops attenuatus. Next base: position 5,649,460 of record JAODKC010000009.1, read on the forward strand.
AGTTTCAGAATAGCCTCTTCTGGGTCAAGCAGAAACAGCCATTAGCTGTTCGTTTTCCAGAAGACCACTTGCCTGTATTGCACAGATCCTGCGTGCCTACTGTGTCATCCTGGAGAATCTGCTGGAGAACGAGGAGACCCAGATCAATGGCTTCTGCATCATCGAGAACTTCAAGGGCTTCACTATGCAGCAGGCATCAGGCATCAAAGCCATTGAACTGAAGAAGATGGTGGACATGCTGCAGGTGTAGTGGATAGCCCCTTTCGCAAATTGCATTTTCTAACAGCTACACGTTGGGTTGACGTGACCTTGTGTGCCAACAGTTTCTCTCTTTTGTGAGAAGGACTCCTTCCCTGCCCGGTTCAAGGCCGTGCACTTCATCCACCAGCCTTGGTACTTCACCACCACCTACAACGTGGTCAAGCCCCTCATGAAGAGCAAACTACTGGAAAGGGTCAGTAGGAAAGCTCAGGGACATTAGCATTTAGTGAAGCACGCTGCTCTCAGCACACATTGGAATGTTGCTGCACAGGTACTTATGCACCAAATCTCACAGGTGTTTGTTCACGGCGATGAGCTGGAAAATTACTTCAAGGAGTTTGACGCAGACATCCTGCCCGCCGAGTTTGATGGGAAGGGTGCCAAATATGACGGCAAAGCAACCGCAGAAAAGCTGTTTGGGTCTGACACTCCTCTGTAACCGTATGATCTCACCAAATTACTGAGTACCCAAAAATACATACTATATTTAATGGTGTTTTTAAGGTATAATGTACACCTTGTTTTGTGAACGCAAAACCCTGCTCTCGACAGAGCCTGTGCAGTAGTGCTGAAAATAGGTTCCTGGTCAATAGGAGAAGGACTGGAAGGAAACGGTACAGAAACATCTGAATGTTTAGCAAAGATGGTAGTTCTGAATTGCAACGCTGACCACAGTAACAAGCACGACCAATGAAACATATTAATGCTTCTAGCCTATTATGTGTGCCGATGTTGAAGCCTAGGGCAGATTGTGCAAGGGCCCCGCAGCTGCTATCGGTCACCTCATGAGCCGACCATCCTCCTTCAGGCCAATGAAATCAGACAGAGCCCAGATGAATGGGCCTAGTGCCTTCTCTGCCGTAATTTAGGAAGGATAGGTCCATAAGTCCATATTCACTGTGCAAGGACACATACTGTATTGTATCAAGCAGGAAGTGAACAGTAAAATATCTTAGATGGAATTGAAACTGCAGTTGACAAACTGAAGAAATGTTTACAATAAAATGCATATAAACATTTGTCATGACTCATGTATGACTTTTCATAAATATATATCTAAAAACTGATGCAAATACAATTTTGCTTAATGGCTTCTTAAAAAACCCACCTAATCAGCCAACGGACTATCTTGGTCTGCGTCAGAGAATGGCTGTGATAAAGGTGAGGCAGCCAGAACCCAAGGCTGCAGCCCGTTCTGTGCAGGACGCCGGTCCACTGCGGGGCACATACACTCATTGATGCACTATAGCAGTGTTTCTCAATCCGGTCCTTCGGGAGCCCCAGACAGTCCACGTTTTTGCTCCCTCCAAACTCCTTGCCAGACAGTCTACAAGAACGGATCATCTGAGGGTCCCCAAAGACGGGGTTGAGAATCACTGTTCTAAACCCCTGCGGTATAAATTAGCATACCACCAAAGAACAGTGAGCTTCAATAGTTTGTACTGGGAGCCACATGAATGTAGGTTCAGATGAAGGGGTTAGGTGTAGTTACATAAATGTGAAGGGTGGGTGTTGGGGTGGGGTGCAACTTGGTTGGCTTTATGTTGGACATTTTTTAGGTCCATTCCTTTTCTACTGGGCAAACTGGTTTACAGGAAAAATGGGTGGATAGTTGGCAATGGGGATTTTAAGAACCGCATTTGTGTCAAACCTGAAACACGAGGTAATGAGGTTTACTGTCAGAATGTTGACATCAGCCGCACGGGCTGTTCAGCTAGATTTTGAAATTCTGCTAAAATTCTACAAAATGTGTTCTGAGAACAGGCTGAGAAACTGCACTGTAGAGAGCTTCAGGACGTGGACCAGCTTACCCGCACGGCTTTGGCCAGTGCATGTTCTCCCCGTGTTGCACAAGTGCCCACTGTGTAACTCCATTTCCCACCTATACCAGTTTTTAACAGAGATGGGCACACGTTTGTTTGTTTTTTTCATAAACATTTCAGTTCTGTGTTCAGTTAACCACACACAGTTACGCTTAGTTTTCAAATGCCACTTTAAAAATACAGAGAAGATGTTAATGAGTCCCATTTCCTGTAAACCCAGGCCCAACTCTCTGTTGGATGCTTCCCTCAGATGCGATAAACCCACTCACTGAAACATCTTTCTCCCAATTTCTGTCTTCCCATTTTCAGATAGTTTCTAACAGTTTCCATCAATTGTCAACCAACCTAGTGTTCAACAATACTTATACTTTACATGTAATTTGCAATGTATCAACCAAAAAATATGGATGAGAGGCATTCCAATAAATGACAGAGAAAATGTACAAGAAAAAATTTATTTCAGAATATAACTATTGTACAGTTCTCTCCCTCATCCCAGAGATATACCTCACACACCACCAGGGATCGGAAGCCACGCCTTGTGAGGTTGCCACTCCTCCGAAGGCATTTTCATGACTCAAATATATGAGAAATACAAAAGCGAAAATAAGGCCACAGGATGTTGTTATATTAATGGTTGTTAAAAAATGGGACCATCACAGTGTTCAGACAGACAGGTGGACTGGAGACTCAGGAACAGCTCCATGGTCCTTGGAAACACGGCAGCTTAGTCTAGAGCTGACTGACAAATGTAACTGCACAGGACAGGTGTGACAAAGACGCCAAGACGGCAGCAATGGGCCAAACGTCACTGTCATCAAAATTCAAGTTTTTTTTGTTTTTTAATCTCAGTAAGCCACCATCCTATTCCAGCATGTAAGTACATACATCTGCAGTTAGTAGACAAGGACTTCTAAAAGGCTTAAAGCACACAGTGAGACTTCACTGTCGCACACACCACGTGGTAAATTGGTTTCTGTACACACTGCTGTTACGTGAGCTGTGACCCAGCCCACAAACTGTCTTCCATAAAGATACACCGGGGGAAAGTCTTAACGGAAAATAAAGACCACCACCCTTCAAAAAGATCATCACTGGTCCCCATCATCTGAATCAATGAAGAACAAATCAGAAGACACAAGACAACTTGAATTACTACAGAAAGAGACCACAATTCTCTCTCTCTCTCTCTCTCTCTCACACACACACAGCAATATATGTATACAAGTAATGGATTATTTAAAAATACAAAACCATTCTAAATACTGAATTTGTGCTGTTATAGATTTATATGCAAAGAGCAACTAATTTAGTTAAATGTCAAACATCTGACAAGAGGGTCCCATACACTGAGCAAGTGAAACAAACGAGACTTAATTGTAGCACATTAAGTTAAATAGCAAACAGGGTGACTGACTAACAAATCATGAGGATGACAGCTTGTGTGCCTGGGGGCTAAAGGTGCCGCTGTTGTTCTGTGGTTGATAAACAACACTCTTTGGTGGGTGCTTCTATACATTACTGACACTAGGGGGCAGACACAGGACTCCCAACACAGACAAAGACAAAACCCTTTCTTACAGCCAGCTGTGTCCACTTGTTGTACATTAAATGAATATTTAATATCAGAATAATTTCAGAGGGAAAAAAAAAATGAATGATGAATCCGGTGTTTTTCATACTTAAGTTTTCAAAGACAAAAAACTCACACACCATGCTCGGCGTCGATTCTATCAACACAAAAATATTTTGTTTAAATTGAATTAAGTCTCATTTTAAGCTACCAGCAGCTATTTTTGGTTTAAATCTAACGGATTGTCAAACCCCCCTTCACAGACATTCACAGATACATTCACTTTATACTGAAAATAATAGGTTCATTTAAATAAAGCTTGAGTAATAATAAAGATATGGCTGTTTAATTGCCGGCTTAAAACATTAAATAATCGGCTTGAAGATGCACACTCTCTGACAAACACCCACGGCTCTTTGGCGACAAGGAGGGAGAAATCGGAGAGCCCAGAATAACAAGACCTTTAGCTGTATGCAAAGCTCTCAGTTTAACAGTCATCCTTCTGTACTGTTTTTCCTTCACGTCAGGACATCAGAAATTCTGCACGACTGCGGTAAACACCCTGTTTCCTCAAACCCACACTAACATGCAGCGTTAAGGAGGAAAAAACATCTGGTTCTGTTTTTGGCTGGACAACAACGAGCACACAAGGCAGACCACAGGATAAGGGCTAAACTATCCTGCGCACCTCAAAAAGCAAAAGACAAAAAAAAAAATAATAAATGGGCCCAGCTAATCTCCCACTGAACCCCCCCCCCCCAACCATGAGTTGTGCAACTTGGTCTGAAAAGTAGCATCTTCAAAAACATGGAATAAGAAGCTATATCAGAAGCCAGTTTCAGTGAGACGGAAGCTAGCTAACTGAAGAAACAAAAGGTTCACACACCAAGAGCTCTAAAAATATGACAGCCAACTCAGTACAGTACAGCTTATAAATTTAGGAAGTATGCCCCCACCCCCCCAACTGCTCAGAGACAGACAAATGCTCTCACGTGTCAACTCCCTTTGCATCAGGCGATATCTATCTGCTGGGTGATTTTTGGGATGAGCGAGGGGATATTGAGATTGATCCATAAGCATCCCTAATTCCTCAGCTCACCCCACCACCCATCAAATAAACAGCATTAAGTGCACTTTACGTTGAATTGGGGGGGGGGATAGGGGTTCATTGAAGGCATTATGGGAAAGATTCTGGATCCTGCAGGGTTTGCTGAAAGGAGTTCAGCTCGGTTAATGCAACTGGCTGCAGTCAAGCCGTTTGTTTGTGCCCCATCACCCCGTCTGCCAGAATAGTCTCCAGGGAGGAGAAGTCCAGGAGACCATGAGTGAAGCCACCAAACCCAACAAGCTTGAGTGATGTAGTCAGGTTCCAGACGGAGCCCCCCTGGTCAAAGCCAGTCTGGCCTCCCCCCTGCCCTCACAGTTCAGTCACCAAGCTGGAGACGTAACATCTTACCAGACTTGGCAGTGGCCTCACAGCCACCATGACATGGTAGAAGTACAGTGTAGTGGGCTTTGTGAGAGCCAATGAAAAAGGGGGGAGGAGAGAGACGGAGGGGGCAGAGTTAGGAGGAATCCTCCGAGCACTCAGTCTCATCGCCCTGCGCACCCCCGCACGGCTGCTTCCGCTTCTCCCACTGGCAGATGGTGTTGGCGTACTCCACGATCACCTTGTCCATCCAGGTGAGCGGCTGTGGGAACAGCACAGCGCCCTCAAAGAAGCCCAGGTGGCCTCCATGCAGCGTGAGGGCAAACACGGCATTCTGCTTCTTCTCTGGAAGGGCGAGAGGAGCTCGGGTCAGCGAGCAAAAAGCAGTGCTGCAGAATGGGAGTATGCACAGTCAGCATGCGGCCCCCCTCCCTATGATTACCAGTCAGCAAAGCTTTCTAGAGAAACAATGACTCCACTGACATCATCCCCATCAGCCAGGCGATGGACACTAAAGGGTAAGCAATTTGATTGTCGTTTCAGTTTCTATCACCCTACACCCGAGGCCCATCTGTTACCATATACCTGGGGTGCCCAGATCAATCCCTGGATGGGCTTAGCTACTGAAAAAAGAGAAGCGGATTCCTTCAGTGACACTGAGAACGGAAACGGAGATGCCAGACACCATGCCATGGCCGGCAATGACGGACAGTCACGGAGTGCGGGAAACCTGCAGACAACTGATCTCTGGGAGAAACGAGGCCAGACATGGAGGCAGTTAGTGGGCATGAGGAGGAAATGCTGGCCAGTGATGTTCTAGGGAGCTGTAGCTGCCAAATCTAATTTCAGCTACTATCAATGTCTCTTAGGCAAGCCATCAGGAAATTCTGTTTATGCCAACTCACGTGGCCAAATGGCAGAACATATCATGTCCCGGATTTCCTGAAGGTTAAGTGGTTTGGACCAAAGCTCACGAAACGAAAATCTGCACGTGATTACGGCATAGCTGGAAATGTGGTCCAGAACCACCAGGGGTACAGGAAAGAGTCCCACAGGATGGCACATTAACCAGGGGCAACTGTGAGACCAAACAGCCTTTTTCTGAATCAGCAAAGCCCTATAAAACAGCAGAATCACACCACTATGAAAAATTTAACACGACTATATTAGCAAGAGCACATTGGATCACCTGCCTGAGAATACCCTTTTCCAACAGGTGATGTGGGAAGGATGGCAGAGTCATGGAAATGACAGAGATATAAAGTTTTGCAGTGGGTTTGTTGAAAAGAGCAGGTTTGGAGGAACCACGCCGCAGAAACATGGTCCAACTGCTGCTGCACAAACCCAAAAGTCCCCAGAGCAGAGCTCTCTACAATTACAGACTCAAATAACACATGGCCGGATCTGTGAGCCTACGCCCCTTCTACTCATGACCAAGAGAGACAGACATCTGGTCGAAGTATAATTTAGGACCTGATGAGGGGAAGCCCGTTTTAAATTAAAATGAAAACCACGCAGAAAGTTTCCCAATAATCTTTAAAAATACACACTCCCAGGAAATGGAATCTAACTGAAGCGGACAGCATCCTCATGAAAAAGTCATTAAGCGGGGCACGGAAGGTGCCAGAAAGGCGATGGGCAGCCAACCTGCGAGCGTGCGGGGGATGGTGAGCAGGGAGTCGTGCACCAGAGGGTCATCAGCGGAGTTCACCAGCAGCAAGGGTATGTCCACCTGGGGCAGGAGAAGGGATGGCCAGATTAGGAGGGTCTGGTGACCTTTTGGGATCTGAAAATGTGCTATTGTAACAATGTTAATGATTTGAAAATGCGTAATAAATTTTAAGCGTTTTTTCTGTGGCCTCGTGAAATGCGGGAGGACTCACGTTGTGAATGAAATGCACACAGCTTTCCTTCTCGTAGTACTCCTTCAGTGAGCGGTAGCCATGGAACTTTCTATGGAAAAGGAAAGTGACAGTTATCATCTCACCATACCGCCTAACACCACCATGACCTCAGCAGGGCCTGCAAACCCCCAGCACCGAAGGTTAGGACTTCCCGCTACCTCATGATGTTGTCGTCGATCTGCGTGAGCGAGGTGGCTGTGAACAGGTGACCCAGGTCCGCGTCCGTCATCTTGCTGGAGGACCCAGTGAACAAGCTCCTCCTATGAGGAAACAGAGAACAGAGTCAAAGGACATCGCCAATGTATCAACATGTAAAAGCAGAGCCCCAGAACGGAGACATCCAGAACCACCACGGGGGCATTTTTTTTTTAAAACTTATAACACACCCACCCTGTTATTCCCAAAATTCATACATGGTTTCGCATCATTGGGCCTATTTACATTCGCGGTATTTATTTGGTCTATCTTCATGTAACCCATCAGTACCTGTGAGCGAGGATGATCTTCTTCATGTTGTCAGCCATAAGGAAATTGTAGAACCTTCGGCACTGGTCCCATTGGAAGAATGTCTCCTGGGCTCTGGGGGCGGGGGGGGGGACACACAAACGGGAGGGCCTGTCACCATAAAGTACACCCACTTGGAACCAGCTGTTCAACATGCTTGTGCAGTTACAGACATCTATTAAAAAGGCATGGGGAGATTAGCTTTGAAGTGTAAGATGGTGGATCCCCCCCAGGGCATATCAAGGTTAGGTGACAAGACCATTCATTCCTTCACATGGGTCCTATTACATTCCCTTTTTCTCCTGACCCAGGAGACAGGAGTCTCAACCCCATATCCATCTGTCACAGTGTAAAGGCCATATTTCGCTTTTGTTCATCTCCTCTGCTCTGTCACACTAACAAAGGGCCCATGCCTGTGTCACATCATTCTGTTCACCGTCCCCAGTTTGATGGTTTATATTCGCATTGTGGGGAAAATTAGGGATTTGAAATGAGAAGCTGAGAGAAAACATCAGGAAACTATTTAACATAAGTTTTCGTGGCTGTGATGTAATGGCGCCGAAGGGGGCAGGCACATTTATACAAACAACCTAGGACTGGGTGGTATCATTTTGATATTATATGTGATCACCAGGGCTTCAGATGGCGGGTGAAGCATTTGGCCTGACCCCAGCTTTTCAGTACTATACAGACATTTATTTATGCCCTTAATTTGGTAAGCAGATTAGTACTACAGCTAAAATATTAAGATGCATTTTGTAACACCCAAAAGTTAGTAATCTGTATACACTTGGTGTATCTTTATTGGAGATTGGAGAGTTTCAATAGCAAAACAAAAAGAGATCATCATTAACAATACAGAACGAAAATATACGCCTACAGCCATTTTTAACTGCAGCATTATTATCATTATATGTGTTATATATCTACACTCACGTAGCACACAGTGCCGTGAATCATTAGCTACAATCACGAGCGGAGCAGCCTGCCCATGTCTGCCTGGCCCAACCCCGTCTGTACATGTATATCCTATCGCACCTGGTCACACCCTAGACGCCGTGCAGGCTAGAGACGTCGGCAAGGTGACGGCCCCTTCGTGTCAACCTCATTCCACAAGGTTCTGTCACGTCTCCCAAGGAACGTGCTCATTCTCTCTAGAGACGAACGCGGCCCCTTCAGGCATTTGTTGTTAACTCAGAAATTACATCACCACGGGGCTTGCAGGACTATTAAGTGGAAACTAATTTTTAAAAATGTAGAACATCAGCAGGCTGTCATATGGCGCTTCTGTGTTCTTGCGGGGAAAAATCTGCCCCAATTTACAGATGACCCATCGAGCCCTAAAGCAGGGCACCCCCCATTCCTCAACAGGGTCTAATGTCAGAGCAGCATGAACGTGACACCCTGGGTCTGCGGTACTATGAAAACGAAATTCTATCAGGCAAAATGCCAGTGAGGACAGCCATTTTGGGGAGTTATCCACCTGAGGGCGCTGTAGCCCTGGCACAGGCTGACACAGCACAGCACCCTCTCCTGGTTGGCGCGGTTTTCCCCCAGGTACTTGCACACGATGTTGCCTCCCAGACTGAAGCCCACCACCACAAGTTGGCTCTCTGGGAAGGTCTTCTTGATGTGGCTGACCATGGCAGAGAATTCCCAGGTGCAACCTGGATGGAAGGTGACAGTTCAGGAACGGCACGACATGGCACGCAGCAGGAGCATGGGACCGAAGGTTACATGCTGCATTCAACGTGCCAGCAGACCAAAGGCCACACGTGCTCCCAGAAGGACGTCAGCATGTCTTACCGTAGGTGAACATGCGAGGCGAAGTCAGCTCGATGTTGGGCAGGGCACCCAGGTGATTCAAAACGGCACACCTGTAACCCTGCCGCTGGGAGTAATCCACAAAGGTACGGACATAATGCTTCTCGCTGTGGTTACCGATTCCAGGGCATATCACCATGGTAACATCATCTGGATGGAGAGGACGGGAAACGACACACAGGGCCATACTGACTAACTGTTCAGGGATGTATTTGCACAAAGCCAAGCCGGTGCCAGAGATCTCCGTGAGTCACCTCACAGGTCCGCAACAGGCAGGTTTATATGCCTCGATAAACACTTGCAGCCCAATGCAAATACTCCTACTCAAAATTTGCCATTCTGTCCGCCCATATGTAAACTAACGGGTCAGGTTGTCCAAACCATATAGGTTCTACAAAGCTGCCCTCTTATCTAGATAAAATTTCCCTTTGCGCAACAGAGGAAACGAGACGTGAGCGAGATATTTTTCGTTTCCAGGAAACAGAACGACATCAACAGTGTAGCAAAGAAGAAGAAAAAAAAAAACAAAAGTGGTCGCACAGGATTTCTTACCTCCTGTCAGGTGGTCAGCCAGTGGTTCGAAAAGGTCAAAGGTCGCAGTGGCACCATCTGGCATGGGTAAATACTTCCGCTGCCCATGTGGATGGGGTGAATTGACCCGCCCCATCTTCCCATACAGAGCTGTCTGCAGGTGCCCACTTTTGCCCCAGAGGAGAGGTGGAATGTAGCTGAGAGAAAACCACAATATATTCACACCCATGAACACATTTGACCATCTGAGTATCTTCCAAAAAAAATAAAAAATACCAACACTCCATGGTCACCTTGCAAGATAAGCACTTATCACTTTCTGGACCTGAATCCAAAGACATGAAAAGTAGGAATGGTATAGAAAGATGCTCCACAAAACTCAGGAAGGAGACTCAGAGGCGTCAACTGGTGCAGGGAGCCCCGGGTCGTCCCTGCTGAGGACAGGCAGAGAGTCTGATACAGGGCACAACAGCAAACTAACACAGCAGACAAAGTCCACTGTTACATTAGCAGTTACATAATCCTGCATGTGACCCCATATGGCCATAACCTTGCAAACCCCCACCTCAACTAAGCAGAATTTGATGCCCATCCAACAGGCAATCCTCAAGACGCCTGCCATCTGTTTTACCTCGCTTCAAACTTTAACGAATATAAAGCTTGCATGTTAATGGATTTCCCACTAAATGACCTGCTGACCATGTTCACACCAAGATCAAGCAATGAACGGCAGGACATTCCTGCAGAAAATTAGGAAGCCGGAGTCCATGAAACCTGACCAAATCCGGTGTTACAGAGTGGTATTCTTTGTGCTTAGTGTAGCGCAGAGCACACTATTTTATTCCAAAACTTTATAGCACAATAAAGCCTAAATGTCTTCATAACAATGTCTCTTGTCACTCATATTTAACACAGTTTGTTATTGAACGGCAGAACATGGCTGCCATAATGCCATAATGACTCGACACTGCTGAATTACGGAGGCATATGGGCCCGCGCTGCAGAAAATAATCAGGACACCGATGACTCAGATGTTTGTAGGACCTTGACAATGAAAGCAGTAACGATACGGCGCAGACATTTCCCTAGACCTGTCTCCATTGCATGCATTTCACAGCCAAAGTGAACTTTAAAAGGAAGGTGTTTACAAAACTACAAAAAAATAAATAATAATCTGCGTCAGACAGTGAAAAATGTAAGCACTTAACTGGATCCATGTCATCTCGACTCCATCTGGATCCATGTCATCTCGACCTTTTACCTATAAAACACTCACTGGGCAGTCCGCTGAACTAAGAGATTAAGAGGTAATCATCTGTGTGGGAACCAGGCCAAAGATCCAAGACGCCCATTCGACTGATAACACGGCCAGTCGCTTTAGTTTTGGGAAACGGAGGCTCTGCTCTCACGGTGAAAGAATGGCCTACTGGATAATGACGAGCGCAACAAAGCAGCTGTTTGAGAAGAAGGATGTTATGCAAGTGTTGTTTCTCTCAGTATCTTAGTGAGGGAGGATTCCTGCGTTTACAAATAAACTGCCTGCATTATTAATGGGAACAATTAAAAAGCTTCACCAAAGAAAGTAGGAAGTAAGTGTCAAATAAAAGCTTGAAACCACAAAGATCAAAGACCCTTCCCTTCAAATGACCTACACACCCAAGTCTAGGTCACAGACGTGGAATGCCTCAACATATCCAAAGGATATTAGAATAACCATGCAAGACAAGAGAGAAAAATCTGTATTCTGCAGAAGAAAACGTGACTGAAAGGAACATCTCTACCGAGAGAGATGAAACTCAAGGCTGGAAGCAGGGTCTCACGGTTTCCCTGGCATAGGCCTGTTTTGTTGCTTCACACATTTCACTACCGAACCTTCATCAGAACATACAGGAAGACTATGTACTTTTCTCTACCAAACAATTTCCCAGCAAAGAACATCCAGTCCTGGATTTTGAAACCATAGTTCCACAACCCGTGGGTGTGAGTCCTCCAGTAAAAGGATCCAAGCATGAGAATTATAAACAACATTGTTTAGGGAATGACTGAGCAATACAATGGTAGTGGCATTTTCTTTACGCATTCAGCATGGGGGCAGGTGGGAAAAGAGCTTACTCTTTGGTCAGGAGGGGGCAGGACTTCAACAGGAAGCGGTTAAGGGGCGTGTCCTGATAAGTGAGGTCAGGGGGTGCCGTGGGGCTCTTCAGATTCAGAAGACGAACGATGACATAGAGCACAGTGGCCACGGCGGCCAGCTTCACCCCGTCGAACACGGCGGGCATCTCCGGGGAGATGAGATGGCCTTGTGCCTCCTGGGCAGACATGTTGACTGCAGGGGACAGATAATCGGGAAGGTGAATCACGCAACGTCTACGATGCAAACAAAGATCAGCATACTCAACAGCAGAACGCATGCACAGCTACAAAGCACCGGTCATCTTACTGGTGATGCTCCCTGAATTTTGCTATGTCATCCAGCACGAGGTAAAGCGGAGTCACAGTGATCTGGTCCAATCTGCAAGAGAGAGAAGTACTTCAGTATTACTCGGGTCATGGAGATGAACAGCAACTAGCAGAATCACACTCCCACACAAGATGCAAGCCGCATCTCTCTTCGCACACACGAGCAAACAGAAACAAAATCAAATAAACATCTGACTACCCCAGCTAGAGGACATTGTAAAGACAAGTTGAACTATTTCAGAGAAAACTTCCCTGACAGGTTCTGGCTTTGTAGTGGTGCGACCAATTTCCCAGTCACGGAGACTGGTAGAAAACCGGTTCAGATGAACTCAGCGCCCATTATATGGAACCACTGGTAACCAACAGCTTGCCAGTCTAAACAACAAGATACGCGAGATAAAATGCACTAGCAACTTGATTGTGTGACGAATCACATTTCCTGTGAAATCTCACTTCGACACGCCTTCACTGTATCGGGGTGAGCTAAATCGTCTGTGATGAGGAATGAAATGCCGCAAATAGCCCAGTTTCAAGAAGTATTGTGCTCTTCATGTCAGTGGCTTGGCAGTCTTCGCTGCTTCTACAGAATCAGGTTTGCGTGACTGGGTTCATATCACATTTAAGAACCACACAGAGGACTCCGTACTTCTCCAGTACCATACAAACAAGGCGAATAAATCTACAAAATCTGTACAAAAGTTCATAAGGAAATGGAAATCGAAATCATTCTCCTGTGCGACTCAACCTGCCAGACCATTTTCTGGACAATTTAACCTAATTAGCAGAGGTGCCTTTTCTTGACTTGGATACCTCTGAACATTCGCAGACTTAAATATCAACAAAAGACAAACATTTGCTCCCCATAATTAGCGTGGTCAAGACTGAAACTTCAAAACGCATCGTCAGGTGGAACGGGACCTAACCAGAACGTCAAAAGGCCAAAATGCTCAGATTTATTTACTTGCTCATTCCTAGTTTTTTTGTGATTATCCCTAACCTCATAGATAAAGTATGGAGACACGGACAGTGAAAGAGGCTGTTTTTCCCAAGGAAAGCATGGCAACTCCATTTTCCAGTGGATGCATCTCATTTACTAATGGGTTTTGTAAAGTGGGATGGTCAGCTGACCCCCCGTCCTGTCAGTTGTCTAATCTGACAAGCTCCAACCTAAAAAAATGAGCAGATTGTAAACGCATGCTGAGCAAAGCCAAAAACGGGCCACTTTCTCAAAATAAAACCTTTGCTTTAATCTTGGTGTGTGACATGTACAGTGTCCATACACCCCTGAACCATTACTAGGAGATAAGTAATTGACCTGCTATTTAACCGTGTGCAGATCCATGTTAGCCTTACGTCTTAGAGTCTCTAGTCCCATGCAGTGTTTAAAACGTGAAATTTTAAAGCAAATTTACAAAGGTATGCGGCCAGGCCAGAAATACAGAAACAATATTTAACTTCCAAAAAATTACTGAAAACATTTGCATTCATGACTTAAGGAATTTTTAACAAGTTTAACAAGTTAAGCAACTCGTTATTTTGATACGGAAACGGCCCCACCAATAAACATTACAAGAAACACGGGGAAAACTCAACCCAGTTTACAGGCTAAAACATATACTAAAAGGACACAAACACATAGTAATATGAACCAAGATTGTGCATGGACTTCAAAATAGGCCTATCTGCAATACAAAAACACTGCCACACGAAATAATAAATAAAATAAAATGAAACGCCGGTGACCTTGCGCGTCGCCGATTGCCGAAGCGCAAACAGCGGGGGACCGGACACGCTGAGCTTCCCGCAAAGGCGAGCCGCAGATCGCCCGGGGCTCCGACTCAGCGTGCCTTTACTCTCCTGTGTTTACTGACCACAGGCTGCCTCCCACACGATCTGAATCGTCTATTTGCGGGCAAAGTCATTTTATCGGCTCGGCGGTTAAGAACCTCCCGTGGGACTCCAAGGAAACGCCGAGAAGCGCCTTATCGATGTACTTTGAAACACTACGGCTCGGAAAGCGGACATTAAACATTAACACGGCATCCAGTAAACACTAGATCCAGGACAGACAGCTACAGGCATGAGCAAAATAAAGTCCCAAGTCAAGTTAGAATGGAGAAGAACAGCTGTTTACCACGAGAACTTCCGGGGCATAAAAAGTTCCACACGTTCTCTTAAATATTTCATTCTCCGCTGCTTTTATTCATTTACAACATGTGTTGCTATTATAACAAGTTGATTAAGGTAGCATACGATTACTACGGGGTAAATAAGGTTGCTACATAGCCTATTGCAATACCTTCATTTCCTAAATATTAAGCTGATTCCAAAAAAACAACATCAACTAACTTCCCTTATCAAGCCCAACATGCTGCAGGTACAATCTGTACGCTTTGGTTAACTGAACGTCTAACTGAACTTTACACCATTTAAAACACATCCAATTGCCGCCGTGAGCCAACTTACACTTCAATGTTTTCTAAGAAAAAACACACACACAAAACACCAAAAACAATAAAAGAGAGCAATATTGACCCATCAAACATATCTCTTGATCAGGCCTAACCAGCAGTTTTTAAAACGTTCTTCCAACAACTCACAACCAAAAACTATTTACAGAAAATTTAACATTAGGCTACTTCTGTTATGAAAATATCCGAAAGCAATAAAATCATTGCATAAATGGCAGTTAGACAGTTCACATCACCATAACAGAAATATCAGGAAATGCGTTTTAACGAACATAAGGGCATTAACTGCTCCCGCAAACAGCGCTCCTGTAGCCGTACCTGCCGACGCCTCACAGGCGAAATGAAACGCTGTCACGGAGATGCTCGGCCACCAGACCAACGTACCTGATGGTGACAAGTCCTTTAACCGTAAAAAATCCCTCCCATCAAACTCCCCCCAAGTGCATAAAGACAGAGATGGAACTTGGTAACGCAGTTCATATCCGTGTAGGAACGGCAGGCCCGCCCCCTGCGTGTTCTCATTAAAGCGCTCACTCCGGACGCACGCAAAACATTAGACAAATATACGAGCTCGACACAGACGCAGGCAGCGAATAAAAAAACCACACTAGATATTTCACGCGTCTTTCAGTTAATGTGACACCAGACAATCGTCAATTCACCCACAAGAGCGTAAACTGATGACTGTCATTTTTTTATTTTGTATTCCGGGCTAATAAACTAGGACAATGCATACACCCAATGATCCCCTGACAACTGGCATGTAACATTAACCAACTTCGACTGGGAATCACCCAGAAACAGTCTGTTCCGTGTTACATTATTCATCGACCGTGCGTTTTCTAAGTCGGACGTATAAGCCGTAGCGTGTAACTAACACAAACGACTTTTAGCCATTTCTAACCACATCAGTCAAGTAAAAAAAAAAATTAATGACACCCCTTCGCTTCGCCCAAGCCCACCCTGGCAGACATTTTAACATCCGCCTCGGGGTCCTGTCTCAATTCAGTAGTTAAATTATGATATATTCTGGTTACTTTTCAGATCCCAAATGTTACATTACATTCCCGATTCAACTTATTTGACGAGCAAGGCAGGTTACTCAGCCTGGCTAA
Source organism: Mormyrops attenuatus (assembly GCA_026777985.1). Lineage (NCBI taxonomy): Eukaryota > Metazoa > Chordata > Actinopteri > Osteoglossiformes > Mormyridae > Mormyrops > Mormyrops attenuatus. Next base: position 5,665,355 of record JAODKC010000009.1, read on the forward strand.
CCAGCAAAATAAAACGTGAAGGAAGCTAAAGGCTACTGAATTAACCAGATGGCATCTTATAGAAAGCGATGCCAATTCCAGCGGGGGTGAAACAGCAATATATGCGAATCGGAATTTTAAAAGCGTTACAATGTATCCGTAACAATGACGACAACAGCGCACTAAATAATAACAACAGAGAGCGCCACCCACCACCGTGGACGCGTACAGCTCCATAGCGGGCCGATCACACCCCAGGAAGTCCCCCTTCTGAAAATGCCCCTACCTCCCTCGGGTCTCGCCTCCCCCAGAGCCCTTCTTCGCTCCTTCCTCGGCAGCTTGATCAGTGTTGACCCATAGTTAGCCCTTCGCCGGTCTCTATAGCGCTTTCCCTGCCGGAACCTGGGTACTTGCAGCCCAGTCCACAACCCCCCCACCTCCAGCCCAGTCGACCCGGATCGTATTCAGCCGGGGTCCAGTCGCAATCACGTCATACGCGAATCCGTTCCAGACACCCCGGTGCTGTGTAAACTCCCTCCCGTCCTACAGCAGGCACCGAAGATCCTGGCGTATGGATAAGCATTGTATTAAAACTTTTCGCTTCAGCGGTTACAGCAACTACACGAAGGACTGCCTGTCTTCAGCTGAGAGTTGAATAGTTTTAGGATCACCAGTTGCCTGCCCCATAAAATATTTACAAAGCAAAACTACTTTTCATTGTTCGAATCTGGACTTCCTTAAGTAACACTTCAATGACACCGATGGAAAGCTAACGCTGCTATTTTTATAACAGATTTTAACAGCAGTTTGCATCTATTTTAATTTTGGAATATGGGCTTAAATACAATATTGTGCCCTAACTTCAGTAGCTGGGAGTGAAAAGAAAAACAGTTTCGGATAACTCACTGCTTTTCACATTCATCCCGTGTCAAACTGATGTGATTAGTAACTGACTATGAACACAAACGACAGATTCAAGGCGCGACACTCTGGGGTATGTTTTTAAAGGAAGGCTGCTGCCGGGCGGCCACTTGGAGGCGATATTCATTCACATAAAAGTCCACCTTATGCTTCATTTCGTACACTTTTATGAAATTGATATATGTACAAACAGTAGCAAATTCAACCGATGTACGTTCGTATTTTAATGGACCGCTATTTGTTCTGAACACATCGGGTGTAAAGCATACATTTCGAGCAATGAAAAGCGAGGTTTTGATGGCGCAGTTAAACAGGTGAAGTCATGCCCTGTTGTCTGCCTGAGTTAGGGTGGAGCGTGTACTGATAGAACTATAAGGGGTATTATTGTGATATAGGTTAAAATCATGGACGGAATTACGGGGGATGGGGTGTGTGTGGTAACCCCCCAATAATTAAAACCGGCGATACAATCCCGAGACTTCACTAAATGGGCGGAGACCTAAACCCCTCAATAGTCAACTTTGAGTTACGCCATTGGGTTAAATAATATTCAAATATCAAAGGGGGCAGTTTGAAAAAATATATGACGCCAAAAATCATTAATCTGTATCTTGTTAGCCACGTTAGAATCTAGGGCTGTTTAATAATAGGCTTACATTTTAAATTCTGACGCACTCATATTGAACAATATACTGAGTTTCTTTGATCATCTGCAATAAATTAGAACAATGACAAACGTCACACTAATAAACGTTTTTGTCCTTTATTAGACGAAGTGCATTTACTTACTAATAGTACATTCGCTCACTGGGCCCTGCTAAGCATTTCAACACACAGTACAGTGCATGATTGTGTATGTGACAAATGAAACAGGATTCACTGCGTTGATCGAAACTTCTCTTGCGGGTCTGGACACCAGGCAGAGCGGCGCGCTTCTGATCGCTGGTTTTTGAAGCACCATCTGGGAAGCAGCAGACAACTTTTTACTGGTACGGAAGGGAAGCATTGATGGAGGAAAATCTTGTCCTTAAAACAACCGCAGCACTCCCTCTGAACCTTAGCACAGAAGGCTTTGATAACATTAACACATGACATTGGCAAATCAAAATTTGTAATGCAAGTCTGTATTTTTGCATATCTCACAAATAATGCAGTGCTACTACAACGTAATCAATATAAGTTGCTGAACAGATGCAACTAACGGGTTGCCTGTTGGGCGCACACACACACACACACACACACACACACATATATATATATATATATGAGCATAATCATATTTGCATTTCCACGCTCTGTGCAGTGACACAAAAAATTTTTATTCTTATGCTACCTTTAGGCCTATAAATGCTTTGTGCTGGAAACAATCAACGTTCTGAAAATCTAATCCACTCAGGGTTTTTTTGCATACAAAGTCTGTTTACTCTGTAGGCCTACTTAGGCTACTTTATTCGCTAAGGAAAGTTAAGCAGAAAATAATCAGTAGAGAAAAGACAGCTACAGTGTACGTCCAGCATTTACCCCCCCCCCCAACCCTCCACCCCCGCAGCCGCAAGGGAGAGTCGCTGGATGGAGTCCGCTGTCAGTCCGTCGGGCTGGATGAAAGGACGCGCACCTCTGCCCGCTCCGTGGACGCGCTGACGTTACCGTCTTCAGGAAACATATTCAAAGCTACGATAGTTAATAGCCTAAATAAAGCCAAGAAATATGAGAAGTCGCGGTTGCTCTGTTTCCTTCGCACTTTTAGGTTTTTATTTAAGTGCTTTTTACACAGTCCAAGGTAAGTTTTCTTTTGTCTTCTTTGGAGTTTAAATTTCATACATATTTCATACATATTATACCCTGAAATTGTAAATAGCCCACAGTGGAATATTCTTTATGAATGTTTGATGCTGCAGTTTTGGTGACAATGCGCGGTCGGTGTTAATGACTGTTAAGTAAGTTGTGTACACTGCCAGCCTTGCAAGTGCTTACGAAGCAGAGTGCAACAAGAAATCCTTAGGATTATCACCGACACGATTTGAGTTTAAATGCGGCAAGATTTCCGACAGGAATCAATGCGTTTATTTTCTGCATATCTCTTCGATGAAGAAATTGTTTTTTATTATTATTTTATGAGACGCTACAATATAATATAAATTAATCCGTTACGGACTGTAGTATGATTTATGAATAAGTTTATAAGCGGTACAGCGTTGACAATTAGGCTACCTTTGTACGAGACAACTACTGTATAACGGTTCTTGTCTTGGCCGTTTTATTTTTTTTATATATATTTGGCTTTAAATACCTCCTTTATGTGCCAAGTGAAAAGCCTTTTATATTTGTCATTTAAGCAGCTATTTGCGCCTTTGTCCTCTTGAATTCACTCGAAGGTTCCTTGGAGAGTATAAAATGAGTGAGAGACCCTCTCCTCCTACAAACAGACCAACATTTAAATGCGCTGGACGTTCTGAGAGCCAGTGAGCGGGGGGGGGGGGGCTGAAAAGGAACCTTCTCCGGGATTACCGTGCAGCGCCCCACTTTGAACAGAACCCCGGATTATTTTTGCCAATGTGTGATTTCATGGTCATTTGATGACGTAGGTTTTTGGGATGATAAACAAGTGGGACTCAAAGACGTTTTGGGGTCCTGAGGCCGAATATCTTCCTTTCGTACAGTGCTGCTTCAGAGAGGTACATCTCGGCTTTGCCTTTGGTGAGGCAGCCGACGGTCACGGAGATCCCCCTTTCTTTATTCATTCACCTGCAGCGATAGAATATGTACTGGTTAGCAGAGGCGTCAATTTACTACACAGTATATTGCGGCTTTTCGCGGCATTTTAAGTGTTCTTGAAAAGACTCCTAGATGCAGGAACGCAAAAGCTATACACTAGGTTATATACTAGGCTTAGAGATCTTATAAACAGGCTTTAGGAGTTATTTTAAAGCTTCATTTTCATATACTGATAACCATTGGTGTTTTTAGGCCTATTTTAGGGGGCTTCAGTCACCAGCCCCCCCCCCCCCACCATATCCATTCATCTCTAACTACACCCCCGCTGATAACAACGCAACATCATTACCAAATTCTTGGCCTCAGAGCCACCTCAACTTTTGTACAGTATCTAAAACAGGACGGCATGTATAAGGAAGATGTGATTTAAAAAGTGACAAGCGTTGTATAGTTACATCTACTTACGTGACGTGAAGATTCTGACCTGCTGTCCATGTGTCCTTTGTAATATTTTCCATGCTGATTTGTGAAATTCAGGACTAATTCTGACTCTGACTCTGAAATCTCACCATTAAGACTCCATGTTCAATGCACTGGAGAAGCGACTTTGCGTGCAGAATTTATCTGTAAGTCTTGTGCTTTCAAAGACTAGGCCTATTTGTGTACTTTGCAAGCATGCAGCCTAATGACCGTCTATTTTCGTTACGGACTGAGGTAACGGTGTGGCTCAGTGGGGCAGGGATCCAGGCTTGTAACTGGTTTGGTTTCCAGTTACCGGTCTTTTGCGAAGGCAGCCCAGCCTGTTTCAGTTCCTGCATGGCAGGACACAGAGAAGGAATTCAGTAGCTTGCAGTTGGCCCTTCGCTTTGGAATGAACTGTCTTCTAAACAACATATAATTTATACTAATAAAAAACTACAAATACTCTACTGATGATTAACTTATTAGGGAAGATGACCTTAATAATTGAAATTGAAATGGCAAAAGTACATGTTACAATAAAGAATATGCACTATACTTTAGGTGAGCATCTGCTTATGTTGATAACGTAATACTTACAAAACCGATTGTAGAGTTAATAGGTTGATCTGAATCTAGACTGCAATTCCTTATCATGTTCATTGTCATATATTTGTGACATGCATCACTTGCATGCCCTAGTGAAATGAATCTGGCATTTTGCTTAAATTCTTTTCTGAAATGTTAATGTTAAGCCAACTTCCCCCTGTATAGTTTACCAGAAAAGGAAAATGACTTCACGGTGCTAGCATTGTACCGGAGCTTTCCTGAAATCTTGCCCAGACGCTTCTTGGCGCTCTGTCCTCGTCCCAGAGTTTCAGGCTTATTTTCCATCTAAATAGAATAGCGTTGGTGTGATCCGACCAGGGTCAGCCCGCGGCATAAGCGCACTTTTATGGCTGCTTAGGGCCCCGCAGGCCCCCCCCCCCCCAAAATGACAACTAGGTTAATCAAATCTAGCTTAGGGCCCCGAGAAGTGTCGAACCAGTCAACAATTTTTTGTTCTAGGAACTTTTACCGAGTATTACAATTAAAGTATGGAATATTGAAAGTTCCCGTGTAGATTTCTTTGCATTTTCTTATGTTATGTCATCCCACTAATATAACTACTACTAAAACTAAGATAATAATAATGTCAAAATGAATAAAGGTCATGGGTTCAAGGCTGGGTTATGTGTTTGCAGTACACATATATTGCATTTTTAGAAAAATACAGTTTTATTACAAAACAGTATTTTTCCATTGTTAATTATGCTAAAAAGATATTCAGGTAATAATGTTACTGTGCTAACACTGACAGAATCTTTGTTAAAGTGTAAAATGTGTAAATAGCATTTCATTAATGTTAGAATGAGAACATTCTCAGCCAATTTTGAGAAGACCTTTAAAAAACATTAGTTTAAGTTCTGGGAATGTTCCCTGTTATCTGGGATGGTTTCAGTCTCCATAAGCTATTTTCAGAACAGTTGTACTTTTTTCCAGTGTCTTCTCTAATTTGATTTATTTCTGACTTGTTATTTAGTGTCAGCCTGATCTGTTCTGGCTGCAGGATGTACCCTTCCCACACAGACTCGCTGGGCGTGAGCGTGCTTTCGGCTTTGTGGCAAAATAAAGGTTTTCTGTGTAACAGCCCAGTAATCTTCTCACTTGGAATGCCAAGGTCTTCTCCTCTGACCGAGAAGCTTACCCCATCCTTCTGCATTCATTCTATCAAAATGCTGCGAGACAATGATGCCATAGTCCGGCTTGATGTGGACCGTTTATTAACTGCAAAATGACAAGGACTAACCAAATTTTTTGTTATGCACTATTGGGTTATAGGATACTAAGTAGCCTATTCATATTTTCAAAGTAATTTTTCACTTGTAATTTTAACATAGTTCAGAGTGATGACATCATGCCTTGACTGGGTGGGTGTACAGTCCTTTGGGTGACATCAAGCAGATTTTGGGAGATTCTGGAATATTCTCTGTTCTCTCGACTTGGCCTTCGAAAGCATTTGTAAATATTTACAGAAACAGAATCACATATATTTATTCAGCACATGTATACATATATAGAAGCAAAATATGATATTCTTATTCATAATCTTGTTCACAGTCTGGAATAATACCAGGTTCCATGGTATCAGATTCCTCTTTGTTTCCTCTGTTCCTCTGATAGCAGAGTACACCCTACAGGCTTCCCAATGCATCTGTGCAAAGTTTCTCAGCTGTTCACAATGCCCGAAAATTATTATTCATCACAGACACAGACAGAACACTTTAGAAACATCAAACAAGGTTATAATTAAACAGGGCTGGCCAGGGTAGTAATAATATACTGATACTGTTGTGATACTGTGTGGACTTAAGGGGAATGAAATATTTTGCAGCTTAGTACCTGAAGGACATACATGTATAATTATGAGTTAGATACATTTCATGTTTTATCAGAGATGGCCACTGTGTTGCACTGTAAGAATAGTCTGTGAAGGGAGAATTTCAAGTTAAGGAGATAAACTGAAGATCCACTGCAGTGTTTTCCTCAGACATCCCCAGTCATTCTGAATCTCTTATGGTTCACCTTTGTCACGACTTGCGGGAGGACGGACTCAAGGGCAGGCATGGTAGTGAAACAAAAGGGGCTTTATTGAACTCAAAAGAACAGAGAATGGAAATAAACAGGATCATGAGGGCTCAAAAACAGGAGGAGTAGAGCAAGAAAGGCACAGGCAACAAGAGGGTTCAACATAAGTGACTGGACTGGGGAGCACAGGACTGGGAAGCACGTATATGAAACTAATCAGGGAGCTAATGAGAGGCAGCTAGGAGTGATTAACACAAAGGTTAGGAACAAGAAGTAAGATAACAGGTGGCTTGTTAGGGTCATGCTAGGGAGGAGACAGGAGGGTCAGGTGGACATGGCGGGCGGGACATATATATATATATATATATAAGGGATATTAAGAGAGATGTTTGAGAATCCTTGCCCGGGTTCAGTATGTAATAGTAAATGGTGGTGGGTAGTTAATTTAAAGTATGTGGTTTAAAGTAATTTGATGGATTTTTTTGCCACCATAACCATCTTTTTATATAAAGGACCACTGTGAAAGGTCACCTTTGTCAAGCATCCAAAGTAAAAGTGGTTGATTTGTGTTTATTGGTGTTAACTTAAGTTTAATACGTAATTTAGTGAATAAAGTAAAAGTGCTTGCAGTCTGGAATTACAGGCTTAAACAAACAAACAGACACACACATGCCTGGTTCTGCTCGGCTCGTCCTGTGCAGTGTCCAGCACTGACTATCAGCAGGCTGCGGTGGAGAGACTGCCCCAGTGAGATTCTTGTCTTCCAGATTTTACAGAGGGCTGCACCAGTCGTGGTTTTATGGACAGTAACTCATCGTTTCCGACTGAGAGACTGACTTGCCAGGAGCTGGTGGTGACCGTGGTTTGACCGTGGTTTGACCGTGGTTTGACCGTGGTTTGACCACGCTGACTGGTTTTGCGCTGCACTTTTCCTAGGTGACTACTGCGAAGTGAACCTCTGCCAGAATGGAGGGACGTGTGTGACTGGGGTGGGAGAGAGCCCCTTCTTCTGCATCTGTGCAGAAGGCTTTGGGGGGGACTCCTGCAACGCTACGGAGAGCGGTAACCATGGGCGGGCTTGCTCTCCCCTCTTATTGTCCTATAATGGAAATGTGTCACGCCTGATAGAGGCCTGGCGGGTTTCTGCCTAGCCGTAGCTAACGGCATGCTAACCGAAAGATATGCTCATATGTCACATTTCCTCTTAGGCCCCTGCAGCCCCAACCCCTGTATAAACGATGGCATCTGTCAGGTCGTCACCGAGTCGCGGCGAGGGGATGTCTTCGGCCAGTACGTCTGCAAGTGCCAGCCTGGATTCGAGGGCATGCAGTGTCAGAACAGTAAGAGCTAATGGTCAACATTTTATTTATATTTCATATAGTCCTACAAAGGAGACCGGTATAAAAAGCTGCTTATAATTTCATGCTACATGTTCAACTGCACGTTTCCTTGTACCTCCAGGATATGGTCCCCCATCCGGGGACTTGAACCAACAACCTGCTGAAGTCTGTTGAGACACTTCTTAAGTGTTTTTCTGATGTGTTTCTCTGAAGTCAGTTGGGTCCCGCTGAGGTCATTTCTTTCAAAAATCCGCGGGTGTGGTCATTTGGCCAGACTCCCCCTTAGCGGCTGGCAGGCCTGGATGGCAACCGGTGAGGTTTCCATGCATGACACACTCTGGTTTGCACACGGCGGAAACTGAAGGTGAAGCCAGCTGCTTTTAATGAGTGTTCTCTTCATTCTCTGCTTATTTGGATTTTATATTTATAGATTTTTTTAAAGATGTGAGAACGTGGCTGAGTAAGTGCACTGCCAGCTGTGACTGGCAGAATTACACAATGGTGACGTCTCACACGAACACACACACATACTCATATCTTTGTGGAGACCGTCAATTCATTAGTATGGGTAAAACCCTAATCCCAGCAATGACACCCTTAACCCCCACCCAGCCCTAACCTTAACCATAAGTACCCAAACAAAATACCAGACTTTTGGCCTTTTTAGGTTTTTGATTGCAGTCACAGATTTTTATGAAATTGAGTTTCCCCTTGTGGGGACAGAAAAAATGGTCCCCACGGCGTCAAAATAACAGGTTTTTATCACATTGCGGGGATTTTTGGTCCCCACAATGTAATGTATACCTGGACCACACACACAGTCACACATCCATTTGTTTATCATTTTACATCCACATTCTCTCTTTAATTTAATTTATGACTCTTAGCCTCACCCACACTAAATGCAAAAATGATTTAGGAATCATAACAATTCTGAGACTTTTTTTTAAAGAAAATTAAAGAAAGAATATATAAATTTCGAAAGGTGACATTGTACCCCTGAGAGACGTCTGTTTTTCACAGTCCCTCCCTAAAAGTCTCACCACATGGTTAGGAAAACATGTTCAGACGCACTTCAGTGCCCACGCAGGCCGTGACGCACACGCAGCAAGCCTCTCCCAGCTACATGCAGCCTCCCATTCCCGTGTTAACGGCAGCTGTCGACCCCCCCCCCCCCAACAGTCATGTTTAGTAGTTACGGTTTTTAATTTACCCTCCACGAGTCTCTTTTTCAACATTTCCGATTCTGCCATATTTAATTTAGTACATTCTTCAAGCCTATTAAAATTCAGGCACATTGTGTGTTTACTGCCCCTGTGGTAACTTCAGGAACAAAATGAACAGAATTTGTGGCCGTGGTGTTCGACGTCGCCCTCTGCTGGGATTTGATGACTCAGGCTGACGTGGTCATGGCCCTTTTCTTCATCCCATGCCACCCAATAAATCCGTCACTGTATCTGGGCTGCCACAGATGCTGTACTGGAGTCTGTCGGAGTCACGCAGCGGAAACCGCGCCCAATGCTACTTACAATTTTTCTACCTGACTAACAGAGTGGCGTTCGTGAGCAGTGTGAAGCCGGCTGAGATGGCATAACGCCGAATCGCAGGCAGGTGCCAGCTGGGCATCACTCCCGCACAAAGGCCAGTCTGTGGCACAGCCTGGTGTGGCTCCCAGACTAAGGTTTAGCTTCCTCAATGGGCCCACTGGGGTCGGGGGGGTGCCCTGCTTGAACGTGGCTGGCCGCCTCCACTTAGCCTCCTAAACAGTCTATCGTGCAGTGTTAATAGAATAGAACAGTGATATTTTATTAATCCCTGTGGGAAAGTTCTCTTTTTGCCTACCCCATCTTGCTCTCCATGAGACACAGACACACAGGACTGGTGAGAGCAAGCTTCGATGTCACAGCACAGGGTCAGCTTGTGTATGGCCCTCCTGGAGCTGGGGGTCAAGGACCTTGATTAAGAGCCCATGGCTGTATGACTTTTCGGGCAACGCTCCGATTGCCGGTCACCAAGGGTCTAGCCCGCTGAGCTACATACTGCCCCCAGGGCCACTGAGCCACATACTGCCCCCAGGCCGCTGAGCCACATACCGCCCCCAGGCCGCTGAGCTACATACCGCCCCCAGGCCGCTGAGCTACATACCGCCCTCAGGGTGCTGACCCACATACCGCCCCCAGGCCGCTGACCCACATACCGCCCCCAGGCCGCCGAGCCACATACTGCCCCCAGGCCGCCGAGCTACATACTGCCCCCAGGCCGCCGAGCTACATACTGCCCTCAGGGTGCCGAGCCACATACCGCCCCCAGGCCGCTGAGCCACATACCGCCCCCAGGCCGCTGAGCAGTTTGCAGCTGAGTTAATATTCATTGTTTTCCTAGAATAACCGTCCAGTCTCTGTCTTGTTTCATAATTATTATGAATGATATTGGTTACATAAAGTTATCTCGTGCTTGTCTTTATAGATGACCTCGTCTCTCTTTGGCATTTGGAAGTTCAGAGGAGAAACCTGTAGGCTTGATGCTGTGAATAAAAAAGTGCACCTTCTGATATTTCATCTAAGTTGTGATGCATGCGTGTAGCTAATGAACCACATATGTTCACACACTTCTTAACATGTGCATGCTGGCACAGTTTACAACCTTTGGATCACAAGCCCAGAGGCTTAGCCCAGTGAGCCACACACTGCCCCCTTGATCAATCCTACCCCAAGCATGACTGATGTTGCTTAATGGCCCAGGTACCATCTTTGTCAGTTGATTTGCCGAATTTGGTTTGATTGAAGTGATCAACCAAGCCTTTGTTTAGACTAACACTGATTGTCACTCCGGAAGGTTCCGCACCACCATTAACAGCAGTCAGTGTGACTTAACTCTTTCTACGCTTTGTGTTGATCTTGATTATGAGACTATAAATCTGTGTGGAAACTCATTTTCAAACTTCACTGACCTTGAGCTGCTCTTTAGCCTGTAGTGATTAACTTTAATGTATACGATAGATAAAACAGTAAATTATGAAACCAAAATGAGAAGATGCAGACACTGTGAGAAGAGTGCTTGTTTGTTTCAGTGTCTCAACCTGCCTGGGGCACTGCGTAAAGATACAATTCTTAGCTCCTACAACCAAAGATACATCCCATTGTTTTTCTGGAAAAATCCATCTTTGCTTAGACCTAACAAACTTGTTCATGCTATATAAAAAACCAATCAGTCCGTGTTAAAGGTGAAAACCTGTAAGGGAGTAAGATGTGTAAAAAGTAGTCTAACAATGTATTGGTAAGAATACATGATTCCCCACACTGGGTAGTAGTTAACAATGAAAAAAAGGGTTATCTATGTTCTGTTTGTGGTACGTAGGCTCTAGGCAGTCTGTGCTCTGTTCTTTTTGGATGGAATTCAAAGGACAAAGAACCTGGACAAGGTGGGGTGGAGAGGGACAGACGTGGCTGTATTCTTTTCTGCCTGGCCGTAGATCACCTCATCTATTGTTCCTAACATACATCCCTCGCCGTCTCATGTCCATATCTCTCCCCTGCCCCTATAGCCTGAGACCCCTCCTTGGGCTGCCGTGTGATGGAGAGTGAGCCACTTCTCTGGGGGGGAGGGGGGCTCCACGAGAAAGCGGCTCGTGAGCTGACAGACGTGGCCGCTCAGCCGAGACAGATCCACTTAACGGAGCCGGCCGGGGAAGAAGCAACATGAACCTCTGACGTCATAGTCCGTCTGTCAGCAGATCACTGTTTGGGTCTGTCTGCTGTCTGCACTAGGCGTGTAATTCACTGCTGAGCTGTGGTTAAGGCAAAGGTACTCATTTATATTTATTATATGTTTAAACACAGGAGCAGCTGTGTGCGCCATTTTTACATTTACATGACATTTATTTTTATTTAGCAACACAACATACAAGTGAGGCAAATAGCATAAAAGTAGGTAGACTGAGGTAGGTAGGCTAGCTTGCATCGAATACCCAGGTACAAGTGTAAATAGAGTTAGGAGTAAGAGCTACACAGCATCTTCTAAACAACGCGAAGACGTAATAAGATTAAGACGATTTGATGAGCAAAGTAGAAGGATTCATGGAACACGTGGGCCGGGAGGTATTTATGAAGATGGAGGATGCATCTGATGACTGGATGCGGTTCGGCAGCTCAACCCACTGTGTTTTGAGTTACTTCTGTTTGTTTTCATCTTCCCATGTGCCTTTTTCCATCTGTTTTTGAATGTACCTTTTAAAAACTCAAGTGATACCTAAGGATTTCAGAAATGTTTTGAGCAAGAGCACCACTCAGTGGACACTTTAAGTAAGTGCAGCAAGCGACGAGTCTTAAACATGAATTGAATTGAAATTATTGCCGAATGGCGGCTGGACATGGCTGTGGTGGCTCGAGTTTCCAGAATTTGCTCATTCCAGGAAAGCCTTAACCCATGGCCCAGGTCTGCTTAGGGGTCGGTTCTCCTGAGAAAAGCCAGAAGCTGGCTGTTATGCCATGTCTGTTTGGTAGCATGTGGACCATTGAGGGTACTTGTGGGGATCCATTCATCCATATTTCCTGGGTAGGGTTATGGGGGCGGAGTCAATCCCAGGCAGTATTGAACACAAAGCTGGGTACACCCTGAAAGGGATGCCAGTCCATCACTGGGCATGCACTCACATATATGTGGAACAGATTAGTGCATCAGGAAAGTTTGACTATAATCATCTTGCTTTTATGGGCACTTTAATGCACAGGCTTACCCAGGCTGAATCCCAGGGGCCTCTGCTAAAAAGGGCTTTTTTACAATTTTATAATAATAAAAAATAATACATTTTATTTAAAGGCGCCCAAAGGCACCTTACAAAAAAAAGCATTCCACACAATATACTAACATACTTCTGTATTTGTATTAATACATTAAAAGTGACCATAATCAAGTAAAAGCTACCTAAATAAAGTTAAAAATGAATGTGAATAAACAAGTTTAAAAAGATGAGTTTTGAACTGAGATTTGAATGTAGAGAAACAGTCAATATTATCAATACATACATACATGTATTTAAATTCTATTTGCGCATCATCATACGTAGTGCAACCTGCAGTAAGACCACTGAGCTACACTCGACCACTCTACCACTGAGCTACACTCTACCACTCTACCACTGAGCTACACTCGACCACTC
>JAODKC010000009.1:5678654-5688911 GCA_026777985.1 Mormyrops attenuatus
GAGCTACACTCGACCACTCTACCACTGAGCTACACTCTACCACTCTACCACTGAGCTACACTCGACCACTCTACCACACTTGACCACTCTACCACTGAGCTACACTCCACCACTGAGCTACAGCCCCAGGACATTCTCAAAACCTGTTCTTGAATTAGTAATGGTTGCAACTGTCCTTAATACATTTTATTGCACTTTAACCTCCTGAGACTTAATTTTGTGCCAATTTTAATTTTCTTGTTATATATGTTTTTAATCTTCTGTAAAGCACTTTGAATCACCAATGTGCACGAATTAATGAATTATTTATTAAATTTGCCATGTCCAGCCTTGCCTCAAAGTGGGCCCCCTCAACACTATTTACCTTCGCCAAAGTAAATTGGAGGGGGGGAGGGGAGGTCTCTAAACATTCATAAAGCCCAGGGACCTCTGACTTTTTTCCAGGGACCTGCTTTTTATCCAGACCTGGTAGCTGTCTCATAACTAAACAGACGGCCTGGAAATGTTGTTGTAAAAGCTTTTGACCACCTCTGGTCTCCCTCAGATGTAAATGACTGTGTGAGCCAGCCCTGCAAGAATGGAGGAGTCTGTCGAGATCTGGATGGGGACTTTAGTTGCAGATGTCCCACACCCTACGTTGGGAAACACTGTCAGCTGCGTGAGTACTCGCCCCTGCCCCCACCATGTCCACGGCCCGCCACCGCTCAGACATGTAATCCCACTGAGCTGTATTCCAAGTTAAGCCTCTTTTGTAACTGCTGGGGAGACATCCAGTGAGAACCGGGGCAAATTGAAAGTTTTCCCTGTTGGAATAAGCCCATGTCTCTAGGACGGTAATAACAGGCCATACATGGGAATGCTGGGCTTCCCAATAAGACGATTAATCGCTGATTTCAGGCAGCAAAGGGCCCATTGTGTTAGCGACAAAAGCTAGAGGGAACTGAGTGGGATGTTTGGGCCAAATAACAAGCTGTTGTTTTTCAGATGTTGCCTGAAAAATAATTACTTACTGTTGGGTGTTTAAAGAGAATAAGATGGGGGTTGAGAGTTGCAGTGAGACGAGGCTGATGTGTCTCTGTCCCAGGATGCATCTCTCTGCTGGGGATGGAGGGGGGCGGGATTTCTGAGTCCCAGATAACGGCTTCCTCAGTCCACTACGGGGTCCTGGGTCTGCAGCGGTGGGGCCCCGAACTCGCCAGACTCAACAACCAGGGCATTGTCAATGCCTGGACCTCTGCCACGCATGACAAGAATCCTTGGATACAGGTGTGTGGCCTGTAGGTGGCGTGGTGGTTATGAGCACATACCTGTAGACACATACTGAAGCCTAGTGGTTAGAATCGCAGCAGTGGGCCTGCTATTGAATTGGATAATTCCTGTAAAATACCCAAGGATAAAAATCTGCTAAAATTCTAAAATTCCTACGAAAATATTTTCCAAATTTTTATATGCATGGTGAAAAATTACCATTTACAACAATTTAATTAGATTTAAATATTTCAAAAGGAATTTAAAAATACTTATGTGCATGCATTTATGTAAAATGCTTCAATTACATTGGCACTATTTCTTGTAATATTGTTCATAATATTTTCATACAGCTCTCTCCCACTTGCCCAGTGGGTGTGGCTTTCACAGAGCTCCCTCCCACCTGCCTAGTGGGTGTGGCTTTCACACAGCTCCCTCCCACCCGCCTAGTGAGTGTGGTTTTCACAGAGCTCCCACCCACCTGCCTAGTGGGTGTGGCTTTCATGCAGCTCTCTCCCACCTGCCCAGTGGGTGTGGCTTTCATGCAGCTCTCTCCCACCTGCCCAGTGGGTGTGGCTTTCACACAGCTCCCTCCCACCTGCCTAGCAGATGTGGCTTTGGCGCAGCAGTTCACCCACCTGCCTAGAGGGCATGGCTTTCACACAGCTCTTCAGCCACCTGCCCAATGGGCCTGGCTCTCGCCCAGGATTCCACGCACCCAATGCCTCCCAGAGCTCTCTGTGCCTTGACAGCCCCTCCCCCATCCATGTTGTTTCCACCGCAGATAAACTTGCAGAGAAAGATGCGTCTGACGGGGATCATCACCCAGGGAGCCAGCCGAATGGGCATGGTGGAGTTCATTAAGTCATTCAAGGTGGCTTCCAGTTTGGATGGCGTGACGTACACCATGTACCAGTCTGAGAGCCAAGGGGGCGAGAAGGTGATTAAACGCCACCTATCGACTCGTTAATCCGGACATGAAGCCGCGTGTCATCTAAGCACGACCTGTCCGGCAGGTCTTCATCGGAAACGTGGACAACGACAGCGCCAAGACCAACCTGCTGGACCCGCCCCTGGTGGCCCAGTACATGCGCATCATCCCTGTGGTGTGCCACAAGGCCTGCACCCTGCGCATGGAGCTGATGGGCTGCGAGCTCAACGGTAAAGACACTGGAGTCCCGATGACATCACTAATTCCAGACCTGTCAGCCACTCATGTTCCCTCACATGCAGTCTTCATCTGTCATTAATTGTAATTGTAAAAAGCCCTAGCTAAAACAAGAGTACTGACCTGTGCACATCTGGTAATTTTATTAACGCTGACAGGTGAGACTAGCTCTGTGGTTAAAATTCTTTTGGTTGGCCCAGATAACGACGTGAGGGTGTAAAAAATGGCTTTACTGCTCCAGTCTTCCAGCTGCCGTGAGATGAAAGGGTCACGGGCCCAGATCTGGCTTCTTGTTTTGACTTGCGGAGCTTAGTTTAGCTGGTGACAGCTCTTGCATGATGAGTTTGTTCTTCGTTTGTTTGTTCCTCGTTTGTTCATCGCTACGCACAGTGCCTTCTGCCCGCCAGCCATGCCTGTCTGACACGTGGGTCTGTTTGCATGGCCCCGCCTGCACGGCGGCTCCTACGTTGCTGATTTTGTTTGTTTGTTTGCTCATGCCCACATGCCTGCCGCATCCCTATCATCCTTTCTTCACTGTCTTGTTCACAGTGTATTTAAACACGGCAGGTTGCTCTGAGCATTTGGGCATGAAGTCTCGCCTTATCTTGGACGACCAGCTGTCGGCCTCCAGCGCCTTCCGCACCTGGGGAATCGACGCCTTCACGTGGCACCCTCACTATGCCCGGCTTGACAAGCAGGGCAAGACCAACGCTTGGTCCGCGGCCAGCAACAACCGCTCAGAATGGCTGCAGGTGAGATTGGTCATGCTGGCCACGCCCCCATTCTGTGCACACGGCCCGCCTACAGCCACATTAACCTGCCTTCCTGCAGGTGGACCTGGAGACACCAAAGCGACTGACTGGCATCATCACCCAGGGAGCCAAAGATTTCGGTGTGGTTCAGTTTGTGACGGCCTTCAAGGTGGCGTACAGCAACGATGGGCACTCCTGGACTGTCTTTAAAGACCAGAAGACCAAGTCAGATAAGGTCAGTACGGTACATCCCTGAACTTGGCCTGCAGTCTGTTGTGCCTCACTTCCCATCATGCATTTGTGGGAACACACACAGGCATTGATCCACAGAGGCAGGTCATGTGCTCTGTATTCATACAAAGTATCGCATGGGCTGAGAGCATATGAGCTCGCTGGTTTGTGATCTACAAGCCATGCGGTTTTCATATAGTGTTCAGCTCCTTTGGGTCCGTGCAAGCTGGTGTTGTGACTGCTGGGATGGGTTCTCTCAGTGCTCTGATATGAACTATGTAGTTTAATCTCATTTTGTGAACTAAACTGAGCCCTTGAGTCAGACCAGTTTGTAAAAACTGATGTCAACACGTATGTCTACATGTGGCTAATTGTTACTCCATCCTGTGAAGGCCCCATCTGCCTGTCCCCAGTTAGGCTCAGTCTCACCAGCTTTGTTTGTTTGGTCCAGATTTTCCAAGGCAACATTGACAACAATGTGCATAAGAAGAATGTCTTTGATCCGCCGTTTTATGCCCAATTCGTGCGCATCCTCCCTTGGGACTGGCACGAGCGCATCACCCTGCGAATGGAGCTGCTGGGATGTGACGACTAGCTACGCCCAGCCACTCGGGACCTCCACCTTGTCTCCGCCCCATCCTTGCCCCGCCTTCTGAGTACTGCCTCCCTGCCATGCCTGCACTTGCTGTCCTCGACCACAGGGGGCAGAGTTTCACCTGTCCCAGCTGCCTGTGAAGGTTTCATCAGCCAATCACATCCTTTGAACTTCAACTTCCTCTTCACATCATGGCGATAAATCCCAGGATCTCATTTTCAATGAGAAACATCTGATGAGAATTAATGATATTAGATCCAAGCTGTTTAGGGCTGGACCACGATGTGATGTGACCTTTGCTGAGACGTTTGTCATCGTGTCTCAGGGACTTTGTAATGCTGCTTGTTTTATTTGCTGTCGAGCTAAACAAGCTTGTATCATGAAGTAGTGAATCATTATTGTAGATATCAGAGAGTAGATGTTTTCTAATAAATTTATTTTAAAAGGCCCATACAGCCAGATGGTTCCACTCAGGCCCAGCCTCGTCCGCAGATATCTCCCACTGGAGTTTATTCAGCCCTGGGTAGAGATGAAAGATGGTGGTCCTCCTCATGCTTTCAACAAAGTCCATCTTCCTTTTTTCTCCAATGTAAACTTCCCGCTGGAACGGCTTCACAGAGCCAAGATCGAAAGTCCGCTGGGGGATATTCCGAGTTTCCGAGCAGACCCTCGCAAAGGTGTCCCTTACGGCTTTTGCAAAGACAAAGTGAAAAACACCAGATGGTCCAGGTTTTAATACGCTTAAGAATTCTGATGTCACTCCACTGAAGGCTGTCACTGATGTCGGTTGTAGATCAGAGCAATGGGCTTTGTGATACCATTCAATGCGTTCAGTGTAATTCTGGTTAATTGCAGTGAATGACGGCTGTTGGTGTAAAGATGTAGAAGGCTGTCCTCCCGGTGGCGCTCTCTCCGCTCGACATCTGCGTTTGCTTTTCTGCCTGGCTGCCAGTCCCAACATGTCCGCAAAGCCCATACTTCGAGCATGACGTCACCCCACCGGCCTGCCGCCCACCCGCACCTCCCGGCCTGTCGTCGACAGCCCCCGAGGAGAGACGTGCCGGCCCCCATGTTACCTTCACCCCTGCCACTGCACTTGTTGAAAAGTCAGTCAGAACTGATGCTAGTTTACGGATTTTACCAGGAGAGAATCAAAGGTGTGACAAGAAAGGCTTGGATGGGGATGTTTGCCGGGTGTGACACACACAGTTAGAGAGATGAAAGGGATGACCCTGGCCGTGCAGAAAGTCACGTGAATTTAATCGGAAATGCCTCCTTACACAATACACTCACTCTGAAATAGGGAAATTCAGTGATCAGTATAACACACAAGTTGACTGTGTGTTACGCTGCTAAGTGATCCATTGTTCTGTTGTCTGATATGCAAGAGAAATTTTCAGAGAGTGTGTTTACTCTATAAAACAGTAACATGTTTAGTTACTATAGTTGTTATTGCGCAGAAATGGTTTGATAAGATCACTAACCTGAGTCCTGTTGCTTTTGTTTAAAATGATTCATGCTTTCATATTACTAAGGGTCAAGATGTATTGGTTGGGGGGAAGTGATAGATATATTAGTGTAAACGCTTTGTTGTCGCTGTTATTAGACAGCTGGCAGAACTCACGTTGACGTGGATTTGTTGAGGATTTACTTCACACATTTATTACCTGTTGATTTTCATTTGTGATTGTTCCTGAGTCACACTGATGTGTATCTGGTGAAACGAGCCTCAGCTTGTGGCCAGCAGGTGGCGCACTTAGAGGTGAGTCTGCAGGATGCCGACTGCGGTGCCTTCAGGTGAAGTAATGACGCCAAAAGACTTAAACGAGCCTCAGCTGTATTTGTGCGGAAGCTGTACGGTACACAAATTGCTTTTGATGCAGGTGTCTGCTAGTTGAAATAAACGCGTGATCTGAGGGGTGAGATTCAAAAATGTGTCAGTTTCTGTGTATTTTTTGCCTGCTTTTCCAGGTTTAAGTTACATAGACGTCACCGTTACTCACACATAGCCGACATAACGTGACCAGACCGGACTTTTGTTATGTTTCTGGCATGCCCTGCTGACACAGGTAGCAGGCCTGGTACCGTTCTGGGTCTGGGACTTCCTCACGTGAGTTGGAATGGGGGGGAGGGGGGGCACATTCCAGTGAATCCCCTGGCAGGAAGCACAAAGAAGGGAGACCCATCTGCTACCACAGGGGGCTCTTTCAAGGAAAAAAAAAAAACGCTTGGCTCATGGCATTTTATGAACAGTAATTACACCCTGCCTCACTCCTGTTGCTGCTTCTCTCACCACAGACAAACGAGGTGTGTTTGTGACCCCAGTGAGTTACTGCCTAATCGCCCCTAAAATCATTCGCTAGGGTTCAGTCCTTCAGCCTGAGGCTGGATCTCTGGTTTTCACCCAGTCGACGTTGAAAGGCAGGCAGTCACCCGGCCACGCAGTAACCTTACCAGCATTAAAACTGAGCCCCAATAGAATATTTGTAACATTCCACTTAGAAACGTCCTGCGTGTTTTTGCCACCACTGAAGGACAAAAAAAAACACACACACACCCTCCAACCACTGCAGTCCCACATCCTTGAGTAACGCTCTGGCTTCCAGTTTGGTTTGAAACCTTTTAATTACATGACCGTTCCACCCTCTTTGGGAAGAATTCTTTACAAAGCCAATATAGGTCCCAGGGTACCATATGGGCAATGACAAACGAGTGCCGTCACACTGTCCCACCACAGGGGGAACCTCTGTGTAGCTCAAAACACACCCATGTCCTTTTTTCCCCTGTGAAAATCTGCCTTGCGTCCAAATACTCGCACGACATGAGGTGTCCTCTCAGAGTGAAGTTTATTGCGCAAATTACACCCTCCCATGTCCCTGCTATTCACGCCGTGCCGGCATTTTGGGCCCCCGGCAAACACTTTCATCTGTGTCTTTTTTTCTGTAATAGGTGGACAGTTAACTTCAAACATATTTGGCTGTTGTGCCTATGAGGGAGGGTACCCCAGGCCCTGAAACGCCCCCTGCTGGCATTGCGCTGGAGACCCATCGGTACTGTGATATTACATGCCAACACTCCCGATTTCCCCAGGTGTGAGGATCGGTCCCTGTCTTTTTTCTTTCTGTATGTTAGTTCCCCGTTTGGCCAGCAGGTGATGCTGGCCATCCCATGGTCTCTAGCTCCTACTAGTGTATTCCCCTGTTCCCCACACTGCTGTGTAGCAAACTGGGCTACGTGGGTGGCTAATAATCAAGCTCCCCTCTTGTCATGTCTTCAAACTATGTTTAGCATTTTACATCTGTGGTTCTTTGTACATCTCGTGTTGGTGTATTTCTGTCGGTTCCTTATTGTTTCTCCCTGTTGTTCCATGTTTGTAGTATTGTTTGGTGGCCCTTGTTATTCCAGACTCCCTGGTGTTTGACCCTTTGTCTGTTGATTGCCCTCACCTGTGGTTCAGTATTCCTAGCTTATATTGTAAGCAGTAAGTGCCCCACACCTGTCTCCTGTTACTCTATCATGTGTATTTCAGTTCCTGCCCTTACTCTGTTCCCCCATTGGTCACTGTAGTTGTTCTTGCATTAGCTCCAGGTTACTGCTTGCTTCTGTGTCACTCTCTGCCTGACTCCTGTATGACTTCATGCCAGTGTCTCCCAAAGCATGTCTAGCGTTAGTTAATTATTGTAGTTCTTGGTCTGTTTTTACCTGTTTTGGTTTGACCCTAGCCCTAAGCTTAACCACATTTTTCATTTTTTGATTGCAGCCACAGATTTTTATAAAATTGACGTTATCCTTGTGGGGACCCTAAAAACGTCCCCACAAAGTAAAAAGTTACAGGTTTTTATCACATTGTGGGGAAATCTGGTCCCCACAATGTAATAATTACACACACACACACACACACACACACACACTCGGCAACATCTGACTATTTTTCACAGCCTAACTATAGCAGGTATGGTAGTGCGGGACTGAATGGGGTTTCGGGGCGCCGTATCCTGCTCTCACCAAAGGCCACTCTGCAGCCTTTTCCTCGCTCCCACCGGTGTTGACAAGTGGCCATTGACCGCGGTGGCCTGTGCGTTTGTGAATGACAATAGCTTCGCTAAAATTATACCTGTGAGGAACAGTGGCTGCACGCAGAGGAGGAGGCTGCCTGATTCAGAATGTGGGGTCAGTCACTCCGAGTGGCTCCGGGTTCAAATGCGAGCATTGCTGTTTCCCTTCGTGAGGCAGCCGCTAATCTCTCGAGCTGTGATAGGAAAATATATATCTGGAGAAACAGATAAACTTTGCTATTCACACCTCAAAATAACTTTTTAATGGTCCTGTGGTAATAGAGGAATTTTGTCCTGAAGTTTTGCACTCTTAACATTGCATCGATTCAGCATTACAAAAGATTTCAAGCCATTTCCTCAAAGTACAAAGCGCTGTTTTTAACGACATTCAAACCACAGGGGTAACACTTGATGGGGCACAAACACTTAGCAATAATTCAGTTACTACTGAAGAACAAATCATGAACAAATCATGAACAAATATAGTTACTTGAGAGAAGATGCGTCACAATTCATTAAAGACTAACAAACGTGAGATCAGTATTTAACTTGTGCTTTTCATGACTTTTTCCTTCAGTAGTTCACAACGGTTTGCAGAATTAACAGGTACAATAACGAATATAGTAACTGCTTGAGATAAAACATGCGCCATGATTCATTAATGATGAATATATGTAAAATTTCCGTTTAACGTATTTTCAGTTTAATGACAGAGTTCACCCACCCACTTGAAATCTAGGCAATAAAACAGTGAAGTACAGGTGAGATCGTGCTACTATTTATTAACATGGCACAGGGATTTCATAGTGACAGCCTTATCTTGGAGGAAAGACGCTGCGTCTTTAATAGGCGTTAACTCGCAGTTTGGGGGAGGTGGCAGAAGGGGGGGGGGCGTGATTTGGCGTATGACGTCATAATACACTTTTTCTCTCAAAGGTCAATTAAAAGCAACGCGGTGACTGTGGTTTACAAGTCGATCTTCTCAGACACAGCTGGAGGAGCGAATCGCACCCGAGGTTCCAGCTCGCACATCTGTGAGTAGATCACAGCATATCACTCTTACAAATGCAATGGCGATGCAATGGTCAAAGAAAACATACAACAGTTTGTTGTCATATATTTGATGTATTATGTAAAGTGTCGTTGATGTAACTGACTGCGGTGACATTTTCAGCATATATAATAAAATTGTAAATAAATACTGTAGTTCACTTATGCAAGTAGCCTACTTAACTTTACTTTTAAAACAACGTGTTAATTACTTCTTTTTATAATTTCAGGTTTAGGAAACGTTAAATGGCATCAAATGTCACTTGTTCTATCTAGGACTACGGCGATCGAGGTTAGATATATTGCAATTTACTGCTGATTTTTCTGTTGAACAAAAGCAGAGTAAATCATACCTGCCTAATGGTACCTCGATAGACTACATTTTGTGTTGCAGCTGACAGAATCGCTCATTATATCAATTTGAATTACCTCTTCCATGCGAGCTCTGCAGATGAGTGACAAGTTGATCTTTAAGGCCGGCAGGATTAACTGGCAGGTATCGTGTGTTTATCTCAGCTGTAACATTAGTCACATATTCTGCAGTTTGAGGTCAGTGTGGCACAGCCTGGATGGTACTGCTGCGAATCACAGGTTAATACATAATAATCATTAATAAATGATGTAGTCTATTCATAAAAGATCCATCTGCTGGCAGTCCTTCGAGGGTTATATAAAGGTGTGTTTACTGTAAGCCCGAAGCGCTGCTTCTTTTTTTAACTAAAATATTTAAACATTAGGCCTGTTATTTAGAGCTCAAACACAGACCCCTGGACAGTTAGCTATCAGACGCAGTACGGTGCTCTTGCAGACTGCCCCATTGTGCAAACCGGCAATCTCAAACTTAGTGAAACCTGCCAGCTCTTTTCTTTCATGCCCCAACAAATTCCGCTGTAATTGGGGGATTGATTCATTCTTAATTTGACACAATAAAAGTGCTTTGAAATATTTTATTAAAATATCGATTTATTCTTATTTTTACTCTCTTCAATATAAAACGTTACTGCTCTAAAATAACCAACCAAAAGTTGTACTTGCCATTATAAGTACTAATGAGTACAAGCTAAGGGTATAACTTTGGGTTGAGCGTTGGGAAGTGGGGGGGGGGGGGGGGGGGGGGTGTGGGCACCCACCGGTTGAGGGTTGGGGGTTTGTTTTATG
>JAODKC010000009.1:5689011-5700864 GCA_026777985.1 Mormyrops attenuatus
GGGTTGAGCTCTCCACCCATTTAAGAGGTAGTATTTTTGATTATGGGGGGGGGGGGGTTAAGCCCCCATCCCCCTCATGATTTACGTCCATGCCTCAAACTGTTATATGTGAGTGTAATGAATATATTTGAAAAGTTTGAAATCACTAGCAGTGGGTTGCACCAGCTAAGCGTAAATGAGGTTGGGTGTAAAGTGCACCTTAAATCATACGTTGAAACTATTTGCGTGGTGCAACCGATTATTTTTAGTAGCTCGTAAACTCGAACGCAGGGACAGTTTACATCCACCGTAGGAGAATTCCCAGGCACGGTGATTTGTGGGCTACATCTTTCAACAACGACACGCCGCTGCCCTCTGCTGGTCACATCCCGCCTTTCAAGACGATCTTGTCTCGAGGGATATGATGCGAGTTGTTAATCGCAGCATTTGTTACTGCTATAGGTCGGACCTCAGAAGAGTCATACAACGTCGGGAACAGATCATGAGCGCCCGCCATTTGCTGGCTGTCCTGTGGCAGCTGCTCTACCTGTGCCAGGCTGCTCCAGGCTACTCCAACGGCTTCTTCTACCATGACATCATGAATGGCAACGGAAATGGAGAGAGTATGTAGACTAAGCTCTGCGCTTAAACACGCAGCTGTTTTAATGTAATGCAATACAGCAGCCCTGAACCGCCTGTTCTCTGCATAAGACCCCAGGGTTGAGGGTTTCGACAACTAATAATAAAGGGTGCAGAAGTTCAGAATAATTAAAAATGTTATTATTGAAATGTTATCCGCCAACACGGAAACTCTATACTCCACTGGATAACAATTTATTTAATATTCTCTGCAGGCCTCCAGTGTCATCCAGGCTGTTCAATGAAATCATATAATTTTCCAGTTTGCCCATGAGTGAAATGTATATTTGAAGTCCCCCCCCACCCCCATCTCTGAATTATTACTGTGAGTAAAGCTTGCCGAGTCACATCACTGGTCCCGTTTTATATCTGCACTGTACTGACAGTTCACTTCAATGGCGTGAAGCTCATCGTGGAGACCACGGAGTGGTCCATCTTCGCCGCGCAGGGTGGCAACGTGACGCTGCCGTGCCGGTACCGCTACCAGCCCGAGCTGCGGAGCCCCCGCCGCACGCGGGTGAAGTGGTCCTGGGTGCCCGCGCAGGGGGGCAAGGAGCTCGACGTGCTGGCGGCCATCGGCCATCGCCATCGCACCTTCGGAGCCTTCCAGGGACGTGTGAGCCTGCTGCAGGACTCCCCCGGAGAGGCGTCCCTGGTGATGGGCGAGCTGCGGATCAGCGATGCTGGGCGCTACCGCTGCGAGGTCATCGACGGCCTGGAAGACGAGAGTGCTGTCGTGGATCTGGAGCTGCGCGGTATGGACGGTCCCTTTAAGCGTCTCTCTGGAGCAGCAAATCAGTGGCTAGGGTAATCTATTGTTTAAAGTACCCCCGAGATTGCAGGGTTAACTCTCAGGAAAGGCTAGCCTGCTGTAACTTTGAGAAACATACTTAGACTGAATTTCCCCAGTAAAATATGCACCTGCTTAGATGTGTAAAATGATGTGGACAGGGGTGCCGTAATGTGGGGACAGAGCAATAGGGGCCCTAAAAAATTTGGAACATTATGATTGATCTGGGTCCAAAATGTCTAACGACACCCCTGTATGTAAATAGCAGCAAATATATCTCAGATTAGGAAACCTAGTTATTAAAAAAATGTGTGCGGAAGTAAGTTACCCATTAAATAAAAATACACCTGCACTTATCTTATGCCTTAAGCTATGCAACTAGAAAATGGTGATGATTGAAATATCTTTTTATCCTATTGGTAGGTGTCGTATTTCCCTACCAGCCCTCCAGGGGGCGCTACCGGCTGAACTTTTCATCAGCTCAGAAGGCATGTGAAGAGCAGGGTGCGATGCTGGCCACCTTTGACCAGCTCTTCAGTGCCTGGGAGGAGGGGCTGGACTGGTGCAATGCTGGCTGGTTGGCTGACGGCACAGTGCAGTACCCAATCACGGCGTCCCGCACACCATGCGGGGGCCAGGACTTGGCCCCCGGTGTGCGCAGCTATGGAGCCCGTCACCGGCGCCTGCACCTGTACGATGCATTCTGCTTCTCCCCTTCCCTGCACAGTTAGTGTCCTGCCTGCTGCCTGATTTCTGTGGAGCCATGGGGGCGGGGGTTTGTAATAGAACTCAGCAGCTGTATCTTTAAAAACATTAAAACAACAGAAATATTCAGGCCACAATTTGACACATATGTGTTTTATGCTAACTATGCTTGGTGTCTGTGTGCGGTGCCCCCTACAGGTGAGGTATATTTCCTTCAGCACCCTCAGAAGCTGAACTTCACGGAAGCCGTGCAGGCGTGCGAGGAGGATGGCTCTGAGATTGCCAAGGTGGGTCAGCTGTATGCGGCCTGGCGCTTCCTGGGCCTGGATCACTGTGACGCGGGCTGGCTGGCGGACGGCAGCCTCCGCTACCCGGTCTCCGCCCCACGCCCCAACTGCGGCTCCCAGAGGCCCGGGGTGCGCAGCCTGGGCTTCCCCGGCCAGCATCAAAAGTACGGCGTGTACTGCTTCCGAGCCCCTTAAATGCCCCTGCTCTCCGCATCCCACCACACCAGTGGGGCCTCCGGGACCTCATCACAGTCCCTCTACAGCTGTGACATCACCCTGAAGCTTCCTCTACTTTTGCCGAGTTGCACTGTGGACTATCCCCTAACCGCTGGTGCCCCTAGTGGTCGCCTGGATGCACTGCATGTTGTTTCTGCAGTCATGGAGCACCATCCTACTGATGTCATTCCCAGTGGAAACTTTGGAGATGGAGATGAATAGAACCAGAAGACATCTGCTTCGAGTGATTGTAGCTAAAATCTCCTACACAGAATAGTCCCGAATGTTTGAAAATGTTCTACCTATATTTAACCTCACACATGTCTTTTTTGCTGTTCTGGACGAGTGAAATGCAACATTATTGGCCTTATAATGTCCTTTGTTTTACTACTAAGCCCCTGATACAGACTATATTAATTTCTGCTTACTATACGTTTCCAATCCATTATTACCTGAGTATTTAGAAAGAGAACCTGATTTCTTTTCAGAATTATAATCTGTGAAGTATCTCATAAATACTATGTTTTTTAAAAAGTGAAATATTGTACGCTTATGACTTTTGTATAACAAAATGGCCAGACACCATTGCTGATTAACAGGAAATTGATTTATTGCCCTTTATTCTATGTCTCTTTTGGGTGAAGTTGTCCTTTTTTAGACAATGGCATTATCTTTTTTACACTTCAAAATATTATATTTTTGTTACTATACACTGTGAACCTGTACTGGGTAAGCAGTACAGAAAATGGATGGATGAATGATTACAGTATATAAGGGGACACTGTGCCTGTGATTGTATCTCAATAATTTTTTCTGGAGACGTCTAATACCTACCTTTTCATAGTGGAATCCCATGTCTCATATTGTCTAATTATCTTTATGCCAAAATGTATTGCAGTAATATAATAAACATTAAATATGCAATATTCAGGTTTTAATGAAATTAATATGTACTTGTAATAAAAGCATAGAAAACTGACAAATACAGAGAAAACAAAGCTTAATACCATTTGGAGATATTAAAGAAGATACTCATGCATTTTTCATTCATCTGTCTTCTGACTGTGTTTCCTGGTCAGGTGTGGGGGGGGGGCTTACAGTGGTGCACTCTGGACAGGATGCCAGCTACATATATTTTTATGGAATAAAAATAAATTTTAAGAGCCACTGGTCTTCGCGGTTGTTGTGAGGTTGGGAGTTTTACTTTATGTGCACTTCTTGAATCTGCCAGCTGAGGGCACTGTAGGCCCTCAGCAGAGGCTGCGTGGTGAGGAGGCGCTACAGGCTAGCGAGGTGAAACGGCCTGGACATACAGACGGTCAGTGTGCGAACCTTAAGAAGGGCTCCATTCAGCCTGGGGGGATGTTAGCGACTGCAGCCCACCTCCCTCGCAGAGCAAATAAAACCTGTGTAAGGTTATTCTTATAACTAGAAGACACATCTTATTTACGCCAACCGGCCTCACAAACACTGCTGAAATTCAGCTTATGGTGAAAAAGACACTTTTATTCCATACCCTGCCCATTTGAGCAAGCTGAAATTAATGAAAGTGTCCACTGTGGCAAAGTTATACGGTATACGGTGTGAATATTAATTTCGTGTTAATGGTCTGAGCAGGAGAGTGGATGTCGAACAGTATGCAGTGCGTGCCTGCGGGTTTGTGACTTGACTGATTTTTTACCCTCAGCGATGCTTGCAAACCCCCGCCCTTCACAGTCGCTGCACAATGATGGCACAACGGCTGCTTCGGCGGCCTAGAACCTGCCGGACTGACGTCCACGTGCCCTCTGTCACACCAGGGCAAGGCGGAAGGTCTCACAACTGAGGTATCAACGTCATATGTCATATTCTGTGTCTTGGTTGTGAAACATACAACAAAATAAGTGAAGATTATGTGTTAGACGTGTCTGCATCGCATTGTGTGTAGAGGATGTTTGTTGGAATGCACTTTCAATTTAGGCCACCATCAAAGGCCACCACACACACACACGTTTGTATTCATATCTTTGTCGGGACCATCCAATTCATTTATATGGAAAAAAACCCTAATCCCAACAATGACACCCTTAACCCCCACCCAGCACTAACCTTAACCTTAAATAACCAAATAAACCACAAGACTTCTTGGCATTTTTAGTTTTTTGATTGCAGTCACACATTTTTATAAAATTGAGTTTCCCCTTGTGGGGGCTCAAAAGGTGGTCCCACAACGTCAAATAACACGTTTTTACCACATTGTGGAGACATTCGGTCCTCGTATGACCCCCCCCCCCCACACACACGCACACACAGACACACACACATACAGAGTTCAGTGTTTACGCTCCACACACCAAAGCGAAATTCTGGCTGGCGTCAAATACAGAACATTTTATTTGGGATCATTTGCGACGTCTGAGCAAATTGTCACACAGATATTCAAGCACAAACAGTTTGGCTCCCGCTGCCCCTGGGGACACCCCTGCACTCAGTGGGGCGCTGGCTGACCACGAGCGTCACGAGGCAGCAGAAAGGCAGCGACCGTTACAGCAACCGGCCCACCCTGGCAACATGGGGGTCCAGTCACATCTGACTCTAGCCACGCCCCCCGGGATCTGACATGAAGACAATGCCATAGCCACGTAGGGCAGGATTTTGCCTGGAAAATTAATGCACCATTATAGCTTACGGCAGGAGTGCTCTTGGTCACCCCGTTGTCTATGCAATGTACTGCAGGTGGGTGGCAGCCATCTTGGATGACAGTCACATGTAATAAAATCCTTGGGCAGGCCACGGGACAGAGCGAGAAGCAAGGAAAGTACAGTATTTGTACTCGCTGAACCGGTATATACAGTGTCAAAGAGTATTAGGTGTTCGGGGGGGGCCCTGCCGCCCACAAACTGCTATAAACAAGTGCGTTTCCACAGACATGAAAGTATGGCTGAGAAATTGCTTTTGTAAGCAGGCTAGCTACTGCTGTCAGATACCTCAGTGTGGCTGGGGGAACTGGGAATGTACACTGAAAATGAAAATGTGAAGCCAGTGCCCCCCTGTGCTTTAGAACGGTCTCAGAAAGTGTCTGATGTCCTCGGGAACCGAAACGAAAACTGCACCCACTGGTAGGGTGGCGTAGTTTAGTTGCTGTAACGGGATTCATGCTTGTTTGACTCCCCATGAGAAATGCTGTGCACTGCACGAGCCCCCCCAAGAGTCGGTAAGTAAAAACGGGGGGTGGGGGTCTAACAAATAACAATGGGAAGGGTCCTGCTCTCAAAAACATGGAAATAAAGACAAAGAACGTGCTAATGATCTACCTTTGGGTGAGACGGGCAGTGGGACGTGCCAGGATCAGCAGAGTGCATGGCGGGCCCAGCCTTTGTGCCAATCGCACCTTGGCACTGGGACTAACTAATAAATAATTCAGTGTTCACATTTCCAGACCTACCTGCCCCCAGAAAGCCTGCGGACTGAGGACAGTGGATCCCCGAAGGCTGAGATTAATCGACTGTGTCCTTTCCATGCCCCTTACCACTCTCAGGTAGGACTTACAAGTTGTTTCAGTGAAGGCTAACATAAAACAAGCTTGTAGAAGGTGCTGAATCTACTGCCCCATTTCTCTCCCCACCCCGATTCCCCAAAACATTGTTCTGTTGCTAAGCCTTAATTTAGTACATATAATATTATAATTCCTAAAATTTCTCCCTTCCTGTTCCCAGGTTGAGTCAGCAAGTTTTCGACACACACCTTCAGATTCCCAGATTCTGTTGTCCTCCATCTCCCTGGAAAGTCAGATCTTCCATTGGTGGCAATCCACTGCCAAGTGCCAGCTAGTCTGGTAACCACAGACGGTACTGGTCGACGGAGGCTGCTGTTAGGTGTACGTGAACATGAAAGGCTTGGTTCCGAAAAAATGATGTTCCGGAATAGCGTTGGCCAGAGGCCCTCGGCAGTTGCGAGATCCAGGACACACTCGTCCTACAGCTTTCCAAAGCTCTGTGGTCAATCTACTACACTCAAAAAAAAAATCCAAATGACAAAAGAAGGAGTACAACCGGTGTTTTGTGTGTCAGGTTTAAGAAGAAGAAAACCAAATTAAAATCATCACTTTTTTATCCGCAAAGAATGACAATCAGAAACCCAAATGGACTACACAATTATGTCTAACTTGTTTTGGTGTTTGTATATACAAGGTGGGCACTCTTATGTTATAATCTCTTTGTTTTCAGAAAATGACTCATATAATTGTTCTTTTTAAAATGATCTTTTTAAACCTCTCTCCTCCCCTGCTTAGCGGAGTTTTCCCCAGGATGTGCTGCTGGCTGATTCTGATTGGGTCCTGACGGACCTTTTCCGTAGACTTTGCCCACTGCTGCTGCCCGTCGCTGCAAGGAGAGACAAATAAATGAATTTCCCATCAGCCTCTGCGCCCAGCAAACCCAAGTCAACATCCTATTGGTCGCCGTTATAGACAAGTTGCGCTAAGCTCGTGGTCACCAACCCTGATCCTGAAGATCTGCTACCCTGCAGAATTCAGGTGCAGCCCTAATTCAACACTCGTGATACAGGTAAATACTGGAACCAGCTATGTCGAAGCTAGGTTGGCTCTAATACTGAGATATTATTGAAGGGCCTGATTATCTGTATCAGGTGTGTTAAATTAGGGCTGTACCTAAGCTCTACAGAGTGGTGGGCCTTCAGGAGAAGTGATTGTGACCACTGCGCTAAGCTAACCGCGTACCCATGTTTGTTACAACAACAACTACATACTTGTTCATGCTGTGTTTGCTGCAGGAGTGGGCGGAGTTTGTTTATGACTGCTGTGAATCGAGGGTGGAGCATACTCACGCCCTATGCACTCCACCCGGGGTTTCTCCCACTGCCCGTCCTCCAGGCAGCGAACCACAGGCAGGTGGCGCTGTACGAAGCCGGCTTCACAGTGGTAACGGATCACTGAGTCAACCGCGTAGCGCTCCCTCCTCTTCCCGAATGTTTTGGCGTTTTTCACCTCGGGTGGGATGCCGCAAAAGACTAGGGGGGATGGGAGGACCGCAGAACGGTGTCAGTGAGGCGGCGTGGTGGCGGCGGCGGCTCAGTGTGACGCGGCGGCCTCTCACCAGGACCTCTCTTGCACGTGAACGGCAGGTGGTAGTTGCAGGGCACATCGTTCCACTGGCCGTTTTCATGCCAGATCATTACCACGCAGTCCTCACCCGAGTTAAAGTAATTGTCCGGCTGGTTTGGCTTCCAGTTCTCATATTGCTGAAGAGGAATGAAACCAAAATAATTGAGCAATACACTAAATAAAGAATGTCTGGGTAGTGGGAAAAAGCCATCCTGGCTTTGCACTTGAGCAACCTCAGATGAACTATACCGTTTACTTGCAAGTCACAACTTCCACCAGCTGGGGGCGACAGAGAGACCATAGGCATAACTGTTTGAGACCAGGCTGCTGCTGACTCATGGAAAAAGAGGGAAGGAAAACCAGCACAAACTGAAATAAAATTAAATCTAAACACTTAATGGTTTTCTTGGGGGGGGGCAATACAGTGACAACAAATATGACGTAAGAGTTGGTGAGACTTCCTTGGGCTCTGCCAAGCTGAGTGGCATGGAGCTTCATAAAAGAAACCCCCCCCTACAGCATGAATGAGGAGTCAGGGGGCAGGAGGAGACAGACTCACCATCGGGCTCCCGTCTGTCCAGCGGAAGTCGTTCTCTACGGCCTTGTCGCTGAGCCCAATCCACTGATAATCCTGTGTGTTGGCTATGGGGGCAAATAGAGGCTTAGGGGTGAATCGAGAGTACAGAGGTGGACAGGGTCACTGTCGAGAAATTCTCTCTACTCACAGTTGACAAAGTCCTGCTCCTCTGGAGTAAGGATGCTGACCAGGTGTGAATTGAGGCCCTGGCAGTGGTTCTCTGCCTCCTGCCAGTGCGCACGTTCAGAGAAGTGCAGGTAGCAGCTGCCCTGGAACTTCATCCAGCCCTCCTCGCAGCTGTGAACATCTGCAGTGACAGCAAGGGGGTGACAGTGAGACCGCGTGCAAGCCAACTGGAGAGTGGGCCAGCCTTCGTTAGACGC
Organism: Mormyrops attenuatus; assembly: GCA_026777985.1. Lineage (NCBI taxonomy): Eukaryota > Metazoa > Chordata > Actinopteri > Osteoglossiformes > Mormyridae > Mormyrops > Mormyrops attenuatus. The sequence goes on from JAODKC010000009.1 coordinate 5,697,689, forward strand.
TGCCATGAAGAGTCTTAGTCAGTCCAGATGCGCAGAGTGACCCCCACCCTGACCCCCTCCCCCTGCAGTAGGCCCTTTTACCCAAAACAAGACAGAAAGATTGTCCATGTGACACACAGATCAGCTCCAACAGGGCAGTGATGAATTCAAGAATAAATGTGCAAATTATCTGATAAAATTGCTGGCCAACGATTTTACAAGATTTATTTTACACTTTGAAGTCACAAAGATGCAAGATACATGAGCAGCAAGTGGGCAGTGAGCGGCTCAGTAAGCTAAGCGCCTCTGCCTGTGATCCAAAGGTTGCCAGTTGAAGCCTGGCCATCACACATCAGCAGGTCCGTGAGCGAGGTCCTTCACCTCCAGCTCCCTGGGGGCTGCTGTGGGTGGCTGCCCTTCACGGCCAGCCTGCTCTCGCCTACAGAGAGCAAGCCGGGGGAGGCAAAAAGAGAATTTCCCCAAAGGGATCAATAAAGTATCAATTATTATGCAGAACAAAATATCAGTCTGCACCAATCTATAAAACCAGGAGTTTAACTTTTTATTTAATTACTTATGTCCAGTAATTATAACAATTGTTCTTGTATTGATCTCGATTCCTTTATGGTTTTAATATTTCGGTTTTTATGTGACCTCTCGTTGAACTTAAGATCTGGGACAACAAAGCAAGAAGATAATGGATTGGTGTCCTGAGATCTGTTTTGCTCCTAGGAAATAAACACCAGCCCATATACCTCCGCGAAGTCCGCCACTAAACACTAAACAAAAAAATAGAAAAAAAAAACACAATGGGTGGATTGACTTTTACGTCGCCAGTAATTTTCCTGTAGAAAGTATTCTCATTCTAGAAGTAATGACTAACAATTTGCGAAACAACAACAAACACCTGACATACACCAGGAGGGAGAGGCCATGAAATCAGACCACCTGGAAAAGACAGGACAAAATGCCGGCAGACAGAGGAGCGCTATAGTGCGAAAGGAAAACTTCATCCAGAGGAGCCCAAACACCCGCGCAGAGCGCACCGCCACACCTGGCGACCCAACCAAACCACTCCAGTGAGTCGTTTGTTTGAGAGTTGGTACCGGTTCTGTTGTTTTTGTGAGGCGGTTAGTGCGATTAGCTGAAGCCGACCTCATACCGATCTCGCAGTGGTCCCCTCCGTAGCTGGGTAGGCATAAGCATTTGTAAGAGTCCACGCCATCGACACAGGTGGCTCCGTTGGCGCAGGGGTTCGAATGGCACTCATCCACCTCTGTAAAATAGGTGTGCTGTTACCTCTACCACCCCCGGGGGGGCGGAGCTTGTGCTAGCAGGGGAGGGGGCGGGGCATTGGATAGCATTGATGTTAGAATCAGAACCTTTAAGGTACTGTAATGTTACTGTCCACATGGTCCCTGACCGACTTACTGCGTCCTTCGTTTGCTTTCATACGATGTTGGAGGCAGATAAACGTGTAAGATGGACACTCATGCTACATGTCATTTACGCGGGATGTTTGGAGCAGTGCTTCTCGCGGTACGTTTCCTAACGAGTCGCAGCATCGTGGGCAACGTGTGGACAAGCGACTGGCTTAGCAGCGGTGAGTTCTGTAGGTTTCTGGTTAGAGATTTTTGAAGCTAGAGGAGGGTGACCATGCAAGCAGGAAGGTTAAAGAGGAGAAGCAGGGCTGTGCCTACAGGCTGAGGGGCACCGCCGGGCAAAAACAACAGGCGGAAGGTCATCGCAAGGCTCTCAAAGGGAGTCAGCTGACTGAGAGTAAGGTATCCATGGAGATGAGCCAGATATCCTGAAACACGCGGAGAAACACAAAGATGATGGCCCAGAAACGGGAACAAATCAGCAAACGATGGAAAAGAGATACAAGAAAGAAACAATCAGACAAAGACGAAAATTCACGTTAACCATGCTTAGAGTTCCTGTATTACTATGTGCTGTGTGGACCACAGTACCGCACCAAATATACTGACACAGGAATGGATACTGCTTCCCAGAAATAGCTCGAATGATATGAAAAAAATCAAATTCTAAATTCTCGTTAAGACACCTGTATGATAAGGTTTGAAAAGCAAATATGAACTAAGCTGCAAAATAAACGTGACAACAAAACTGAATTGCTAAAAGATACAGTGCAATGGTCAGTTATCGTAATTGCAGCATTATACATCATTTACGGAACATCACGTATAAAATTCACAGTATTAGCTTCAGTCTTCTGCCTTCCTCATTACAGTGTACGTAGATTGTCTGTAATATTACTCTATAACACAGAAAGTGTTCGCTGTGTATGGTTGAATTTCCCTGCATAGTGATTCGTATCAAATTATCATGACTTACCCAGTTGGCAGGCATCTCCAGTGACACCCGGAGGGCACTGGCAGTGCCTGATGTCACCTCGTACCGAACACGAGCCAGGCCCACATGGGTTTGGGTCACACGGGTCGATGAAGGCTGAGGAATTCAAGGTGGGATCTTATCAACTGCAGCTAACAGTGTCAGACTGGAGATACTGATAAAATTCAGGAAGATAGATGCTGTCATGAGAATAAGGAGACCAAGATCAAGTGCTTTAAAATACGAAAGGTTTTAGTAACTAACCATCCGCAAATGCAGGCTCCTGCATTACTTCTGGGATTCGTAGAGAGACGGTTGGTGGCGTGGGGGGAGCACTGGGAATTGGAGCAGTGACGTAGTATTTGCTGATGAATTCCACCAAGTCTGAACGAGATTCCTGTGGATTTTCATCCATAAATGTGCTTTTGAGCTCCTGCTCCCCAGGCTCAGAGAAACTGATCAGTGACACGTGATCATGGGGATTCGCTCCTGAGAAGGTTCCCGATGTGACTTCGCTTGTAGAACCAACCTGGTCTCCGCTCCCAGATATAAACACAGATCCACTACCTGCGCCACTGATCTCCACCGGTCCCTTGCCGAGCTCCTGGCTAATCTTGGGGATTAAGGAAATCTCAACCATCTCCTCCTCTGTAAGATGAACAACATCCCCAGTCGCAGATGCACCTGAGATCTCTCCTGATGGTAGGCTGGAAGCACTGGTTGCATCTGGAAGACCAGAAGCACTGCTCGTGTCAAGAAGACTGGAATCCCCACTTACGTCTGGAAGACCAGAAGCCACACTCAATTCTGGGAGACCTGAAATCTCACTTACATCAGGAAGA
>JAODKC010000009.1:5700964-5715699 GCA_026777985.1 Mormyrops attenuatus
CCAGAAGCCCCACTCATTTCTGGGAGACCTGAAATCTCACTTACATCAGGAAGACCAGAAGCCCCACTCATTTCTGGGAGACCTGAAATCTCACTTACATCAGGAAGACCAGAAGCCCCACTCATTTCTGGAATGCCGGAAGCCCCAGAAGAATAACCGGAAAAATCCCCAGAGTGAAACCCACTCAAGTCCCCAGAGCCAAACTCCAAAAGTCCAGAAGCTTCTTGCTCTTCTACTGGTTTCTTTATCACCTGAATGAAATCAGAATCCAAAAAGGTCACTTCAGGGACCTCAAAGCCACTTCCAGATGCAGAGCCACTGAATCCAGATGCGAGGCCAGTGACATCCCCACTGAAGAAGCTGCTCATTCCAAATCCTGACATATCTCCCGACCCACTGAATTCCACATTCCCTCTACCCTCTTCTGTAGAGGTCCAGGATTCAGATTTATCTACCATACTGCCATCTAGCAGAATAATCATGGAATCCCCACTACCATCAAGGTCTCCAGAGAAACCACTAATGTCCCCAGATTGTAAGAATCCAGATGGTAACCCACTGTATCCAGAGAAGTCCCCACTTGCACCTGACCCAGATGCCACACCAGAGAAGTCTCCACTTTCTCCTGAACCACTAAATATTGCAGTGCTGCCATCTTCAGGAATGAATTCTGAAGCACTGCCTGATTCTGACAGGTCCCCGCTGAATCCTGAAGGAAATCCACTGAAGTCTCCTGATCCCGTCCCAGACGGGAATGTGAGGATCCCAGTACTTCCTTCTCCAGCCTCCTGGGGCTTCCCAGATGCAGATCCCTCACCGGACAACATCTCACCGCTTCCCTGGAGAGTCACGTGAATGTCAAACCCATCTCCACTGAGGCCAGATCCAGAAATGTCTTCACCCAGACCTGATATAGTGCCAGACAACACGCAGCTCGCACTCCCAGAAATGTCCTCAGAGATGCCACTGGCGCCAGAAGGCAGGCCCGTAGAACCGAAGCCAGAGATATCAACAGAGATAGGAGGAGCTATTGAGGGGCTCACTGTGAAGGGAAAATAAAAGGGACAAGACAAAAACCATTACATCACAGCATTACAGAACGAAAATATTACCAACAACATCTATGGAAAAATAAATTTCAAGTTCTAGAATTCTTAAGGGTAGCACCAAAGAAACATGAGAGTGCTACATTTGGCAGTCGGGTCTTACGACTGACAGTGACAGACAAAGTTTATTACCGGGCTTTCGGAGATCAGTTATGGATGTAATATTGATCAGATCCTCTTCAATCCCCGTAATGTTCCATTTGGTTTCATTAAGTGCCATTAGATCAACTAAGGGGTGCAGAAATATAGTTATTTATTCCCTGGGTTTTAGAAAAAACAGCAAATAGCAGCAATAACATGAATTTCACTTCCATGTTACACTTACCCCGTAAGCAGTAGGCGTCAAATCTCGAGTACAGGTCTGGGTAGCTGGTCTGACTGGGGAAGCTATAGACAGTATGGACCCCCGCTTTCCCTCCCCCACACTGGAGCGTCGGCTTGTTGATGGGATAACGGACGCTGCGGTCACTCAGCCAGCCTGGGCGACACTTGTCAAAGCCTTGCTTCCAGGCAACATGCAGATCAGCCGTGGAGGCCAGAGTGGCATTCTGTTCCAGGCAGTGGCTCACTGCCTCGTCGTAGGTAAAGCCTTCACTCGAACTGACATGGAACACCTCTCCTGAAAAAGCACAGATGTATATCGAAGCCCTGAACTACACAAACACAGGCCAAGTCCGTGTTTTCGTTGGGACTCTCACCTTTGGGGCTGTCAAAGTAGCAGTACACGTCGTACCGCTCACCCGCAGGCCGCAGGCCATAGCTTCTGACGCCAGGCACCTGATTCAAGTCTCCTGAGCATTTTTCTCGTGGAAAAACGATCGGGTACCTTCAGTTGAAACAGCACCAGGATCATGTCAGTGCAGATCAATTCATTAACTGCTCTTTCAGATGAGGTTGTGCTGATCCAGAGTCCATCCCCGGGTGCACACAGTGTAATCGACTTGACTTAAAGAGCGCCATTCAGTCTGAGAAAGAGCAAGGTGGCTGATGGAATGTTCTACTCCAAACTCACCTCACGGACTGGTCGAGGAGCCAGCCGGCGTCGCACTGGTGGAAGCCGTCCTCAAAGGCGGCTTGGAGTTGCTCAGGGCTGGCGATGACAGCGCCGATGCTCTGGCATGCTAGCTGGGCTTCCACAAAGGTGAATGCGTAGCGATCGGAGCCGGTGCGGTAGTGGAACACAACACCTACAAGATAAGAATGCACCAATAGTACAGCACCTGCGTCCATCACTCAAACAGCTGTTCGCCTTTCAAGTAGAAGGTTAAAATAAGACTAACCGGTGACAGAAGGCACAGACTCAGTGTCATTTTGAGGAGTAAGCTCTTTTCCTAGCCCAGGCACAGCAGTCGCTTGACCAATGATCTCCTCTTCAATGCCGGTGATGTTCAGGTAGTCCTCAGTGAAGCTCGGAGGTGGGGGCAGGGGCAACTCGGTAACATTGTCACCGGCGCCAATGAGATCCACTGTCACGGTCTCCATTCCCTCCGTGCCTGTGATGTTCACTGGCTCTTGCGTCACCTTCACACCAATCAGCTCGCTTTCCCTGGTGGCGTTCCTGAGGAAAACCTCACGGCCTTCGGTGACAGTGGCCATGCTCACAGGGCCACTGCCTGCCTCGGTGGTGGTCTGCAGGTCTGGAAAGGCGGAACCCTCCTCTTTGTCTTGAAAACAAAATGGCCGCATCTTTTAGAGAACCAGGACCATACCATTTGGTGGTAGGTCTACCTTTCTGTCCCACATTCACACTTCAGGGGCTGGGTCATTTACCTTCATAGCAGATTGCGTCATAGCGGGACTCTGGGTGGGGGTAGCCAGTCTGGTTTGCGTGGAGGTATACCGTGCGCACCCCAAGAAGCCCCCCTCCGCACTGTGGCCTGGCGATGTTAATAGGGTACCGGACACTCCTGTCTGCCAGCCAGCCTGCGTTGCACACATCCATGCCTGCCTTCCAGGCTAAGTACAGCTGGCCGGTTGTGGCCAACTGAGCCCCCAGTTTCACACACTGCTCCTCCGCCTCAGTAAAGGTGAATTTATCCGGAGAAAGTGAGTAGAAAACTCTGCCTGGAATTCAAGGGGGGGCAGCAGGAGAAGGACTGAATATAGCACGACATCTGCCTGACTTTTGCTGAGCTTGTGAATAGAGCAGAGTACCTGACATCTTTTCTGCGAAACAATACACATCGTAGGTCTCATTGACATCCCTCACTCCATACGTTCGGACCCCGGGGAATTCATCCTTGTCACCATAGCAACGTTCTCGCGGCTCATGAATAGGGTACCTTTAGGTTATAGAAAGACATTGTTAAATGATGCCTTGTCCTGCGATTATGATTATATCATAAAGTTAGATTTTTTTTCTCTTGGGGAAGAGAACAGAACCGAGATACATCCTTTAATGTGGCATAAAATCGCCTGTAAAGTTCACAGTACATGTCATTGCAAGTACTGATGTGCTGTGCAAGGTCTGTACACCGTTTCACTGTGTGTGTCTGTGTGAGGACAGTGGATATAATGTCATAAAAAACAGATCCAGGCAGGATGAACAGAAGAACACAGAGACCCTTCAGTGTAACGGCGGGTTTTCAGGAAAGGCAAAGAAAGGGTTTTTGTGTGCAAAGGAAGTGACAGGCTCAGAAGTCGCTGGTCCCGTCTCATTTTCAAGTCAGCGTGAAAAAGGTCTGCATTTCGACCCTCAGCGTGGTAAGTGAACCACTGGAAGAGCCGATTAGGCTAATGTAACTTAAAATAACATTGTGTGTGAGCACATTCCAGTTGTTTCCTGTCATTAGCGCGCAGCAAATATGGTTAGTAGTTTGACCCAACGCAACAATCCGGGACAGTTTGCTATAATAATTGGTTTAAATGTGCCTTAAATGTACGAGAGCACAACCTTCAACAGCACAGTTTATAAGTCCACCTAAGATTTGTACTACATGTTGTTTTAATATGACTTGGGTAATTTGATCTAAAAGTCTTTTCTGAAGTCTCAAGGAAAGGGCCCAGCCACTCTTTGTTGTCTACAAACTGCCAGTGGTACTTGAGTGCGCATGTGGTTTGGATGAACGTGACTGACCGGACAGTTCGGTCGGACAGCCAGCCGGCGTCACACTGGTGGAAGCCGTCGTCAAAGGCAGCTTGGAGCTGCTCTGGGCTGGCGATCACGGCGCTGTTCTGGATACAAGCGGCCTTGGCCTTCTCGAAAGTCAGCGTGTAGCGGGTGGAGATGGCGCGGTAGTGGAACACGATTCCTAGGAAAATCATCAGTCAGTTCTTTTAGTGAGTCTTTCAAAATATTACAAATTTAGCCTGGACGTAAATTACAGACTGAAGACCATTTCAGATTTGCTTTGTGACTTGGTTGAGGTTTAGCTGATACGGTAAAACATCCAGGTGTATAGAAACATATTTAGCTATAAATCATTTTAGATATGACATGCAACAAAATAACAGTAAATTAAATATTCACAGAACTCGAATAGAACTTGGAATTGCATGGCCCATATTGCCTTTTTTATATTTTGTATTCAAAACAGTAAAAAAAAGAATCAAGATTTTATGGGAGCCAGACTCTGCAGACTCCGGACTCTTGACTTCTCTGGCTGTAGATTTGACTGAAAGATCAGAGTCGCCGACTCTGGGATATCACTCGGCTGAGGTGAAACCACTTCAGGTAAATCAATATGAATCCCATCAACTCATGGCAAAGAAACATCAGGTAACACAGTTCCAGTGTAAGCTTACCCTGCACCTGGATCTCAACGTTATCATCATTGTCCTCAATTCCATGCACGACCTCGCAGCGGTAGGTGCCGGAATCTTTCAAGTGTAGCTCCGTGATCTCAATGGAGGCGTCAGTAGGCACCCTAGGGTAGTTGACCATGGTGACTCTGTCTAAATACATTGACTCAATCTGCACTTTGCCCTCCATGGCCACCAGGATGTCTGTCACTTTGTCCTTGGTCACACGGCTCCACTTGATGCGATGGGACAGAGGGGCAATGGTGGGCGCGCCGGGATCGTGGACAGTGTTGTCCTGAAAGTAGCATGGCACGACCAGCTTTCCCCCCAGCAGGGTGCGCAGTGGCCGCTCTACAGGAATGCTCACACTCAGTGGGCTGTCAAAGTCTACAGGGCACAGGAACAAACAAGAAACCAGCAGTCAAGCCCACATCACCACAGCTATCAGCTGACACATGCAGTCACTCAGGTACACCGGCATTCAATCAGAAGCAGGATGCACAGAAACATCTGGAAAACCACGGTTCGTCACTCACCCGTTCCTGACAATTCCTCATAGTATATCGTCGCTGCGATGACACGCAGATACACACACAGCAAAAACAAGTTGGTCATAGTTTACCTATAAATACAGCAGGAAAAAGTATGTCAATCATTTGCATGCAACTAAGTATTTGTTAAAAAGTCAGGTGGAAAAAAACAGCCTTGTATAGAATACAGTGGTTACAAGGTCTCAGGTAAACAGCCATAAGCTGTATTTAGTTCATGACTAATCACACCGTATAACTCCCCACGCCCAAGCGCTGCATAGTAGCAAACTACTGAGGAACCTCTGTTTGTGGGGACACAGGTGTTCAAACCGTTACTGTGGCGAGGGACCAATGAGGCAAGAGCAAGATTTAAGAGAGAGTAAACAGTAGGGAGTCAAGGTCAGGCCCAGAGAATTGGTGAAGAGGGCTGGATGAGAGGCCACAGCATACAGGGATTTATTAACACGTAAAATTCGCTGATTGAGGGATTCGGTGAATAAAATTAGCTGGCAATTTTGTCACTAACTAGACAGACAACACATTTTAAAATAACTGGAAAAAGTGCGGCTGCCATCAATTCCTTTTAGTTACTTTAACTGGCAAAGGCCCAGTTTGGAGTACCATCTATGCTGTATACAAAGAGTTCACATAGAAAACTAAAAAAAAAACAGCATTCCACTTAAAGGAGACCATTAGTAATCTGGGAAAAGTGAGAGAAAGCAGTTGATCTTTCCACAGCTGATGTATAGCTGGAAATAAAGTATGAGCAGGCTGGTGATTTTCCTGACACACAGTCTGATGCTTTTGCCATGTAGAGCCACAACAAAGAATTTAAGACAAAACACAGCATGCCGTTCCAGTCAATGGCGATGGCACCGCTGGCTTGAGAAGGCCACCTAGAGGCAGCTGATGTAAGCATGTGTCGCTGACAGGAGCAGCTCCATGGGCCAACTGTGGTTCAGGTGTCAAGCCAGGGTCTGTCTGTTACTACGAGAGGCGGTATGGGGTCTAATTTAAACAGCGGTCTGCAGAACAAAGATCACCATTGTGAGAGTGAATAAAAAGTTTCAGATCCATATCGCTCTCTTCCTGGCAGTGTCAAATGGACAAATTGCTGCTTGACTGTACAGGATTTTTCCACCATTCTAGAGGTCGACGATCCTCTCTGGAGCCCAGCCTTCCACATACGTTGGCTAGGAAATGTTGACGTGCTGCCCAGAAAGCTCCAGATTCATTGAACATCCAGCGCTGGTCCACGGCGCCAGTGTTGCCACTGGCAACGCCATAACTCACGGCAATTTCTTAATGGATTTATGGCAATTTCATGCATTTATGTTGCAGTGGCAGCACTGGAATGCAGTGGCAGCACTGGAATGCAGTAGCGGTAGGGCTGCTGGATTATGGCAAAAATCATATCATGATTATTTTGGTCAATACTCAGTATACTCAATACTCACGATTATTTAGCATGATTCCTCATTGACTTCAGAAATATTATGCATTCATTGAACTCACTGAATTTGTTGAATTCATTTTAACAGTAGATTTCTTTAATCTCTACATATATTTTAACAGAGAAACAAATAAAAAGGTGTCCGGAAAGTTGCACTGGATTTATAAAACAAGACAAAAGGAGGCATCACTGCAAAATGAAGTGCGGCACAATAATCATTTTATCTGAGTTATTGCGTTTTGACAGTTACTGGAAACAATCTTTGGAAGTCAAAACTGCAGTTGAAGTTAATATACAGTTAATTGCCCAGCCCAAACCAGCAGTCCATCACTATGGAGAGCCACCTGACTCGGCTGAAGGTGTCTGTCAGTTATAAAGTAACAGTACAGAATTACTACCATCAATCTTTTATTGTACAAATTACCAGCCCACATGTAATTATCTAATGATTATTTTCATAGCTAGTTTTCCAGTGCATGGTGACAGTGAGTCTACCCCAGGAAACACTGATCCACAATTTTACGTTTTCATCTGATGGTTTTACCCAAGGCAACGTACAATTGAGAAAGCAGGGTCAAAAATACCTGGAGCAACTGGGGTTAGGGGCCTAACGATGACATCACCCTGCCAGCTACAGAGTCCTAATCCACAGGGCCACACATTGCCGGGAACAGCGTGGATGAAATATCAGACATTAACAAGGTACATACACACGCTACGGCAACTTAGAGACACTGGTCCACCCTAACCATGTGTTCTAAGAATTCCTTGGAGAAACCCACACAATTTGTAAACTGAAGAACCTGCAGTGGTATAAGGAAAAGCTACTTAATGGAAAGAAAATGCACTTGTTATCTAATAAATAAAATCTTCCTATTAGTTACACAGGTAGTTCAGGCAATTGGTATGTCAAACGTCAAAACACCAGAGAAGTGGATGAACGTGCAAAGAGTCAGAGTCAGTAGGGGGCGAAAGAAGCTGCTGATTTTTATTATGGGGGCCAGACGTTTATTTGGATCCGGACAGAGTCTGCTCAGCTACGGAGGTTTACAGTGAACTGTGAGGAACGTTCAGATCTGAGAGGCAACACAGTCAACAAGCTCCTCTATAAAAAGCTCCCCCAGTCCAGAGGCAGCCATCGCAAAACGAAGGGAGGCAGAGATGGTCGTCATGGGAACTACTGGGGAGGTGACACCTAAATAATCCTAAATACACCAAAGGGAAAAAGTAACAAAACAAACAGACAATGGGGATTCAGTAAGTTCTTTAACATACATATGTAAAAAAGAGACAATATGATATTGTTTAAGGCATTATTGAATATTTTAGTTTATATATTAATTAGTTATATATTAGCATGTGCCATTAGCTAAACAGGATATTATTAGGGCGAGCAGATAATCCATGTCAAGAATGACACGTTGAGCTGGGACAGGATGTGTAAACTACTAATTCAATTAACAGGACCTGGATTTCACTTACGCACTGAGTTCTTGCTGTGTGCTGATTGGTCAGTCTCCTATCATCATGCTTATGTCACTAATGTTAATGTGAAACAGCTGGACGAGTCTTTCAATCAAGGACAAGCAACAATCAAAGGACAACATATATCAGTCAAAACACAAGAAGAACTTATTTAGCCGAGCAGAGAAGCCTATCAGTTGAAAAGTAGTTTGTAAAACCTGAAGTGTCCTGACATGGATTATCTGGTCACCCTAGTACAAAGGCAAGCAACCCTGATCCCGGAATGCTGGTATCCAGCCGGTTTTCTATCATACCTGATGAGTTACTATCTGCCTGAGATCAGGTGTGGTTCATCAGAGACCTGGTAGCATGGAAAACCTGCTGGGTATCGGCCCTCCAGGACCAGGGTTGGCTACCACTGGCCCAGTATTACTACCCCGTGTTCACTACTATACAGGACAGCCTTCTTCAACACATAATGGTGACCCATTTCAGGAATAAAAAACTCAATTTCATATAATGGAATAGGGGCTTTAGAGTTAGAAAACTGGCTGTTCGCCGACTGAGACCCATTTTCAACCTCTATCAATTATCACTCACTCAGCTACTGTATAGACCGGCGGAGAGCAGGTGTAGCTGGGAGACTGTGTTAAGCGAACGTGTTAAATGGCTGGAGGGGCCGGGGGGGCCCGCTCATAAGGACGAGGCTGTTTACTGCCTCCCCTGCTCATCTCCTTGCTGCCTTAACAAACCGCCGCTTCATGTCGAACACTACGGTGTTCAGTCTTTGGTGGGGGGTGTGTGTGAGCATGGACGGAGGCACACACCCACACGCTTGCTCACTCACACACAAACTACCTGTTCTCCAGTGGCAACAAGAAGCTGCTCAGAGTGGCTTTTAAAAGTAAACTTCAGGGTTTCCGTTATTGCTCTGGAATTGCGTTTGGTTATTTTAGGATAACAGTCATCCCCTTTAAAATATAACATCATAGTGTTTATCTGCTCCTCCCAGGACATTACGCGGCCTCTTTCCACCAGGCGGCCTGCACTAGGCTTCAACGACTTCTTTATTGGCCGGTAGAGTGAGGATAGCTCTTACGCCACCTTGTGAGCATTAGTGGAATGACAAGGTCTTAATCAGAGTAAAGAATCTCGTGGTCGGGACAAAGTGGACTGAAGAGTAAAACGTGTCTTCTTCCTTCCATATTTTCCTTGTTAACTGTATCACCTGTTTGTATGTAGCTATCTATGAACCTTGGAAAATGCAATCAACTTTCGGTAACACTTTACCTGAGGGGGCAAAAACACTTAGTAGTACAGTACTGAAGTACAAATCATGAACAAATCTTGAACAAATAGTCAGTACTTAAGATGAAAGATGTCATGATTCATTAATGATGAACAAACATGACATCAATATTTCACGCGTTATTCAGTAATTGTTCCTTCAGTAGTTCACTAAGATTTACAGAAGTAACGGAAATACTAACTGCCTGAGATAAATGATCCGCCACCATTTATTAATGATGAATTAACATAACATCAGCATGTAACTAATATTTAGTTTGTGGTTAATTAATACATAAGTAGGCTAATAGTATAATACTAGGCTACATGATTTGCGTCCACTCAAGTAAAGTGCTACCCAACTTTACTGACAGTAATTTCCAAAGGAACCATTAAATTAGCATCAAACGTACAAGTTTACTTTATCCAAAAAAATACGTTGTCAGGTTTCTCCTAATTTATCTCCTTGACGCCTGGAAACGTGCACCGCTGCGGAGGTTGATGAGTGGAGATGGGCAGGTGTAGCGTCGGCCTGGCGATCAGAGCCTCCGGCCGGGGAATCAGGCACGCTGCAGGGTTGCACGCCGCCAAATATTTGCACATCTGTCAGAAGCTCAGACACTGACGATAACCTCAGTTTGGGAAGAAGAGCAAACAGTCCGACAAGAGCGGTTCGTGCGGGGTGTCTGGGCAACTCCACAGCCCCCCCGGCTGCAGACAGAGGTGCCATTGAGTAAGGCGCGGTGCCGTAATAAATAATATTCTGTCTTCTCCGAGATTTTAAAGGAGTGGACAGTGCAAATGGTTTCCGACGTTGCTTGCGCATTTCATGTTTTTTTTTCTCCAAAACAGATTTTTTTTCCCGTTCATAATTTATATGGCCCTTCATCGTTCATCGTTACTAATAAAAATTACACCAACTTTCTGTCAGGCAGAATAGTCTATATGGGAATATGGGAATAGTCCAAACGTTGGAAGATCGGAAAACGAGTCGATAAACGTTGGTAAAAGTGAACACGGCTTACGAGGCAAACAGTAAACTGCTCTGTTCGCTGGTAATGACGCCTGTCTGACTCGGATTTGAACGGACTGTTGAAAACTCTATTTAAACTGACCTCAGGATAATTAGTAAAATACTACAGATGTTAAGAGTTCAGCAGAGAGCAGCATACGGCTAAAGTAGCTCCTACTTAGTTAATTATTACACTCACAAAGTAACTCTGCAGTTAATAACGAGGTTTCATAACACTAAAAACGTCTATAAATCATGAGGTATTAAATTCGGTTATTTGTGGGCAGTTAAGTATCATATTATTAGATTAATTAACTAGAACATGCTACAAATCATTACTCAGATGTAAATAACCGTGGAAAGACATTTCCTTACACCTTCCTCAACTTGAAATCCAAGGTCAGGGGGTTGGAGGGACAGGAATTTAACAGCGGCAGAGCCTTGTTAGGGTTAGGGTCATGCGTTGGGTTTAGGGTTGAGGTTATGTGTACAGGTTAGGGCTATCAGGCATGCATGGAATAGCCAACCCTGTAACTCAATGTACATTCAAGCTAGATCTTATCATTCAACACTCATTATAAATATACACGTATTATTAATATTTGGTGTAGTGAAATCAATGTCAGCTCCTGGCGACCAGACAGATGGCGTTCCCGAAGAAGGCTTCTCCTTATCTCTGATTCCATATGGCTCAGAATAGCACATCCTTTGCTGTCTGGACACTTTGACAGTAATCAAACAATACAAATTAACACCCAGCTCAGTGAGTCCAGTTATGTGGCTTATTGTAAAACTTGGGGCACGCTTTCTTACAAAAATTTATTTGAGTCCCAGTACATAGGAAGGTGGCTCTGATGAGGTTTGAAACGTAACACCATTAGCCGTTAGAATATGCAAGCCTGCCGGGGGGGGGGGGGGTGACTTACACTGTTCCCATTCAGCAGGAGGGGAACGGTTCATTCCCTCTGAGACATAAGCCAGTAGGCGCAGGGCTGTTTCTGAGTCTGTATTATAGGACCTCGCTGCACTGAAGGCCAATGTAAACAGTACCAGGCTCCTCAGTGAAGGGCCATACCATACCACTGGCACGAGGTGCCAGCCCAACACAGTCCACATTCAGGTGGATATCAGCAGAAGGAAGCTCCACTGGGGCCACAGGCCATCAAAATACAGGGATCGGAGTGAACCGCCCCCACACAGATACTCCTTTCTGCCTCTCTGCTGACCACGTCTGAGATTCTCCCACCTTCCCTGAAAGACCAGCAATGCTCAAGGCGACCCTCCCTGAGCTGGTGTCGTGTATCCCAGAGGATGGGGTCAGACGCTCTTCGCTCCAGTGGGAGGAGGAATGTGCTCAATTTAATACGATGCACATTAAATCATAACCCATCACTTGATCAGTGGGCGTGGTCACATCAATTCATCCACATTTTTATTCTGTACTTACATGGGCATTTTTCACTAGATGTTTTTGCCAACTTTCCTTTCATCCTTGTTAAAACACAAGCTTACTTTTGCTTGATTGATTTTAACGAAAGAGTGACTCTAACTGACTAAAACAACTACTACAATTGAGACACGACTTAAAAAGTCACCTCCTGCATAAATTAAATATTGACATAGTTAGACATATATATGTAGTCCATACTGAAATCAACACCAGGACCATTTATCAGAATTCCTAATTGCCACAAGTTCTGATTCTGTCTAAAAATCCAGAATTCTGATTCAAACCATCCATCGTCCATGATCTGTTAACTACATGAGCCAAGAAGACAGTGCTGTAATTAGCGCGGAAATGGCTGGATTTCGGCCTGGTCTGTAATTACAGTGTGGCGGTTTTCTCGTTCCATAGGAGCAGTGTGATGAAGAAATAAACAGAGAAGACTGGCAAGATGCAGCACAATGCTCACGGATGTCCTGGGCCGCCTGTCTGTCATCTCAAGGTCACACGAGGATGTCACTCTCAGGAGATACACACTGACAGCATCTCCAAACTATTCACAGTACACTCAAGTACAATAAAACATGATTTACCCGTGTTAGTTTCAAGCTGTTGACTGAATATGAAATGATCCTGTAGAAACATTTAATTTCATGACAATTGTGGTGTCTGTAGAATTCACCCTGACATCAGCTTTATAGAAACAGTAACCATGGTAACAAGAATCTCAGACATCTGTCAGTTGCTGAAGGACAGCCGTCGAAGCTCGCTTCATTTTGCGCTTCCTGATCCAGGAGCTCTCCCTCATATTGAAGAAGAATGAAACTCTCTTGGTGGCGGTGGGGAAGATCTCTTTTCACACACCTCATCCGGCTCTCCATGAAACACACACAAGAACAAGCTCGGGTATCGCAGCAAAAGGACAGCCACTTACGGGACCTGTTGAGCTGGAAGCTAAAGGCTTTGCTTGAGGACCCACAGACATGTGACCACTCCGCCGAGGTCGGGCTCAAACCTACAACCTTCTGATCACAGACAGTTAGCCCGCTGAGCCACACACCACAAGACATCCCTCCCCATCATAAGGTACCACACTTTACAATGAGGGATCAAACTGGAGGGATCGTACACAAGCACAGATGTTCATATGCAGTCAGGGCTGTGTTTCACTTCATGAAAGGAAACATCTAGCGATAAAATGATCTAATACATGTCATTTAGAGACCATGGAAAAGACTTCTTCATATTTGTGGATTTCAGCCCTGGTGCCTGGGACACATTCACCATTCCCCATCCTGAACAGATTTCACTACAGTGCTGAGACTCACCCACCACCAAAATACCACATCCACTGAAATCAGCCCCAGGGAACCTCACAATTTTCCACAGATCTTGCATATTTGTAAAGGTGTAATCATCTTTTGCATTGCATCCTGATTTGGAGACTGTTACCCTAGGCCTAGGCATCTTGTGCCTGAATGGTTTGCAGTCTAGATCTCATACACCGATGTATTCCTGCTTATGAAATACAGCACTATCAAATATGTTCTATAGGCATGTAAGTTATAGTAAGAATTGGTAACAGTTGATTTAACTAATTCAGGAAAAAATGATAATTTGGGTTATGAACATTAATTAGTTGTTGATCAGTGAGTATTAATTATCGTTATTAATTACTTTAAAAAAAGAATTAGGTGGTAAGCAATTAAATTTGCAATAGAATTTAAATTGTTTCAAATATGCAATTAAAAAAGAAAAGCATCACTAACAAAAAACATTATTATTTTTTATCATCCCAGACACACGTCCAAAAAGCGTCTCCAGTAGCTGTATATATTAGACCAGGTTCCGAAATCGGCATCACCGGCCTCACTTATTACAGGCTCCGCATCCCCCTTTACAGCTCTAAAGCCATAAGTCTGGAAACACAAACTGAGCTTTGTTTTCGAACTATTTTTTCCTTTTCAATTTAGTTTATACTTTTCCACTGCGGCAAAGACGAGTGGGTACCTATAAAACGTGTATGTGGTCCAGAAATTACAGGACACATAGAACTACAAACAACTAAAAGCGTACGTGTCAAATAAAACATTCTGGTTACCTTCACTTCTTAGGTGGACTGTGCCCGCAATCCAATTCCCATAAAATACCCTGCGAGGAGCTGCTGAAACTGTTTTCTCGAGGAATCAGAAACTTTCAGGTGCGCTATATGACGCCGGTCTTCTTTTATCTTAATTATTTTATCCTTGCTCCTTTAACTGCTCAGAAGTGAAGTCTTAGTCTTTAAAGTGCGTCGTACTGCTGGTTCGAGGCGGTGTTAAAATCCTGATGTGCCCGTACTGTACAGCTGATGGGCGCAGGTAGAGCCTTGCTCCGCTTGCGTGTGTTTCAGGAGCAGAAAGAATCTTTTTTCAAACCGGGAACAACTTTAGCTGTCAGAGAGGGAAGGGTGGAGGAAACCCCAAAAGTGGGAGGGTGGCGGGCCGCTTTATGGTTGCGAACACGCCTCCATATATATATATATATATGGAGCTAGTGGCGTTTGTATGTGTAGCGGTGAGTGAATTTATACACACTTTATATTCTATACTAAAAAAGTGAAGTTTAGGATTCTTAGTGAAAACATATAAAATGCAGTCGGAGATACATTTAATAATTTCACTTCCTACAATTTTTTTGTTGGTTTTCTTTATTTAAT
>JAODKC010000009.1:5715737-5728301 GCA_026777985.1 Mormyrops attenuatus
AGTATGGAAGATTTTTCGACAGGTGGCAGTACCTGCTTGGGTTGCGGAGACTTGTGTCGTTTCCGTGTTTGTATCGCTTCTTTGTGCTTTGCTTCACGTTTTGTGAGAGTCGTATGAAGCTGAAATCATATCCTTAAACGAAAAATTAAGCTCAGATTAAGTCCAAAATGGAGGAAAATGTGGGCATCAGAGAGCTTAACGGGTCTCATATATGCCCAGCTCCGCGCTCTGTCGGTCAGTTGTCCAGGATAACCCGATCTGTGCTCCCTGAGAACCAAAACTGCTGGTTTTGGCGACACCAAGTGTGGTGAATGCTATGCCAATAGTCATGTTCGCAAAACCAGTAGGTGTAGAAATTGGGGAAAACTGGTTAACTGTATTTCTGGTGCAGTGTCATATCGCGACTTGAATACTCTATCATGCAGTGATTTTGGTCCCAGCTCGTATGAGATCCTCTCCAGATGATGTTTGAATATGCCCATTACATCATAGGAACCACCGTGGTCGCATCACAAACCACCGTGTTTATCACATATCTTGCATCCGCTTCTCTCTGTTGTGTATCTTGTATTTATTATCTGTCTGCGTTATGCTGTAATTGCTGAATTATGTATTGCCTTGGTGTCCCTGACAGCAGCAGCTTCCTTCAGCCTTGGTCAGGTGCCAATAAAGATTCTGATTCTGATACAATTTAAAATGTGGAGAAACACAGAAAAAGAGTAATTCTGTAGTGATTTTTATCAAAAGCACACACACACACACACACACAGAGTCGTGTAATCATATCTTTATGGTGACCGGTCATTCATTTCTATGGGAAAAATGCTAATGCTAACTATGACACCCTTTAACCCCCACCAAAGCCTAACCATAACCATAAGTAACCAAACAAAATACAAGAGTTTTGGCATTTTTAGTTTTCTGATTGCAGTCATAGATTTTTTTATGAGATTGAGTTTCCGCTTGTGAGAACTGAAAATGTGGTCCCCACAATATAATATATACATTTGGTAGGCTGGCCACCATGATACATCCCTGAAACAACCAAAACTGAGAGAGCGTTTACGCTTCAGCCCCGAGTGACTCTGGCAGCGCACGATGCCGGACAGAGGACTGCCCTGTCTGCCACTTTCTGCACATCTGACCTCCCAGCCGCTGGGCCTGGATGAGGGCCCATGCCCTTCTAGAGTAGAGAGCCTTTATTGTCATACTTCTCACCCTCCCATCTCCCCCCTTACCCCTATGAGGTGGGACCTGCTTTACCCTTAAGTGTCTGTGGGGGCCGGTCCATTTCTCCCACCTAAAGGGGTGCTTTTCAGGAATGAAGTTTCACAGACACTCTCCTGGTCACAGTGATCCCACCTCCCTTTGAAAAGACATTTATAAATATAAGCCGTAACTCAAATATATTTTAATTACACTTTAACATTTCAGCTTTAATCGCTTTATTATTATACTTGACCCTTCACTGTGAAGGGCAATTTATCTTTTTAACGTTAATATTAATTTTCAGTGTTCTTCACCAGCTTCCAGGGTGAGGGTAAGACGTGAAAAAGGCACGTCCCAACCCTTGCCATCCGTTGGCGGCAATTAGCAAGGGGGGGGAGTTGATGGGACAGAGAAGTCCTTTCAGTGGACGCCGACGTGCACCTTGGCGGGTCTGCGAGCCAGAGGAGCGCCTCTGTGTGGAAGGAAATAGCGGCATGGCTGATTAAAACATTATTCACACTGAAGTCTGACTTAGCTCTGCTTGGATCCAGCTCTCAAACATCAGCGTCCAGGCAGCATTTTAAAAAATGCCAACCAGCAATATTTTTTCTCCAGTATTAATTTTTTTTGGACCACAGAACAACAAATGACTGTAAACCTACTGTAGAGAGAAATAAATGCATAGTACACATCTACAAATTTTCACATAAATGTACTATAGAGGCTGTGTGATTAAAATATAATTCAAGTGACTGAACTGTAATTAATCTGATAATAATGAAACACACGTCTGTAGGAATTACCCAGAATTCCATGGAATACTAACAGACAATTCCTCTGATAATCATTGATTTCTTTTCTTATTGACTTCTGGGACAACTTCACAGATTTCCTGTTAATTACTTTACACTAAAAATAAATCTTAATTTTAAATACAGTCACACCTAAAATCATAATATACTGGAATTCATGAATCATGGATATTTTTGTATTTCTCAGTCATGTTTTGTATGTTGTCCTTTAAAAAAATCCAGTACAGGGAGTGTTCACAGTGGCTGAGAGATGAATCCGTCTTGAAGAACACAGGATTGCTACCGTCACCTGTATCTGCACACGTGTTTGTAGGTCAGAGAAATGGGTTTTCTGCTTTGCACCCCCTGTCTGTGTGATTCCATCCCGAAAGTCTCCTCTTTCCTGCACTGGGTGAAAGTTAGAGCGCCCTCTACATTGTGGGTGGAAAATGGGGTCATTATTATAATGAATCACATATGTCATGGAAATGAATGCCTATGATTATCTCCAGCTGTACTTAACAACTGGTCTTCTTCATATCGTCTTCATTTTGGGAAAAGGCAACATTTTATTTGCATAAACACTTTAGCATCGTACGGCTGCTATAGGATTTTTTGCAGTTCCCAGCTTTAGTGGATCATCTTACTCTATGGCCCCAAGTGTGCAGTGGTTCAAAGTTAGATTTTAGCAGTTTAGCTGCTAGCTATTTGCACAAACCCTTAAAGTACAACTAAGTATCTCATAGGGCAACATGTAGATTAGTAGTAAAAGAGTTGGTAGGAAAAACCTGTTGACTACTGAATTCAATCCCAGGTGCGACCCTTGGATGACGATCCTCAGTGTAAATGCAGATGCATAAGTGAGAGAAACTGCGGGTTATTCTGGGAAAGGGTCTCATCTAAGCAACTGTCAACATTGGTAACAGAGGCCAACTTGTCATCTATCTGAGAAGAAGACATCAGCATTAATTTAGCTGTGCAAATGGTTCTGTTTTTGTTCTTTATCTATTGACCTGAAACGTCTTTTCTCGCCTCCTTTGATTGTGCTGTGTGTGTCACACTTCCATACCTGTAGCTTTGCAGTCTGATTCACCACCACATAGGCGTGTCACTGTTTGAGCAACCCCAACCGCTGCTTGTTCTAGGAAAAAGTGCGTTTTGAAGTGTGCCCTGTGCTATATATTACCAATCAAGGTAACGGACACAGGAGCCACTGAGTGAGAGGACAAGCTGTTGACTTCAAGGATGATGTCCAGGGAAGGGCTTGGCTGCTCTGTCTCGTTGGAATTTGAAGACAAACTCGAGCTTGCGACTGAAAATATCTGGCTTGCCCTCGAGGGGTTGTCCAGAGTTCAGAGCCTGTTAGCTTGAGCGCTTCATGCTAACAGCCAAAGCTTAAATAAGCCTCAATAGAAGAACACAGATGAAGAGGATGGCTTTCAATGAGGTAATTCTCCTTTCCCGCATTGGTAGGTCCTGCTCACTCTCAGCCCCAGACTTTGTGTTTAACGTGGAACTGCAAACTGCTCGCCGCTTCATGTTTTGCCACAGCCACATTGTGCGAGCGAGTTAATGCGCCCTCGCGTAACACAATATGGACATCCGGGGAGGGGCCAAGTCAGGTGATGGGTTTGTTCATTCACAGCGCCGGAGCCTGATTTCCCATCATAGCGGTTCTGTTTTTCTACTGGTCCCAGAACCTGTAGCCTGAGCCTATGCCTGTGTAGCCCTTTCCCAGAAACCAACACCTGTTTCGTTTTCCTGCACATGATAGTCTTTCATGTTTTGATCCTTCCCATGATGAGGCTAAACATGTTTCCAGTCCTCATCCCAGATAAACTTCTAAATTTCTCACTCCTGTCCCTGTGTCACCTGGTTCTGTTCTCCGTCCTGCCCAGAGCAAGTCTTCCATACATCTGCAAAAATGTTTTTACACCTTTATTGCAACGTTATGCTATATCTTATAATCCTTAAGTAACACTTCCATCTTTAAAATTGCGCTATCATCTGCTTCACACCATCTGTGGTCAGGCAAAGAGAAGCCTGTTAAAACACTTTTGCGGAATACAAAGGGACAGAGGAAACAGCACGTCTGCAAGCTTTTCGGTGTTGGGCTGAGGATCTAGCCTGGAATGCCGAGAATATCATTTTTAAAGCTTTTTAATAGGCTGTAAGTCAGCAAATTTTATAAAATATGCTAGCTGTCTAGTTTTGGGACACCAGTGGTATGTTTACATAGACCGATGGCATATTAGTTTGCTGGTAATGTGACAACTGACCGGTGAAACTGATCACTCAGAACCACGCGTGCTTGTATCTGCCGTCGAGAAGCATCATGGACCATGACCTCTGTGACACCGATGGGATGCCGGTGAGTCCCCCTCCATTACTTATGAAATCTAGTGATAAGTAATTCTGTGCAGTCCACTCATAGCATCCCTCCTCCACCTGCTCTCCCCCGCTCTGTTTATTGTGTCCTTCCATGGGGTGGGGGGGGTCCTAACCATCACCTGCTGCAGCAGAAGATGTAGGAACCCTCTGGCTGACTCTTAACTTAATGACACATGCAAACCTCTCTGAGAAGCTTGAGAAAACTTTGGATCGGCTTGGAAAATGTACCAGGCGCAGTATTTGTGTCTCATTTTCTCTCATCAGTGAGATCTCCGGATATGTTTGGAGAAAATGTTTGGGACACTGGATAAGTTCCTGTAGGGAATTTTGTGAACTGAATTCAATTCTTAATACACACTGATATACACCGAGCACAAAGCCAGTCCATAGTGCATCGCCTCCATATACATCTGTGCTTGTGTTATTAAATCATATAGCTCCTCTTTAAGTGAGAATATTACACAGTCTGGCCACTAACACTGGCAAATATTCAGCATTTGGGTTTTTTCAACCCCTGGTTGGCAGCCAACTACCCAGCAGGCCCTGCAGTCGCACAGTGACTAGTGAGAATTGTTTACAAGTGACCAAAATACTTATCCAAAAAATACCCAGTGTGAGTATAAATATCTCTGAATGAAGATGGCATACAAGCATACAGTTTTGAAAACTCATGTAACGCATGAATAGGTGTTTTCCAAATCGGATATGAAAAGAAATTAAACATAAAATTACAACACTAATATTTATAGTGAAACTGGTTTTTGTTGTCTTGTCGATAAGTGAATTTTCCTGATAATTTTTACAGGAATGCACATGCATGTATGCATCAGTAGGAATCGCTAAGAATGTATTGCCTGTAATGATTACTGTGATAGGAATGATTAAATGGTCACTGTTAGAAGATGATCAGGCCAATCAGAATTTTCCCCTTTTCAGAACCACAGGCAACATTCGACCAAAGAGTCACAAGGGCTTCCAGCATGCACTTTCTAGCTTTCCCACCGGGGGCACTGCAACCGGAGGAAGCTGGGCTGCAGCAAAATAAATAAATACAAACATATCTGCAGAGAGGGCCCCAGCGCCATTTGCCTGTGAGCCACCTTGGGCGGAGCTTCACAATAAGACCCTCTTTGAGTGCATAGCCTTTCTCCTTCACACACTAAAGTATTGACACAGCCTCTCAGAGTCTGTCAGGGTGCCTGCCTTCTCCAGAGGGAAAGTGTGTGTGTGTGTGTGTCTGTTCTACTCTCCTGAGCAATAAATGAATGGATATATTATGGAACGACGCCTGAGACCTCCAGTCTACCTGCATCAGCATGCCCGAGTGATTATTAAATATTGACTAAATCATTTTTTTCTGTTTTATAAATACATTTGGCACCGTGCTGCAGCAGTGGTCAGTGACATGTCCCCGGACCAGAAGCTGGAATAAGGGGCTTCTTTGGCCAGCTCAAATCTACCTCCTCAAAGGACCAAAGCCACAGCCTCACAGCTTCCATCCATCCATTCATTTTCTGTACCCACTTGTCCTATACAGGGTCACAGGGGTCCAGAGCCTATACTAGGGGGTACGGGCATAAAGCAGTGAATAACCTAGGGTGGGGCACCAATCAATCACAGGGTGTACATACACACACACACACACACACACACAAAGGTGAGCGATTGTCACACAAGCAATCTGGTAACCCTAATTAACCTCAGCATGTTTTTGGACTGTGAGGGGGAAACCCCAGAGGAAAGCCCATGATGACACGGGGAGAACATGCAAATTCCACAGACAGAACCAGGGGCCAGAGACTCAAACCCCAGTCCCAGAGACATGAGGCCACAGAGGCACAATGCGCCGCCCCTCTCCATCCTCACCTCGAAACTTAATCTCTGAAATAATTTTGGACTGACTGCTCCCTTGTGCCAGATTTGGGCCACAATGTGTCGCATCGATGCCAGCATACTGTCTATACACAATTTCGGCTTGAAATGAGCACCGGTTTCATTTTAATGAGAAGATTCTTCTCTGACTGTTTCAGCGCCTTGTGTTTTTATGCAGAATTGTGCATGTAGTCACTTAGGGACAAGCTGTGCCTTAACTCAGTCTGACCTCCTGCATGATACTGCCAGGCTCTGGAGAGCAAGTGGAAGTAGGTACTGAAGAAGGCCATCATTGTGGGTTTCTGGGCCATTATTTTGAAAGGCAGATATATATATGTGTGTGTGTGTGTGTAATGACTACACGGTTTGGGGATGACTGTGCTCTTTGCAGGTTCCTAGAGTACAGCAGAGCTGAAGGCCACTGCTCAATAAGAGTCATTTACTTGCTGGTTTTGCCCAGGAAGGACTTGGACTCCGCGCATTCGCTCTGACCGCGACATTCGCTCTGACCGCGACACGCAGAGACGCCCTTTCTCGCTCTTGCCGTCTCTCCATTCGCTTCTTCTTCTCCTCGGCCTGTGGTTTTAGCTGAACTCCACAACTCCCGGGGCATCATTTTTCATTCCAGCTAAGTCTCAGCCGGCTTCTCCAGCCTCACCGGCTTCATCTTGCGAGAGGCCTTTGGTGTCACCTTAAAGCACCAAAGAATGGCCCCATGGTTCCCTGAAAGGCTGTCGACATTAGACCCTTTCAGAAACTATAGAACAATCGAAGTGTGCGCTGTCGTTTCTCAGGTAAACTCCTTCATTGAAATCTCGCTGGGTTGACTTTCAGGGGCTCTGACTGGCAGAGTGATGCTTCAGTCAAAGACAATCGAGCAGCCGATAGGTCAGTAGGAGGGTTTATGCGGCAGCCAGCCTACTGAAAAAAGGCCGTCAGCAGGTTTCAGGCAAAACAGCCACACAAATGACTTCATAGAGGCTCAAGAACAAAGAAAGACTTGAAGGTCTGGGTCTTGTAGGACAGAGAAGAGAACATTTATTTACCAAGTCATTCAAGGGCATAGACGTGGTTATATTGGAATGATGTCATTTAATGAGCCGATGATAATGACTTTTGCATCTGAAGCCTAAGTTTGGCTGTACCTCCTTAATCTCTATAAAAATTATTAAAAAGTAAAATTAACAAGAAGAAATACACTCTTGAATCCTAAGAATGCTTTGGCCATCTACACTTGTTCCAATGATTTGAATGAGGGAACCATAACCATTTATGAATACACTGTGACTGACAAGACTGTTCAACAACCATTTACAATGAATTACTGTTTAGTTTATAATATGTGCAGTTTGTTATCAATATGCAGTTTTGTAACCAAATGTTTATCAAAACTTGTTAAAGAGTACAGATATCTTGTTGCATAATCCAAAAATATGCAAAATGCATTCAATGGCAATCATAAAAGGACTGCAGTTTGACCTAAATTTTGAAATTAATATCTATTTGCGTGGGCGGCTTGGCGGCGCAGTGGTTAGCTCTGTTGCCTGACAGGGTTCGAGTCTGTACCCTGGCCCTATGTGTGTGGAATTTGCATGTTCTCACCATGTTGTTGTGGGGTTTCCTCCTGGTGGATTTGCCAAATTGTGAATAGTGTGAGTGTACCCTGTGATGGTTTGGTGCCCCATCCTGAGCTATTCTCTGCCTTGCAGCTGTAGTTTCTGGGACAGGCGCCGGACCCCCACGACCCTTTAGGACAAGTGGATGGAACTACTTGCGCACAAGCGTTGAACTATAAGGAGTGACATGAAGGAAGTCAGTCAGATGGTCACCGAGTGCCTCTCATTCTCAACAGAACAAGGCACACTAGCTCTCCTACCATCTAAAAATGAAGCAATGCTGACTAAATCATCCAAACCTGGCATTTTCACAGAGTTGTCATGAATATAATGTAATGAAACATTGGAGTGTTTAGTAAATTTTTCAGTGGACTGCAATTTCTTTTCCAAAAAGACCTCATTGTTCCAATATTGCCAATCAAGTCATGACTTCAACCTTTTCTGCATGAACGCCACACCTCTCTTTTCCATGTAAGCAAGATGTATTACAGGGAACTGAAGCCAAGATTATCCTGGACAGGGAGAGTATGTCAGTGGGAGTGTGCCGTCCAGAGCTGTTTTACTCGGTGAGGCTGTGCGCTCCCGCCCAATCAGTCATGCTCCCTCATTGGACCCCGTTCCTCTGTTTCCTTCTCCATCAGCAAAGAGCTGCTTCCCCACTTGAGCAGGGCTGTGCTAGCTAACCCCACTGGGCCAATTCAGCCTGAGTTGCCCTCACAAGCCTCCTGGAGTGTTTCCCCCCACATGCATGTGCTAACGTCAAATTTCAGCTCAGCAAAAAATTCATACAATAAAATGCCAGCCACTCCACCCCCAGCTTGGCCCCTTACTTCAAGCATTCTCAAATGAAGCACGTTTCAGAATGCTAACAGTAGGGCAGTGTTTCCCAACCTAGCCCTCAGGGACCCACAGACGGTCCACGTTTTTGCTCCCTCCTAGCTCCCTGCCAGACAGTTCACATTTGCTGGGATGGAACAAAAACGTGGACTGTCTGCGGGTCACTGAGGACCACACACTGAGCCATGGGTCTGCCTGATGCTGGGCGTGGCTGATTGCTATCAGACGGAGAAGTCAGACCCACAGAGGGCCACGTCCGTCGTGTCGCCGAAACGCCATGGTCACCTTACCATAAAACTTGTCCGGCATACAGAACACTGAGAGAAAGCTTCAGGTCCACTGACCTCCCAGCACAGAGACCCCAGCAAACTCAACAGGAAGAGACCCTAGCCCTCGCTGAACCCCCACCCCAGCTTCCCATGAAGCCGTGCTGAAATGCAAGCCTTCCCCCCGATGCTCAGCGGGGCCGTTAAGACCAAAGGGCACATTCACCTCTTTGTCCTGAATAAAAAAAGGAGTTTTTTTTAAAGAGATTCTCTTTGTTTAGTTTTCCTAAATCTGTGATACATGGAGAACAAATTCACATTATTGCAGGTCACAGCTGTTGAGTTTTGAGTGATCGCCAAAACAAATCCTGAGAGCCCGGCGTTTGGTATCGCCTCTCAGCACTTTGAGAAACAGAGCCCTTTGTGCCACATTCGTTTAAAGGTCCTTGTCTATACTGCCAGCAGTTTTATTAATCCTGCATGTTCACAAGGGTTTTGTGGCATCGAATTTCTAACTGTAGAGTACCAGACTGGATATGTGAGATCCAGCAGGGGGCGCTCTTCCCACCAGTCATACAATAAAGGGGTGCTGATTAAGATGCCGTCTTTCCAGAACCCAGGGCTCAGACAGGTCTTGCGGATGGGGAATGAGCTCAAACAGGCTCTGCTGACCTTCACCCGTCACCCTATTAAACAAGGAAACACATTTAAGGTGGGGTCCAGCAAATCTCTGAACAGATACTCTTTGTGGACGCAGTCAGGAAATATTTCTGGCTTCTCTCCCTGTGGATGGAAAGTATGGCGTGTGTCTGCTGACCGCCTTTAAAAAGAAAAACTAACTGAAAGTTCCATATGTGCATCATTACAAACAACATCTGACGTTACACTTACCGGATGCTTTTATCTAAAGCAACGTCCAGCACAGAGAATGGTTACAATTAACTGCACTCTGTGCAATTAGAACCCATCATCATTGGGTTGTTAGCATAATACTCTACTAGTTGAGCTCCAGGAGCTCGTTACAGCAAACATCGAGGATTTTTATTTGTCGTTGTGCAAGAGGATTCCACAAGTACAGTGGATTTTAGTAGCTGCCTCCGTAATTACATAAATAACATACAAAACCACAAGGATGCATACATAACAATCAATAAATAAATGCGACACTAACATTGGACATCGGAATATATATCCGTGGGAATTTAGGTGGAGAATTTTTCCTTAAAAAAGCCCTGTATATATTGCCCTGCTGTGACGTAACCATGTAAACATGCGATGTACACAGATATAAGCAGAGGTGGAGATTCCAGGTCCAGAGAGTACAAATCCAGACCAAGATTTTGTTTCAACCAACCAGCTGAGTACTCTGTGACTGTGACTCTTTCTACTCAACTGGTTGGTTGAAACAAAATTTTGGTCTGGATTTGTACTCTCTGGACCTGGAATCTCCACCTCTAGATATGAGTTTTAAGTAACTCAAGATGCCATAAGTGAGGTGACTAATTAAATAAAGTCATTGTTGACATACCACAGCACACAGTTGACAACAGTGAAGTGTGTCTTCTGCATTTAACCCATATGGGACATAACAGTGGGCAGCTATTTTTTAGCACCTGGGGAGCAGTACCTTGGGGGGTGGTACCTTGGGGGGTGGTACCTTGCTCAGGGCAATTCAGCAGTGCCTTGCTGGTCAGGGATTTGAGCCAGCAACCTTTCGATCACAAGCACGCTTCCCAAACATTCGGGCCACCACTGCCTCAGTAAAGAGGGCTTTCCCCACAAGGAAAACCTTCTAGATAAATACTAAAAAGCAAATTTTAAAAACAGTGCAGAAGGGTCAGTCAGTCACAGCTGTGTCACGGTGTCATGGGGGATGGGGGGGAGGTAATGTGCAATTGTTTTTATGTTATTCTATTTGTACAAATTTTTATTTCTATTTTTGTTCTTAATTTTTATCTCTATATTCTATTATTATTACAGTTATATTTCATATCTTTATAGTTTATATCTTTATATTTTATCTTAATACATTTCATTCTTATCGCCTATTTTTATTGTTGTATTCTATTTAATTCTTAATAGGTCGGTCACTGCAGATACATTTCACTCCATGTTGTACTATGTATGATTGTGTATGTGACCAATAAAATTTGAATTTGTTCCTCTAACCAGTAGAAGAATGTGGCTGAGCGCGTTCCTGTGGCCCTGTATCTTTTATTCTGACAGGACAAGACTAAGCTGATCATATATCTAGGGTAGGCGGGGTCTGATGCACCCTTGAGCGGCCTCCAGAGGCGGTGGTTAGCGTAAGCGCTCTCACTGTCTGGTGCCTGTACTTCAGTGACATGTCCATCATCATGCTGTCCTGCATGGTGCCCAGTGTCACCTGGGATTGGCTCCTGACCAGGACACGTGGTTAGATGACGGAGAATAATAATTGTATTTGTATTAAATTACGCAATTTAAGCCTCTTTCAGTTAATCGGCCAGCATGATATCTAGCAGCGGGGTGAAAGATGTTTGCTGTTGCCCTCTGGTGGCCCATTTGATCACTGCTGTAAACTCTGTTTCAGTTCTGCCGCTGCTTCAGTCCCAATCCCCACCACAAAGTTTATGTCAAGATTTACAGGCAGCTGCTGCCTTGGATATTTTAGGTAGCTATAGATGGGATTAGCTCATTAAAAATGTATGTGCTTTTTTATCTCCAGTCGTCTTGAAGAAGTGCCTTGTCGGCGTCAGCTGTTTATAAAATGCCCCTTTTCATTCGGAGCACATGGCCCACTATGACCCCGCCACTCCACAGGCCCCCACCCTACTGCACCCACAGTTCCCAGCATGGGGACAGCAAATGGGCTTAGAGCCAAAAGACGGCCCTCTATGGACAGATGCTGTTTCAAGACAGAGCCCAAAGGGGGGACGTCAGGGACAAAGGGGCAGCGCTCTGACGTCAGGCGCTATGGGCCCCCGCTGGGGGCACCGGCTGCAGACAAGGCCCGGCCTGTGGCGCTGAGGGGGCCGACACTGGCAGCCGTTGTGAGAGAGGGCGGGTGTCGCTCACCGTTCTGGGTGAGCTGTATGTGTTTTCCTTTTCCTGGGCACACCAGTCACCCCAGGGTCAGTAACCTTTACACTGTCATTTATTCTCACCTTCCTTTTGTGTTTTTTATGTTGTTGGAAGCAAACCTATTTGCTTTGTAGGGGTATGGCAAGGAATTCTGGAGCCCCCAACAAAATGTCACCTTGGGGCCCTTCAGCAGGGTCGTCGTTGGAGAATTTGGGTCCCATGAAAGTAGACTCCCAATCCAGACCAGTCATATTATGTTCATGATTTTTAGGGCTCCTGTCACTCAAGTCCGCCCCCCCAACAGACATCTCGTGATGGCTTACTGCCATGTCAGAAATTACATACTACACATAATATACCTGTACTATAAGCAGTCTGTCAGGCAGTCTGTCAGGCGTGCTGTATCCTCTAAAAAAGTGAGAAATTGTAGTCAGGCCTCTGGATTTGCATGCTATTTTTCCTACATAAACAAAAATATCACTACAGCGGGGGGGGGGGGGGGGGGGCAGACTGATTCAA
>JAODKC010000009.1:5735896-5768509 GCA_026777985.1 Mormyrops attenuatus
ATAATTGTAGTAGAAATATAAAACTATATGAATATGAACTATATATATGACATAATAAATTAAAGGGCTCTTAAATAGTGCAATTATTAAGTAACAGCCAAGTTAACGCTATATGTGTGAGTGTGCAATATGTATACAGAGTTAGCAGTATGGTTGCATAATGTGCAAGAGTGCAGAATATAATCGTAGAGGAAGTTTATCAGTAGTTCACCTGTAATTCTGGTTAATTATTTTGCTTAATATACTTTCTGTGATACCTGTATGCCAAAAACATTGCTGCTGAAACGAAGGTCACCCCTGTCGCTTAGCCGCGTCATCTTACATATTTCAGGGTTGCCGACTTTGGTCAGCTGGCTCGCGTGACATTTTCAGTTCGAGACAAGTCCGCTCGCGCATTTACGTGTAGACCTAGGTAACAGTTTTATTACCTTGTAAATATTCTGTATGGTTTGCAAACTACCCCAATGGTTCAAATGTAGGTAATTTTAGGTTTATAACGGAATAATGTAGATTTGCTGTAAGATTTCTTGCATGAGCGTGAGAGCCTGAATGCGTGAGAGCCTGAATGCGTGAACGTCACGCCAGATACGCAAGAGTTGGCCGACCTGTGGTACATAACGCACATGCAGAGCTCATGCAAAAGCAGCGACAGCAAACTTTAGACTGATTTTATTTATTTAATTTTACATATAAACTAGAATTTTCAAAATGAAAAAAAAAAAATAGTTTTAGTTCAGCTTATTGAAACTTGAAGCCAGCAGACTATCCACGGTCCTTGAGATGTGACAACTGCATGTGTGTGAAATGCCATGTGGATATTAATATCATACATTGTGCAAACCTGTCAGGGTGGCGGAATGGTGCGGTGGGTCGCAGTGTTGCCTCCTTGCCGCTGTGTGTGTGTGGAGTTTGCATGTTCACTCTGTTGTGGTTTTTCTGTGGATCCTCTGGTTTCCTTCCACTATCCAAAAACATTCAGCTTTAGTCAACTAGTGTGTTTAGAGCCTTAGACTGACCAGATCTGCGACTGAGTGTGCACCCTGCAGAGCTGGGCTGATTCCTATATATTATATATTCATATATATAATATTATATATGAACAATTACTTGATGATTTGTCAGATTGATTGACACATAATGATTTGACACGTTACTCAATTTTTGATAAAAATCCAAGGGTGGGGAACCTGTTCTATGGAGAGCCGGTGTGAGTTCTTGGGATGGCCTCTCAATCGGCCAATAACAGTTTTATGATTGGCCGATTGAGAGGTCATCCCAAAATCCCGCACCCACACTGGCCCTCCATGGATCAGGTTCCCCGCCCCTGATATAATCAATAGTGACAGCCCTAATACACAGACTAACATGTAATGGGGAGGATCTTTTACTTCAGTGTTTACAGTCCATGGATTAACGGTGAACTCGCTTATCCTACTTGAGTATGACCCTGGGGATCTCTGTCTACTTTATTAAGGTGGTGACATTCTGTAAAATGCTTTCTGATTGGTCCCTTTTTTGGCCTTTAAAATAAGTAATGCTATGATGGTGATCATACAGGCATGTTTTGAATTTGCGCCCCCAGGATTTTCCCTAACTGGCACTCTAACCATCTCCTTCCCTCATCTGCTCTACCTTCTTTCAGAGTGCAACCTGGTGGAAGGTGAAGATCACGTCGAGGTGAATGGGGAAATCTTCCAGAAACCCTTTGTGGAGAAGCCTGTATGCGCTGAGGACCACAACGTGTACATCTATTATCCAACGTCAGCCGGGGGAGGCAGTCAGCGGCTTTTCCGGAAGGTACCGCGTGCCATCGTTTTGAAAAATGCAACATAACATGAAGTGATTTATATAATGGTTGGTATTATGCAACTGAATTTGAGTCTTGATTCATCTATACTTCCAAAGCTGTAAAAGCAAAGATGGGACCTGATTTTAATAGTCCACAATACGCCATTCAGGCCCTTAAATAACAGGTGAATTCTGGTGAATAACCCGACACGCGTCAGTTAGCACATGGGGCATAGATCTAGGCATGCCTAAGTCTGTTCTTTATCTGTCTCGAGGATGTGGGACAGGATTCGTTTTAAAACGCCAAAGTGATTTATTCTCACAAAAAGGGAAACGGTGCTTCTGTCAGGCACTTTAGCTCTGCTCTGTGTAACCGTCAGCGTGCTTGCCCGAGGGGCTGTCCCGGCGTGTGCCTGCTCAGAAGTCTGCTGTGTGTCTCCCCATGGGGACGCAACCCTGCCTGATCTGCTGCTCCTGTTTAAAGGGGGTTTTTTTGTGTGTGTATTTGTAGAAAAGTTCAAAGTCAATCTCAGTGCAGGCCAACCTAAGCACAGTTTATTGTAGAATTTATGATGCAAAAAAGTAAATTTTAAAGAACGGTGCATTCCCCTTTAGGTTTACCAGATCGGTAACACTTTACTTAAAGCACCTGTCTATAATGCATAATAGATACCTTCATAATGCATTATAATGCATTCAGGAAGTATTATACAAATGGCCATAACTATTTTTAAAAAGGCATAACACATTATAAACGTTTTTTATTATGCATTATGAATGCTTTATGAAGCTCTCATCTATAATGCACTATGAATACCTTCATAATGCATTATAATGACTTATACCGACCATTATAATGCATTACCATTTTCATGACTGCTTTAAATAAACTGTTTCTAATGGATCTTACTGATGTGAAATACACTTGTATTTTTGCTGTTAGTGTCATTCGTGTCAGCTGAGTGGTCAGTACCTGCAGTCCACACTGCTGGCCGTACAGCAGGGAGTTGATCCAGTGTTGCGTGCGAGTGTGACAGTGTGCTCCCTCCCGCAGATTGGCAGTCGCAGTAGTGTTTACTCCCCGGAGAGCAGTGTGCGCAAGACGGGGTCTTACATATACGAGGAGTTCATGGCCACCGACGGCACAGATGTTAAGGTACACGAGAGCGACGGCTGACTCACTGTGTGTGTCTGCGTGTGTGTGTATGTGTGTGTGTGGGTGGGTGGGTCATGTGTATATATTACATTGTGAGGAACAGTTATTCTGATGTTGTGGGAACCATTTTTTCGGTCCCCACAAGAGGAAACTCAGTTTTATAAAAATGTGACGGCAATGAAAAATCTGAAAATGCCAAAACTCTTGTATTTTGTTTGGTTACTTATGGTTAAGGTTAGGGCTGGGTAGGGGGTAAGGGTGTCATTGTTGGTATTAGTGGTATTAATGAATTCAAGTTTAATGGAAAGTTGGTCTCCACAAGGATATGAATACAAATATGTGTGTGTGGGTGGGTGCTTGTGTGCTCCCCCTCCTGAGCGCAGGTGTACACAGTGGGTCCCGACTACGCCCATGCCGAAGCTCGGAAGTCGCCCGCCCTGGACGGGAAGGTGGAGCGTGACAGTGAGGGCAAAGAGATCCGCTACCCTGTCATGCTCACCGCCATGGAGAAGCTGGTCGCTCGCAAAGTGTGCCTGGCCTTCAAGGTGGGTGCTGTGGACAACTACTCCCACGGCGGCAGCATGGACGCTGTCTTGATGCATTACTTTGCCCCCACACAGCAAACAGTTTGCGGGTTCGACCTCCTCCGGGCCAATGGACATTCCTTCGTCTGTGACGTCAACGGTTTCAGCTTTGTCAAGAATTCCATGAAGTACTACGACGACTGCGCCAAGATTCTGGGGTTAGGCCTGCCTGCTGCTTCCATTCTCCGTATTCCCCTGAAAACTGTGGTCTTATTGCCTTTTTTTTTTTTTTTTTAACCCCATTTTCAGGAACATAGTGATGCGGGAGCTGGCTCCCCAGCTCCACATCCCTTGGTCGATACCGACAGAAGCTGAGGATATTCCCATTGTGCCGACTACGTCAGGAACCATGTGAGAGAACTGCTGCTCTACTGCCATCTTCAGACGTGTTTGGGGAATTACACATTCTATCACAATGCGTAAAAGCGTTCTCTCCCTTGAAATAATACATTTTGATTTGTCTGAAAAGCCAGCAGTAGTCAGTTTGGCTTTCAAGGGCAGTACAGCTTTTGGCTGTGGTGTCGATCATCTTCTAGCTGATTGTCAGGGATGGTAACGGCTCCATCTGTCTGCTCTGTCAGGATGGAGCTCCGTTGCGTGATCGCTGTCATCCGGCATGGCGATCGAACCCCTAAGCAGAAAATGAAGATGGAAGTGAGGAATCCCATGTGAGTGCCGGCGTCTGCATTCACGTGTAATGTGCGCATATATTTCTGCAAACAGCTCATTCTGTACCATTCTGTTCATTTCTGTATTTTTTTTCCCCCCAGGTTTTTTGATATGTTTGAGAAATATGGCGGCTACAAGACCGGGAAGCTGAAACTCAAGAAACCGAAGCAGTTACAGGTGGGTATGACTGACGATGTGTGAACGTCACGTCTCATTTTTATTTACTGGACGTTTTTATCCAAAGTGCGAATGGTAGACCATGCGGCCTGTGAGTATAGGCACAGCATTTCTCATGGTGGGAGAAATGACACTTTAACACTCCCGGTGGGGTGGTTTGCCATGTGCTGTCAATCCCAGTGTCGCCGAATCGGAGCCAATTAAATGACCGACCGGGGGGGTGGGCTGCACCAGGCAGTAATTGGTGCAAAATTATTCGTTAATTAATGAGGTGAGGCTCAGAAACGCACTGTATAAATACCACATGGTATAAATCACTGAGCGCTCCCGTGTAATCTGGGCCCTCTTCCCCAGGAGGTACTGGACATAGCCCGGGAGCTGCTGGCAGAACTGGGACAGCACAACGACTGCGAGATTGAGGAGAAGAAGTCCAAACTAGAGCAGCTGAAAACCGTCCTGGAGATGTGAGCTGCGCGCTGATGGCCGAGCCAGAAATGGCACCGCGTGGCCCCAAGGGGGCGCTCTGCAAGTAGGGCAGCAGGTGGCATGGTTATGGTACCACGCAGGCTCCACGCAGGTTCCACGCAGGTCGCCGGGCCCTGTCCCAGGAGGAGCATTGCATGTTTTATGTGAGGTGCTTCTCCAGTGAATCGGTCGGGTAAAACCCCTGCTGCGTGTTGAGTGACGTACCCCTGGCTCTGCACGTTTTTGTGTTGGCTTTCGTCGCTGCTATGCATGACGCATGTGATTTTGGTCATGTGCCAGGCTAGTCATTCAGGCTACTGTGTCGGTGCATCTCAGTCGGATCCAGTTGACGGACGTCAGTCACCCCACTGTGAGAGTACTGTTGGTATCACTGTTGGGGCTGAGATTTAAACTCTTAAAAAGCTTGTGCAGTGGCGGAGACCTCATTACCCTCTGCAATGTCCCCTTTCACAGTCCGTTGTAAGGACACTTCCGGAAGGCCATTGGCACACGTGTGCTGAAGACACCTTCAGATCTTCAGACTTTTTTTGTCGTCTTCTCTGCAGGTACGGTCATTTCTCAGGAATTAACCGGAAAGTGCAGCTCACCTACCTTCCCCACGGCCAGCCGAAGACCTCGAGCGAGGAGGAAGGTGACGTGTCAGAGTGTTCAGTCAGACCCTTGTGTTTTGACAGCTTGCTGCACATTTAAATAGCATCTGATGTATGAAATATTAACTTAATATGTCATAATTGCTCCTTTAGAAATTCAGCGTGTGTCTCTCTGCCCCTCCGTCTTTCACTCAGACACGAGGAAGGACGGACCCTCTCTTCTCCTGGTGCTGAAGTGGGGGGGGGAGCTGACCCCCACGGGACGGGTACAGGCTGAAGAACTGGGCCGGGCCTTCCGCTGCATGTACCCGGGGGGGCAAGGTATGGGCATAGATGGCACACTCACACGCCGCAGACGCGTGCTGTGTAGTCATGGTTAATGTGTGGGGACATGGTCACCGCCCCCCGCCGTCTCCTGGGAGACACACCTGTGCTCAGAGTGTGAGGGAGGAGGGATTAAGAGGGGGTCAAAGGTCAGCAGCTGAAACGACGTGTCAGAGTGAATCCCTCTCAGTGTGCTCTCCTGTGTGCTTCTGGCTTATCAGACCTGTCAGACAGGTCAAGATAAAAGCATTATGTTTACCACAAGTGTGTATTTCCTTCCCACCCTCAAATTAATACCGCTATAAGATCAAAGCCCATTATGAGCCAGTATTAAGGTCACTTCAGCAAGTTCATATGTCTGGGTTTTATGGCTGATTCAGTGACCAGAACCATGAAAGTATGTAGTCTCTGAATACAGAGCATATTTAGGGCCCTTAAGAATAAGTAAATTTAATTTGTCCTGACTTGGGGGGGAAAAGGGCCATTCTCTTTAAAAGCTGACTTGCACTTTGGTTTTGTTCATTAACTTTTTTTTTATTGTGGTCATTAGGGGCTCGCTGCACAAAACAGTGTAGAATTTCATTAATGGTTATTAAAATCCTTAATAAGCTGTGTAATAAAATTACCATACATAGTAGTACATTTTATAATCGTGAAGGGATTGCACACAGTCATCTAACTCTGATTACATTCTGACTTGGAGCGGTGCATTCCACAGTGTGTTAAGTTTAGGGATCTGTGGCCACAGCCAGGAGGTTGTGGGTTCAAATCCCACGGCTGGCAGTGCTCTTAAGCCCAATTGGACCAGGGATAGTGGCTAACCTGCTCTTTTGTGTTAATGTGTAACTAACATACGTCCAAAGTTCTGAGGTGTTATATGCTATTGTAGATAAGTCCTTGCCATTCATGCTAAATTTGTATAACCTTGCTCACACTGGCCATAATTAATACTGCACAGTCCTCAGTGTTAAATCCTGCAGTTTTCCTAGCAGCATTTAGACCAGAATGCTCTGGGGCTGTAGTGGGTTAGTTATGGCCGTTTTAGGTGGTCATTTCCTGTTCCATTTCCTGTTAATTTGCCTCTTCTCTCCTCATCCCTTTTAACCCCGTTGACTAGCTAGTAGCCCTCGGTCCCTTGGCTGCGAGTCCCCTGTTGACTTTGGTAAGTCAGGACTCAGGCTGACTCCCCGTCGGGATTTAGTGTCGACCCCACACGCTGCAGCCCTCATTCTCCCGATAAATCCTCGCTGGTCTTCATACATCCTTTCTGGCAGGTTGCAAAGGTTGTAGGAGGATAACCATGCAGAGAGTGACAGAAACCACCCGCACCTTCCTATTATCAGGTCACTATGGCAGTGTCTCCCAGCCCAGTCCTCGGGGACCTATAGACCGTCCACGTTTTTGCTCCCTCCCAGCTCCCGAGCAAAACTGTGGACTGTCTGCCTCCTTAAGTGACTGAATTTCTATGTGTAATCATGTACATCTGACTTGGTACATGAATCTGGTTTATAATTCCAGTTAAAATCGAGGAAATGACATAAAGCCATTGTGGCAATTAAGTGCTTTATATATGAAGAAAATGTGGTTGTATTGCCATTCTTGTTTCCATGTCCTCCCCGTACCATCGTTGGGTTTCTTTTGGGAACTCCGGTTTCCCCCCACAGTCCAAAAACATGCTGAGGCTAATTGGGGTTACTAAATTGCCTGTAGGTGTGCATGTGTGAGTGAATGGTGTGTGAGTGAATGGTGTGTGAGTGAATGGTGTGTGAGGGTGCCCTGTGATGGCCTGGCCCCCCATCCTGGGTTGTTCCCTGCCTCATGCCTGTAGCTTCTGGGATAGGTTCCGGACCCCCCGCGACCCAGAAGGATAAGCGGTTTGGAAAATGAATGGATGGATGGATTGCTCCTTAATATGGTTGCTTATTAAAATGAATGTACCCTTTCCTGTCAGCCTGGTTATCTGCAGGAGACTGGTTCTGTTACGGAGGTCAGTGGTGGTTCAGACCCCCGAGGTGGGTCTGCGTACATATCAATGACGTGAGGTTGCACTGTAGAGCAGCATCAGTCGTCCGCTTTAGGGTGGTGTATGATGACGATAATGATGCCCCCCGCCACCCCCAGGGGACTATGCCGGCTTTCCCGGCTGTGGCCTGCTCCGGCTGCACAGCACATACCGGCACGACCTGAAGATCTACGCCTCGGACGAGGGCCGCGTGCAGATGACGGCAGCCGCGTTTGCCAAGGTGACCAGGAAAATCCCATTTTTATAAAAGTCACCATATTTGAAATGGATTCCTCATTAATGTCGGGTGCTGTGTGCGCATTCCAGGGACTGCTAGCCCTGGAGGGCGAGCTCACACCCATCCTGGTACAGATGGTGAAGAGCGCCAACATGAACGGGCTCCTGGACAGTGACAGCGACTCGCTGACGGGCTGCCAGCACCGCGTGAAAGCTCGCCTGCATGAGATCATGCAGAAGGATCAGGACTTTGGCGAGGAGGACTTTGACAAGGTGGCTCGTCTCGTCTTGTCTCGTCGTCGTTTTAGCATACCCTCTGTCTGCAGTGACCCATTTGTTGGATGCAGTCAGGGGTGGCATGGCGTGGCAGTGGTTAGCGCTGTCGTCTCACACCTCCGGGACACACGTATGAGTCTCCGCCATGGTGCCACGCATGTGGAGTCTGCATGTTCTCCCCATGTCGTCGTGGGGTTTCCTCTGGGTGCTCCGGATTCCCCCCACAATCCAAAAACGTGCTGAGGCTAATTGGAGTTACCAAGTTGCCTGTAGGTGTGCATGTGTGAGTGAATGGTCTGTGAGTGTGCCCTGCGATGGGTTGGCGCCCCATCCTGGGTTGTTCCCTGTCTTGTGCCTGTAGCCTCTGGGATAGGCTCCGGAGCCCCCATGACCCTGAATAGGACAAGTGGTTACAGAAGATGGATATTTTCAATTTTCATTTAAAATTCAGTTTAGTTTTTAGTTTCTGGTGCGGTTGTATTCATTTATATTTCAAAAATATATTTTTAATGTATATATTTATGTATTTATTTTTTGGAGGGGCAGACTGAAAGTTAAGTGTGTCTGATCTTTAGAGAATCCTACATGAATACAAAGTGCACGTTATGTACCGGTGTCCTCAAAATGGGCACAAATTTTTCCAGGTATTATTAATGAAAATTAAAGACAAATCATTACTTTAGCTAAACAGAATTTTAAAGAACTGTAATGGTAAGTAGTTTTTTGGTTTTTGTTTAGTCTTTTTTCTGAGAAGCAGATTTCATTATTTATTTTCCTTTAACGATAATTCTGGTTGAAAGAGAATCAGGTGGTGAAAGGATTCACATTTTAGGCAAGTCTCCTGTTTCCCGTGGCAAATCCGTGTCCTTCAGCAGCTCCAGTTCATCGCGGCATCTTTTTTTTTAAATTTTTTTTTCTTTCTCCCAGCTGGCACCCACTGCCAGTCCTTCTCTGGTGAGTTCGATGAAGGTCGTGGCGAACCCAGTGAAGACGTGCGACCAAGTCTACGCCCTCATTCAGAGTCTGACCTCGCAGATCCGCAGGAGGCTGGAAGACCCCAAATCAGCAGGTGTGTCCGTTTTTAACTTTCTCTTGCCCCCAATTCACAGCGCCTTTGAATCTGGAGCACTGTTCAGTGGCTCAGATGGAGTAGACTTTTTAACCAGCCTGACAGCCCTCTCCCTCTTCCTGTCCCACTGCTAACCCCTCCCAAAGACCTGCAGCTGTACCACAGCGAGTCCCTGGAACTGATGCTCCAGCGCTGGTCCAAACTGGAGCGTGACTTCCGCATGAAGAATGGGCGGTATGACATCAGCAAGATCCCAGACATCTATGACTGCATTAAATATGATGTGCAGCACAACGCTTCTCTGGGCCTGGAGGACACGCAGGAGCTCTTCCGGCTGTCCCGGGCCTTGGCGGACATCGTCATCCCACAGGTTTGGACGTTCACCCAGTTCCCGAGCATCACAGTGACTCATTGACCCTAATCCCCATCCGCCAGCTCACCAGCCCGTCCTCGTTTCCAGGAGTATGGCATCAATAAAGTAGAAAAGCTGGATATTGCTTATGCTTACTGCCTCCCACTGGTTAAGAAGATCCAGCTGGACCTGCAGAGGACTCACGAGGACGAGTCCGTCAACAAGCTGCACCCTTTGTGAGTGTTATATGCCAGTCCAGCACCGGGCACTTCAGAGGATTCCAGGGTTTCTCCGCTTTCTTTGGACCTTTTATTTTTCTTTTGGGTTTCAGGTACTCCCGTGGCGTGATGTCACCGGGGCGCCACGTTCGGACGCGCCTCTACTTCACCAGCGAGAGTCACGTACACTCCTTGCTCAGTATCTTCCGCTACGGAGGCCTGCTCGATGTAAGTTCTCGTCCATCGAGGAGACGCCGTGCATTTTCCCTTGGTGCACTCCCCCAATGCTTTTCTCCAAAATTTTACCACTCTAGTTGGTCTTGTTCCCATGTGGCTCACGTGACTCTGCTGTTTGTATCTGGGAGACAGGAGGAGAAGGACCAGCAGTGGAGGCGTGCCATGGACTACCTCGGCGCCGTCACGGAGCTCAACTACATGACCCAGATTGTCATCATGTTGTATGAAGACAACAACAAGGTCAGCCCCTTGTCCCCCGCCGAACCCGTTCCTGAGGTGATCACAGCGCCAACCTGTGGTCACATCTGCACGTGTGTGTGTGTGTGTGTGTGTCTGGTCAGGACCCTTCGTCTGAGGAGCGTTTTCATGTGGAGCTTCACTTCAGCCCTGGGGTAAAGGGCTGTGATGACGAGCAGAAAGCCCCCCTCGGGTTTGGCTTCCGTCCAGCTTCCTCCGAGGTGAGTCGTGTTTCCTTCTGTTCTTGGTTTGGATCGGGTCATCAGATGTGTTCCTGCTGAGTCGGCTTATGATTCGACCTGTTTATACAGCAGGACTGGCCGTCGTCCTTGTCGTCATCTTGACCACATGTTGCCTTCTAACCTTCTGCTCAGAACGAGGAGAAGCAGACAGATCCGGGGAGCCTGGAGGACCTGTCGCAGTCCGAGCCTGACCGGGCCGCACCACTCACTGAGCCCGTGAGCGTCCTGAGACGGTCCCCGCTGATCCGTAACCGGAAGACCGGCTCCATGGAGGTGCACGCTCGTGGCCTCAGCCTTCCTGTCGCACTGTCCCTGTTCGCCAGAAGCGGATTCTCTCTTTCTTTAACGGGCGTGTATGGCGGCTCCATGTCCTGCCTTAGCGCTCGGCGCTGTTGGGTGGACTTGCGTTTGTGATGGTCCTGCGGTAACTGGTACATCTGAGATTGTCTGTTACTATAGGTCCTGTCTGAGACCACCTCCACCAAGATGGGGACGTATCGCCTCTTTCCGTCTTACAGCCGCCAGTCCCCAGAGATGAAACAGAGTGGATTAGGTCAGTGTCATGTGACCCCTCCCATTTATGTCCCCCTCCCCCCACTGTCGTTTACAGCTCCTCCAAGGATCTGGAATAATCTCCTTCTGATGGCTTTATCACTCACATTATTCAGTCCAGTGTCCTCTGTAGGTTACGGCCTGCGTCAGCAAAGCTGTCTAATTATTCAGCGAGCGACTGTCCAAACACTCTCCGTCTCTGGCTTTAAGACAACAGCTGCACATCAGTACTTTTGGTTTATCATCGTAATAAATATTATCTTTAAAAACTCAAACTGCATGACCTTGCAGGTTCTATCCCTACAATAGCACCGCAGCAACTTCACTGGATTAACAGCCTAGTCTCCAGCTATCACTACAGTGATAACTTATCGTAAAGGAATTTTTAACCATTATTCTTTAATAACACCTTAAGACAATCAAGCTTACAACAATTGTCCTTTTTTTGTTGTTTTTTTTTAAAGATCATGGAGTGACATTTTGGATAATTTGCACTTATTGGGTGAGAAGGATTTAAAAAATTATTATATATATATGCTGTCGGCTCCCCGGTGCTGGTGTGACCTTTGGATCAGGTTCCTCTCCGTTGGCTCTAGGTTTCCTCAGGGTGGTTCATTACTGTGATTGAAGGCCTGTTATGTTATGTGGGCTAATTCCTACTTTATCCCCCCCCCCCATCTTACCTGGTGGGTTTCCTACACAGGCTCTCAGTGTGCAGGACTTTTCAGCACCACAGTCCTGGGGGGCTCCTCTAGTGCCCCAAACCTACAGGACTATGCTCGTACACACCGCAAAAAATTCTCCGCCAGCAGTCTGTCCTATAAAGACGGTATGTTCCACCTTTGTATTTGTTTGTTTTTGTTCGTTTTTTAAAGTCCCCAAACGGTTAGGTAGTGAGGAACGGTCACGCTGAATTGATCTCATTAAGCTGGACTCGTTACTCTGGGATCTGAGTAGAGGTTCAACGGAGAGGCTGTAGTAAATGACGGACTTGTCCTACAACCTCTCAGGCAGATACACATACGGAGTCGTCGTGACATTTCCCACTGACCTATTCATTGTACATTCTGGGGACCTTCCGTCAAATAAGTGCAGTTAAACCGAACTGCATCTCCCCAATGTGTCACAAAGCCGCATATATTTAACCTAAACCATGCCATAGCCATCTTATTATGTGTCTTAGACACATTACAGACTCTTGTCTTGCATGGAAATATGGGTTCCTTACACAAGTCCCCCCCCCCCCCCCTTTTGCTGCCTTTTCATATCATGTATGTGTGTATATACATGTTGTACTGCAAATGTTGGGAGTTTTTAGTCATGCAGATAGAAATTAATGCCTTGGACTTTTTTTCTATGTTTTTCATGTTGTTAGAATGAATCAAATGATTATTAGGAACTAGGAAAATGTTGTTATGGAGGGGTGGTTCAGCTTGCAAGTCTTCTAGAATGTTCCTCTTCCAGCATTAAGAGGTTCCAGTGAGCTAAAAAGTAGTTACGTAGTTACAACCACTAGGAGGAGTCTTAGTAGTTTTTTTTCTTTTTTGTAAAGTCGCGCTTTAATGGCTCGTCTTAAAGACTGCGGTAAGACACTGAAAATATTACATTTTAATAAACCGATCATATTTAGCTTTTCACCTGTAAATTCTTCCAAAATTGTCTTTTCCTTTGCAATAAAGAGGGCCGTGAGAGATATACCACAACCCTACCCAGGAAAAGCAGTGTAAAGATGCAGTGAGATTGTAAAATATAATTGAATTTCGGTCTGTTTGACAAATATGTAATCCTTGTACCAAATTATTTAAACTGTCTTACACAAGCTTTTCATTTATGCATGAATGGGCAGCATTTGCTTTGGTACCGTCTGTTGCTCGACTGGCATACATCAGTTGGGGTTATTGGCAGTGTGTGACCGCTAGGTGTCAGTGTTGCATCCATAAAGATGCTTCCATTACGGCTGCCATTTTATTGAAGGCCATGTTCTGTCTTGTATCCACGGGCTGTTATCTGAAACATTTTATATTTAGCTATTCATCTGCATTTCATTCAGTCTCATCCCATGGCTCCCTTTTGTTTTGTCATCTTTCAGGTAATGTCAAATTTTAGGTTCTTCTTTAAAAGCGAGTGGGCGAGCTTCCTGTCTCGGGGGAGAATCTCGGCTGTACCTTCCCGCTGACTGATGATTTGTTTTTGGCGTCTTTGCCTCTGTGTGCCGCATGTGTGAGAACAGGAAAGAATAGCAGAAACTTTAAGTGTTTGGGAAAAGTCACTGTCTTCATCCCAGGCTAAACTTAACTTTGGTGGCCATCAAGGAGACAGACCTCAGTGATTGTAAAGGTCTCTGGGGCAGCAGGGTGGTTGAGAATGACAGCATGCGATTTGACGTCTGTCTCTTCAGATCTGCTCGGGACAGAATATGTTGAAGGAAGAACGATGTGGGACAGATGTGCCCTTGATTGTGCTTGTTTGTTGGTTCTGCAGTAGATTAAGCACCAGTAGTCACATTCACAAATTTAGGACAGGTTGAAGAGAAGGTTATTATGGATGCACTGATGTCCCAAGATCTGTTAATGAATCCTGTATGTCTCCATGCAAGTATATAAACTCCATGCCATGAAAGAGTGCACTGTTAGTGTGACTGGTGACGGCCCCTAACAAACCACCTGAGGTAGTGCGCTGCCATCACTCCCCCTTCTCTCTTCCTTGTTTCTCACATCACTCAGATCACAGATTAAAGGTTTGTCATCCTCCTATGCTTGCCAGGCCTGTCACCCATGGCGACCAAGCCCCCCCCCCCCCAGCTGGTTTGCAGTGACAAAGATGGTAACCCTAGTGACCTTTTTTATTTCCTCAGACTTCTTGTCTATGCCGGCAGTAAAGCGATTTTCTGTGTCATATGCAAAGCATCCAACTAATGGTACGTCTGCCTCTTTCAAGTATATTTTCCACTCTCTGCCCTCCCCTGTCTTGCATGTCACTGGGAAATACATTTTGTATTCCACCCCCACCCCGGTCCTCGGTATATCATCTACACGTGTCCCTATCCGCCGCTCTGCCAGTCGCACCCTATGCCTTCTCGCTCAGATCATCACCCTTACTGTACCACCCACATCACTTTCTGTAAGTAACTTCCTGCATAAATCTGTCACTCTCACCCAGTGATTTCAAGTTTTTCTTAATGGACAAACCTATGTTTTGTACCATCGATGT
The DNA here is from genome assembly GCA_026777985.1 of Mormyrops attenuatus. Lineage (NCBI taxonomy): Eukaryota > Metazoa > Chordata > Actinopteri > Osteoglossiformes > Mormyridae > Mormyrops > Mormyrops attenuatus. Next base: position 5,750,303 of record JAODKC010000009.1, read on the forward strand.
GTCAGATGTTGCGTTCCCGCCATTTCTTGACAGATACACCAATTACTCTTCCCCCATTAATTTTGGCTTTAGGTCCAGGCTGGTCCAATGCATCCCATATCCTACTAATGAAACCTTAATTGCAAACTGCTGGACTTTATGGATTTTATCTGTAGAATGCGTGGTAATCTCGTTAAACTGCAAACAAGGATTTTCTTGAAAGAAGCTGTTGTTTGAATCAATTTTTCTTCTTTGGTTTATTACTGTCCAAACCTACGTATTCAGTCATTGCTAATGGGGAAAGGGTTCGATTCTCATGTTTCATAACTCACGTTCCATTTCGTTTGATTAATCGTTTCATTTTTTTCCAATGAATACCGTTGGGGTGTTTGTCTGTTTTAGTGTTTGTGAAAGGTGAGAGCTGCATTGTGAAAGCTGGGTAATTTGTGCAGCGCGGGGGTGCTATGCCTAGATCAGCAGGCCCCTCCGGTACATATGTGATGCCAGAGATTCCGGATCCTTCCTTTGGCTGGTACCCAGGAACGTGGCTGCTGGAAACAGCAAGGAACAAGCGCTTCTGAATTCGCGTCAGCGTTGGTCTGCAAAGCCTGGCGTTGCTCAGGAGTGATGATGATGATAATGGCCGATCTCAGTTACTAGAACCTCCCTAATCGAGGAGTTAGGCTGGAACGGGAAGAGGTGATCAGTGAAGATGTATCAGTGTAAGGGGTTTTGTTGGCTGTGACACAGAAGTGACGAGTTGGTGTCGTCCTATTTAAAAAATTATGCTGCGCCGTCAGCGGGTGTATGGTTACCAGACTATATAGACAGTGATTGGGCTTGACCTCTGACCTTCCTCAGGATGTAGAGCCAGACTTTGGTCCCCCCAGTGACCACCGCCCCCTCCCCATCTTCTCTCTCTCTTAGTTCTTCATTTTCTGCCTCCTTGTCCTCAAGGTTGACGTTATTTCCAAGATCCCTTTTTCGAGCGTGTGCTGTATTTTGCACCTGGCTCTTCAAAGGTGTTCGGTATGCTGCTTCTCACCAAGAATTATGTTCCTTATTTCCGAAGCGGGGAGATAAAAATGGCTGTTTTTATGGGAGTGACTGTGTGGCAATGAATTATTTGGGATGTATGACTGCAGTGCATTGAAGCCAGTCTGGTAGCTTAAGATTTGAGGTGGAGTTACTGCAGAATTACTGGTCACTCTAGTCTGTACAAGCCTGTATTTCACAATGTATGATCATAGTCAAATAGCGATTGCGATATTTAAAAAAACGTGTTTATTTGTGGTTATTAATGAAATCCTTGTCATGTTAATCAATAAAGCTAAAGGTATGTATACCTCAAAGTATAGTGGGTTTAGTTTATTCAGTACTATCATCTAAAGTTTGAAAAAGACTGATAAATCCAGACTGAATATGTATGGAAATTCCTCCTGGAAAAGCAGATGAATCAAAAAAATATTCAGAGACTGCAGAATAAAAAAGCATCTTTAATGAGCTGTAAGTCATGAGTCGCACCCTTTTACGCCCATTTGAGGTTCAGGAGTGCGACTTCTTCTGCAGCACTAGGGCAGAACACACCAAGTTACACACATCATGGGGAAGAGGCGCTGGTGCGGGCAGTCGACATGCCAACATTGGGTTGCCAGCCAGGCCCCCCCTCGGCCAGCCAGGCCCCCCCCTCCACAAGTTACTCCTTTGTAGTTTATGAAACTTCAGACTGTTTCATCTGTGTTCATGCCTTAAATATAAGTACCGTTGTACTAAGTTTGACTCGGTTTGTCTCTGTCTGACTTGGTTTGACTGAACCTCCATGTGCCAGAACCTGTATATGTACATGCATAAGTATAATTTTCTTTGATTTGGTCAATACTTTTATCTACAGTGGCCGGTGGTTTCGCCCATTTACACAGATAAGATGCTGCACTGGTACTCAAACATTCATTTCCTGCACTGTATATCTGGGGTGGCCAGTCTTATCCGCAAAGGGCCGGTGTGTGTGCAGGTTTGTGGGATAACCTGAAGGTCAGCAGTTCTCTAATTAGTAATCTAATTAAGGAGTTGCAGTAAAAACCTGCATACATAACGGCTCTTTCTGGATAAGACTGGCTACGCCTGCTGTATGTGCTGTTTACATTTGAGCTGAAATTTGGTTCTACTAAAAAAGCTTCAAGCTGGTTGATTAAAGTTATTTATGAAAGAGCAACAGATCCTGCTGGGGGTGGGTGGGCCCGCTATTATGGGCTGTACATGGGCTCGCTGTGACAGGGCCGCTTCTCCTCATGATGGTTAGGGGTCCCGTGGTCCCCAACTGATCCATGATGCGTTTTACATGCTGACTCAACATGACCTGCGTGGTCTTGTGCCAGGTTCTCAAAGTTGACGCATCTAGAATGAACAGACACAGTGCAAACCTCACAGTCCTTCATGGATCTTAAGATGAGTTAACATGAAAAATAAAATGCTAAGACTGAAATGGTTCCTTGGCATTATTTTTTTAACAGTATAACTTTTTCAGGTCGAAGGTGCAGGGGATGCAAGGTTCGTTTAGTCGAGTGCGTTGGGTCATTTGAGTTATTTTTCGTGTATGTTTGCTCTAGGGACGTGGGATGATGCGGCTGCACTGGATGTAAGCTCAGCTTTGTGTTGGGAGGGAACAGGTAACGGGGAAGGCTGGTAGGACCATGAGCCCAACGGCCTTCGATGACCACGTGATCGCATGCGTGTGACATCCTCTGCCAGGCGCATCCCTCTGACACGGCAATCGATGGGCCGGCATCCCATCGAGGTTCTCACAGTGTCTGAGAAGGGCAGGGGAGGACATTGGGGTGGAAATCTGCACCTTCCAATACGATTGGCCAGCATGCAGGTCGATCCCGCTCAATTTCTTGAGCGCCCAAAGTTGCGTTGAATCTCACCAGGCTTGTTATGTGTGTGTTTGCGTGGGTGACTGGCCTGCTTCTAATAGCGTGGCGCCAATCCTGAAGCTCAGTTCAGAGTCTGCCTGTCATATTTAGCCTCTGGTGGATGTGGAGAGTGGAACGTTTTGGGTTGCTATTATTTTTGTCTGAGAGTACATGTTGCCCCTGTAAACCTGAGCGTGAGAGATCGGCAAGGATTGAGGGCTTGCGGATGTTGTTTGAGTGGCGTTTCGAAGACATTGAGTGCTGGGCGTGGAGGTAAGGAGGACACCCTTGCCTATGATTTGGCAGTTAGCTGTTAGCCTAGCGTCACCCCAGCCTAGAAGAGGGAGGCAGGCAGACAGCATTGCAGAGTGACTCCTTGCCCTGTCCGAGTACCGGCACCTTCTCCCTCCTCTGCTCTGTCCTTCCTCGCTCTACCTCTTCTTCCCCAGAGCCCCTGGAGGAGCACCACGTGGCCCAGCTTCTCCGGCGCTTCTCCACAGACCAGCTGCTGGGTCGGCAGCTCTCTCTGGACAGTGCCCTGGCCCACCACCTCCACCAGTGCTCCTACCACCTGCGCCTCTTCCGCAACTGGTTAATCTCCGGCCAGGACACCCTAGATTGCCTCTACGGTCAGCCCTGCAGACCCGCACCCCTCGCCACTTCCCCCACCTCCCTCCTCTTTGCCCCCATCTCTGTGGGGGGGCACGTACTGCCTTTGCTGGATTGGCTTTGCGTAGTGCTGTCCTTCTGCATGCCTGCCTGTGCCCTCAAGATAGCCCGTTGGGGAAACCAAGTCACTCGTCTAGTTTCGTGTAATCTGGTCATCTTTGTCTATGGATTTTTCTTTTTTTCCTTAGAAAACAATTGTCCGTTAAGCCACTTAGAGGGTCTTCTGATTCCGTGTTTTTTGTCAGCAAGTATGTAAGTTGGCAGTTGCATGCTGGGTAATACCAGTATCCGTGCCACCTAATGCTGTTAGGTTGCTGCTGTTTGCGGGGCAGAGCTTTTAGGAACCACTGGTCCAAATAGTATGGGTTGGCGGCTCCTTAGGCTTTAGTTTATATTCTACTTTAAACAAAATGAAAGTCAGAATGAGGCTGTGAGTTGACATGAAATCGAGGTGAAGTTGTATAACAAACGCCAGCTTGCTAATGCACTGCAAGTGTGGAGGAAGTTCCTGTGATACTGCCGAGGAAAGCGGACTGTTTGGACGGTGTCCAGGCTTGGGGTAAAGCGGACTGTTTGGACGGTGTCCAGGCTTGGGGTAAAGCGGACGGAACAATCCTCTGGTTCACAGGGTCAGTGCCTGTGATTCCCTAGGAGAGTGCTGGTCTTTTAATGGAAAGGTACTGAAACCTTAGTTTGGGTTTAAGAGCACCTCCAACAGGATACACGGTATCTGTTGCGTGTCAGGGAACAGGTGCGCAGGAAGCGTAGGGGTGGCGCCCAGTAGGGATGGGGAAGTGTGGTCCTCGTGGTGCCAGATAGAGCTTTGCGATAAATGGTGGTTCTGAGCAGGTTCTGGCCCCGGGGCAGCCCAGGCATGTCAGTTACCCCCATGGCAGTCGCTCTTTGGTAACGTCACCCCGAGGGTCCTTCTGGACTTCATGTGGCACAGATTCCTTTAGTCTTTGAACAGGCGCCATAAGACTTGCTCCGAGCTTCCGAGGCAGCGAGCACAGCCAAGTGATGCAGGGGGTGGGAAGAAGGAACAGGGACATACTTTGGGGCAGGGGGCAAGTACTACAGACAGACAGTTTGGCATCAGCACTCGGAAACATGGGAACCAGACCAGACGATGGGTTGGGAACCCAGGTGAGTTTACCAGCATGAAACACTGAGAAGAAAAGGATTAGAAAGTGTCTTATTTAATGGTTAAGAGCACAGGCTTGCCTACCCCCCCCCCCCAAAGGGGGTGTGTCAGCTCAGCATGTCACTTGACTAGTTCCAGCACCTGAAACTTACACTCTTTAGTCTCTTTCTTTGATCACTCTCTCTGTCTCTCTCTCTTTCCCAGTCTTAATACCCCCTTGTGTTGCTTAGTGCAGTCTCTCTGTTCTGGGTGCCTCTGACACGCTGACGGCACCAGCGACGGGAAAGTGGGGGCATCACCCCCCTCCCGCTACTGGCGAGCTCGTGTGTCGGACTTGTACCGAAACCCGCGGCTCTGATGGCATCTCGCCGGATGTAGCTAGGGGGCCAGGGGGAGGCGCTGACGCTCTGAGGAGCCATGCGCTTGACCTTTGGCTGATGCTGTCTGGGTCCTTCCACCGCGTAAGACAGTCACACTGAGGGGGTGGAGCTGAAGCTGCTCGTTAATAAAGCATCAGACAACTCCCCCGTATGGTACTGCTACCCTGAAGGAGACACCAAGGCTCAAGAAACCATTAAGTTGAACTGCTTAGATGTGTATAAGAATCGCTCCATGTGGGATGGTGAACAGAGCACGACGATGGGAAGAAGGCGCAGGGGATTCTGGGTATCAGTGGATGTGGGCGTAAGGAAATTGTGGGATCTGTACTGGTGCAAGGAGAACTCGCACTGGAAACAGACATTGGGTCAGCTGCGTGTGGATATGCGGCTCTGGGCCTCTGAGTCTGTTAGGGGGTAGAGTTAGGCGTTCCCAGTCCACCAGTCGTTATATTCCAGTCTTGTTAGGGACAAACCACAATGTACATTTAGGTTCTATTCTGTCTGTTACCCAGGTTGACATACCTCCTTTTTTGAAACTTGGTCCTTAACCGTGTATGTTATGCTGTGCTAGTATGCAATTTGATTATCTGGTACCTGCCTTTTGCAATCACTAGCATTTGAAATTAAACCATCTTTTGTTCACAGTTCGTATGGCAAAAGCGCAAGTCTAGATGCTTAACAAATCTTACGCATGTGTTCAGCAGTTCTTTGCGTTGGACCTTGGTCTCCAGAGTGGCTGGTTTCTGTTTTGAAGCTTTGGTTTGAGGCTCTGGCCCAAGAGTTTGTGGATGTGGGGCTGGAGGAGATGCCTGTGACAGCGTGTTCAGTGCACGGCGTCGGGTATCTGAACACGCCAGTTTGCTGTGTTTCTGCTTGTGGGTGACATCCGTATGAGGACGTGGATGTTGAGAGAGAGACTGTGTGGGGGTGGGGGGGGGGCATGCATGTGGATTTAGGGGTGCCATGTCTGTCAACGGGGCGCGCTGATGGCCGTGCAAACTGATGGAGGGCTCCTGGGATTGTGCCCTTGCTTCCCTTCCACAGGCTTTGAGGGATGTTCCATGGTGCCATCTATCTACCCGCTGGAGACACTGCACAACTCGCTCTCGCTGAAACAGGTGGACCAGTTCCTGACGGCAGTGTGTGAGAGCGGCGGGGAATTCCAGTCCAGGACCACCAGAGGTAGGCGGCCCGGGCCCCCATAAACATGCCAACTGGCACACACACAACAATGTCTTCGCTGTCTGAAGGCAGCTGGACTCTCTGTCAGCCCTTCTGCTTCACGTGGGAGCTGTTCTTCCTGCCGGATGCTGAGTAGATGAATCGGCACAAACTATAATCACTGGTCTCTCCAGGCTCTCCAGAACGTCTACTCTCCTGGAGTAGGATGCTAATCGCAGGACGCCACCATGGCCTTCCAGGCACAGAGCTTCTGCTCTGTGTCTGTCCTGAAGATTCAGGAAACCACTGATTTTCAATTCTGCTGTCCCTCCCAGCTCTCTCCGCCATGTTCGACTCTCAGACTCAGCCGTCGGTGGACGCCTTCATCCCGCAGAGAGTCCTGTCATCATCTGCGTCGTTGCGCCACCGTTCGGACCGCCCACCCTGGTGTGAGTGACCCGCTTGTGTTGAGGCGGCTGGCGGTTAAGGTCCCCTGAGGCGAGAGCACACAAACCTGTCTCAGACCATCTCAATGTCAGTGACGGACCTTGTGTCTTATTGCAGGAGGACCTTAATCTCTCTAGAGCATAGATAAGTACTGATGTCTGGCTATGGTCACTGTGCGGCAGAAGTAGGGCTCTGTGCTCATCGGCAGCCGTGTCTGTCTCTGGGTAGCCGCTACCTCAAGCGGCCTTTGACCGTGGTCATTAGATTTTCCTCATCCTTGAATGTTCAGTTTCTTTTCGGAATGTAAAAAAAAAAAAAAACAGGCTGCCCATGTCATCTGTCTGTGGCTTCTGCTGCCTGACCCACTTAAGTTCAGGTTGGGGAATGAGACTGTATACTCCAGGCTGTAATCATCGACTTGAATGTGTGCAGGTTGGCTTCAGTCTAACTGGTTCTGTCTGTCGTCCATACAGACAGCAGTGGCCCATCCAGCACCGTATCCAGCGCGGGCCCATCATCGCCGACCACTGCCGATACGTCCCCCAGGTTCAGCTTCAGCGACAAGACGTCCCTGACTCCTCAGAGCAGTGAGGAGACACACGTGGGGCAGCAGGGGGGCCACCTGGCCTCGCCCCCCCACCTGCCCAGCAGCCCTCCCCTTGGCACAGATGAAGCGGATAAACAGGAAGTGGGGGACCAGGAGACGGGCACCACCCCCATGACAAACCACCACGGTTGCCAGGAAGTGCCAGATTCCCCAAGCGAGGCAGCAGATGCCCCATTCCCTGACTCCCCTTTGGCTGAGCTGCTCCCGGGGCACCCTGGGTCTCTCCCTGTCCTGCTGGAACTGCATGAGAGCAGTTCTGAGACCGGTTCCAGTTCACAAACCCCCATAAGCCCAGATATGGAGGTCGAGGGCGGAGCCTTAGACACAGAGGCGGGGCCAGGGGCATGGAAAAACGGCTTGGGACCGGCTGTGGAGGTTGGTGGTGCCCAGGCTGCTGAGCCCTAGACCAGCCCCTCTCCTGCCCCTCCTGACTGACTTATTGCCCCCCAGTTTCTCCATCTGCCTCCTGGCCCGTAAGCACGCTTTGCTCCACAGTGTCTTAGAAACGTCTCATCCTGAAATGATTGCAGACGTAAATGTGGCAGGCAGGCCGCCATGTTAGCGGGACACGATCGGGCCAGTGTCATCATTAAGGGCATGTTTAGCATGGGTGAGCCGGCTCATGATTGGTGAGGTGAGTACGGTGGGTTGGGTCACCTTAATTTAGCCCATGGGGGCCCCGCACTGACAGCACCTGCTGGCAAACACTGTAGCCTCGCCCCCAGGCTCCCGCGGGCCCCGTCCATTAACCCCGCATGTCCCAAACGCGCCGTCTCACTCGGCCGTCGGCTTCTGTTTGGCTTCAGTGACGTGGTTCTGTATCATTTCTGGACGAAATGTTCTGTTTTATATATAATTAATTACTATTTTCTTTTGGAATGGCAACAGTTGTAGTTTAACTGTGAACCAGTTTCATAAAGAGGATTTTGAGATGGTAATCACCGGTGCCTGCCTTTCCTAAGTACTCATCGGCCAGAAAGTGCCAATGAGACTAACAAGCATAAAGAGTCAACTGCCGTACTCCATTATATATGTTATATATAAAACTCTTAAATGTACTTTCCTGCCAAAATCATAAAGTGTTATGTACCATTAGTATAAAGAGATCTATTTTTAATTGCAGGTGAGGTCTGTGTGTTGCAAGGTGACATTTTAATGGCTGCAATAGTTTTTAATCTGCACCTCCTCTCTCAACAAGATTATATTTTTGTACCGTAACTCACGGTTTGACGTTGTGATGGCCGACCCGGGAGGGAAGCGGAATCCGTCAAATCTGCTGGCCCGCAGATGTCAGTTGTCACCCTTTTTTGTTTTTTTTTTGTTTTGGGGGGGTATTTGATATTGCAGGAGACTTTTTCAAACTCTGTGACCACTATGGCACTGGTGGTCACTTTTCGTGGTGGGATGCATACCTGTAGTGTGTGCACTGTACAGGGAGGATGCTAACTTATAAGGCTGCATTTTGTAATTGGGGACTGTGTGGTGTTTTTCTTGTATAGCACATATGCTGACTCATGTAGGAGAAAATTATTTAATGTCAAATCAAGAATAATGCTGCTCAGATGCGATCACTGTACATTGCTGCGGTCATGAAAAAAGACTATTAAAAATTATGAAAGACATGGTGCTTTTGTCTTTTTCTGATGATGCTGAGTGTATGTTCAGAGTTCCATCTTCAGAGTTCCACATTTCACCAATAATATGAGCGTACTGAAAAGCCCGGTGAAAGGTGACGATCAAAGGTCAGAGGTCATTCTGAGCTGGGTTATAGGTTCACGTTCCTAAAAGTCTCAAGCTTGTTTTTTATACGCTATGCTTCAAACTGGCTTGCTATGTGACACTTTGGCCCTTATGCATGTCTTCCACCTAAGGAGGCGGGGGTATAAAATCCCACATCGCCGTCTCTTGAACCATCTAGCTTTCAGTGGTTTTCCAAACCATCAAATGGTCCATGTGGAAGTACAGTACTGCATCTTGGAAAATGTTTAATGCTATTTGTCTGGGTAGTAAGTGTATTTTTGTGCAGAATAAAACACAATTAACATCAGAACACATGCAAAAAAAAAAAAAAGTAACACAATAAAAACTCAGTTTCCTCTTTTCTCCTAAATGTTACGGATGCCTTGTTGGATGACTATATGAACGCCGCTTCAGTTCCCAAACCTCTCCTCAGGGGTACCTCAGCCATTACATCTCTTAATTCATTAATTGAATTAGTTAAACTCAATGAGGTATTGATTAGCCATAGGTGGTGTGTTAAGTCAAAAAATTTATGGGAGCATTGGACGATTGCTGCAAATACTGTGGTGACTTCAGGAGGGGCTTTAACAGGTCAACGCTGGCACACTTTGACGTATTCTAGCTCTACACCAAAACGAAAGGTCATTTCAGCATCATTTTCTTTTAAGGTCCTTCAGAAGCTTGCTGAAGATGCTGTTCCATTTCTGCCACAGTGGCTGCAGAGAGTGGTCCAAGTTACTTCATGTTTTTCCTGGTAGTTGAGGAGATAAATCTGAGTGCTGGTCCTGCGCCCCCTACAGGACGGGAACTGTAGTACAGAACTTATGGCCCCTACTGAAATGGCTCCTTCTGCCATAAACATGAGTACTGCAAACTGTGAGACTACAGATTAGTCTGCTCGTTAGCTTTTAGCACTAGCCTGGCTTCTCCATATGAAGCGGGCTTCATGCCTTCACCACAGCTGTAGGGGCGCCATGCCCCTCCCTGGGTGGCCCCTTTAAGTGCAACCAAGCCTCAGGCTTGGCGCTTTGACGGACTGTCTCCCATTCAGCACGATTCACTCTAAAAGGTCAGTGTTTTTGATTAGAATGCAAGGGGCAAGTTGAGATGATGCAAACTTCCCATAACGACTGGGGTATCGCTCATGACGTGCTTTGGGCACACATTTCCTCCAAATGGTGCCGTCCGGGGGGGTATTTAAATTTTTATTTTTTTAAAGGGCAGTTTGGCTTCTTACGGCAGAAGATTGTGATGTGATAATCTCCCTCTACATGCCCCCCCGACCCCCATTCAGCGTTTTGTTAGGGCATATTAATATTCATTTGTACTGTGCTAAATGATGGCAGCTGTCCTTGGTGTCAGACTGTGTGGGTGGGAGGGGGTACAGTGCCACAACTTTGTTCAGTTGGCAGTGTGTTTGCCGAGGGGGGCGGGTTCTGGAGGCCTTTGTTGATTTTCCCATCTGATTAAACTGGTTTCAGTTCCATAAGTGCACAGGCTCTGTGTGTCTTACACATTCTGGGTTCGCTTCTGAACATTTCATCCGTCGCATTTGATGAATTCCCGGCCAGGCCATCGATGCAGGTGCTCTCATCTATCTCTTGCCTGTGTTTTGTCATAAATCCCTCTGCCGTATTGTACTAAACTCTTCTCTGACTTGTCGTTTTTAATCTCACTGCACCTTCACCAGTCACACACTCCGAGGGCCGCCAGTGTCCTTGTTTGAACCCCCTTCCCTGGTGGCCCTCTGTCACGCCTACTCCTAATTCCGGACAACCATGTGCCGGATAAGCAGCGTACTGTAGGGTCTGAGGACGAGAGGCAACGCATCACGGGTAACACCTGTTGAAGCAGCAGGTTCTGCGGGGTGTCTTTCTGCCTGACAGCTTTGGGCTGTGTGGTAACGGGCATCCAGGAATCATGGTCAATCAATCGGAAAAGGGGGTGGTGGACAAGAGAGAGGAGTTACTTACCGGGATGTGGGTGTCACAGAAAAGAGTTACGCGATGAGACTGACGCACATTGTCAAAGGCCAAGGGGGATCTGATTAAGGAGGATGACGCTTTAAAAAAACACACCCTCAGGAATTCTGTGTTAAAAGTCATCTCTCTCAGCCCTGTATGTCGTCAGGAACCACATTACTGCACCATCTGCCTAATTGGATCTATGTATCGTCATGCTGGTGCAGCATGGTGCTACAGTGTTTAACACTGTTTCCTCATACCTCTGGGACCAGGGTTCGAGTCTCCATCATGACTCTATGTGTGCAGTTTGCATGTTGTCTGTGTGTTACTGCAGACGCGAGAGCTCTCTTTCGCTCCGAGAACAGCGTAGCAAAAGTGGTTTCCAGTTGCCACAGCGGCCAACTATATCCCTGCCCTCCATAATCCCTATTCTTCTGTAAATTAAGGCAGTATCCATGGCAACTGTTACCCAGGAGACTGTGTGGGGTGCCTGTCTTGGCTGATGATGTGTCATGAAAGTGCTGGGGTGGGAATGAGGTGGCCAAGCCTGAGGGTTACTGACTTTAACACCTGGTCAATTGAGCTCTGGGCTGACGGTGAAAAACCGCTCATGTGTTAAGCAACATTCAAGGATTTGCATTTATTACCCTAGTTGCATTTATTACTTTAAAACAAAGTAAGCCGTTTTAATGTGTCACTGTGGGTTTAGACGCTGCACAGCACATTTCAAAGCGTGAAGGTAAGACCGACTGCGTCACCATGATTGGCGTGTGGGAGACTGAAGACTGCTCTTAGAAAAGCTGATTTAGGAATTTGCAAGTAAATTCTGCCTGAGCAACTGCAGGGAGAAGAAAAGTAGTATTGATAACCAAACTTAATCACATGTCCTGCTCAAAAGTCCATCTTAATCATAACGGTCTGCTGGTGACCTCAAGCTGAAAAAAGCTTCTGTATCCTTTATGGACTATAGCCGTGGTCCCAATGAACCTGAGTCACACTGAAGTTAACCTCACAACCATATGTCTACCATACATTATCAGACCCACACTCATGCACTGTGGGCAATTTGGAGACACAGACGTCCCAAACAAACAGGCTATATATCCCAATTGGGAAACTATAAACACACATAACATACTGTTCCACCTCGTGTGTGCATCTTGTTAAAAGCGTTTTTGATGCATTTAAATTTTAATATCTTCCAAGAGAGGATGCGCAAGTGGCGAATGCTTAAAATGCCCCACAATTTTTCTCCCGCTGGCGACATCGTCACTTTCACTTCGTTGTCATAGCAGCCCCTCAAGCTGCAGCAAGTGCGCAAAACAGCCCAAGGTAGGACTCCCAAATCATCCATTGCTTTTTTCATAATTATCGCGTTGTCTCACACAATGGCGTGCGCATTGTTTAGTTGGATTTTCCACTGAATGCTACTCACATCTCTCAAAACTTTGCTTTTACAAAGATTGCGAATCGCTACCAGTTGTTGTTAAAAGCGTAAAATACTCCCAGATCGTCCCCCTCTTACCTGATTTTGTTACGCTTCTCTACTGCGAGGGGTATGCGTGTGACGTCACAGCAGGCGGAAATCACTGCGCTCACACCCGCTGAGTGGCAGCCTTAGCCTTCAGCTTGAATGCAAAAATATCTAACACTGGAAAGAGTTGTCCTGCGACTGATTGTACAAATGGATTTAACAAGAAACAGGAGCTATGTTTTTACCATCTGCCGAAAACTAAATAAGTTCGCATCGAACGTGAATATTTCACATATGGCCAATACACGATCCGTCTAATAATTATGGATCGGTGCCGATACAGATCCGAATATCGGAATGATGCAACTCTAGTTTACGCCTTATGTAAATCAATAATGGTTTATTTGCTAAGATGACACAGAATTTAAAAAATCATTATAGCGATGCCTCTGACATACTTAGTATGATCAGTTTTCTGTTTCTACGGATTAATTTGAACGCGTTTTGTTTCATTCGGGGAAAAAATGTAATCCCGTACAACAGAGTCTCTCGCAATTAAAATGATTTTGGATAAATCTACGGGTAAATAACATGAAACCAGATAACATTCTAGCAAATCAATTTTGTGCAGGCAGAAAAGGCAGGTACCATTCAATAGCCGTCAAAATTGACCTGTGTGTAAATAGCTCTACATTTACCGAACTTCAGCTCAAACCTCAGTAATGGTGCTATTTTATTTACACTAAAAGCGTGCTTCACATACTCGCTTCGGTTTTCCACTGCAGAAGGATCGGCTCCATAAACGCGTTTATTTGGCATAATTATAATTTACTATGTGCTAATTTCCGCCAGCACGTCTGTGAGAATCGGGGTCTTATGTTAGCACCAAACGCTAGCAGAATTGGCATTTGCTTGCGTAAATTTGCATTACGAATCCATTCCATTCAGCTGTTCTGTAGTACTTTTTAAGTAGGTGGGTAAGTTATATATTCCAAGTTATTGAGAATGCATCAGTTCATCGCGATCTGCAATATTACTAATAGTTAATATTACATAGAATGGTGTTGAGGCACCCACCTCAGTTTGGTCGTGCTTTTGGGCTTGCTGGTACGGCTTGGGTATATGGGTTGGATCATTTACAATGGAAAAGCATCAGTTTGCAGTTCAGCTCAGTTCTTGGTTGCAGTGGAAAAGCGCTCGCATATGGCAGGACCAGGGGTGGACTAACTTCTCTGGGGGTGCTAGCCTCAGATGGGTAGGCCTCCCTAAGTGGGCCATTTGAGCTATGTTTTGGAGCCAGAAGAGAATTGAGATGCAGCTTGATTGGCCAAATTTAAAAAGTTTAACCATTCCCTCTTTTGCCGTATCTCAGGCTGTATAGATTAGGATAGCCTATACCAGGGTGGGGAACCCGATCCATGCAGGGCCGGTGCGGGTTTTTGGGATGACGTCTCAATCAGCCAATAATAACAGTGGTTCTCAACTCCAGTCCTGGGGACCCACTGTTATTGGCCGATTGAGCGGCCATCCCAAAAACCGTCACCCACACCAGGACTCCATGGAACGGGTTCCCCCTCCTGGCCTATACCTTACTCTGCTCCTGAGGCTAAGGTTAGACTTGAAGTTTTGTGTGCATATCCTTTAATTGTGTTCTGTCCACGTCTGTTCACAGTTTGTCATCCGCTCAAGTGGAATACTATCAAAGACACGGGAGAAATAATGTATAATTTAAATGATCATTTATGTTATATCCATAAATGTAACTTTGGAAATTCTGTCTTCATGGGGCCCCTAGTTTTCAGGGGTCCAGGCAGTTGCCTGCACTTGCGTTCTGGTGAGTCTGCCCCCTGGCAGGGGGGGCTTTTGTGTCCACAATCATTCCCACACGAAAGCCGCGCTCCAAGAACATCTGTCGCCTCCCATGTGAGGGCGGCCCGTGTGACCCGCGCGGTGATGTCTGGGTCCTCGGGCTTCAGTCAGAGGCAGCCTTCCCCTCGCTTCCATGCCGCTTGGCCGCTCTGTCTCTCAAAGCACCTTTGTTTCGTCATCAATACGCCACTTGTTGTGGAAATACTGAATGCAGTTTATTCGAGAAAAAAGAATAAAGTGATTTTTTTAAAAATTCAAGGATAAATGTAATTCGCCTTCTCACTTTCATCTCTGGCTATTTGAGGGAACCTGTCCTTTCATCCTGCGGGTGGCGTGGCTTCAGCCAATTGCAGTGTAAACTTTTCATCAAGTAATATACAGTACGGCAGTATTGTTTAATCTGAAGCCAAAAACGGGGCACTCAGAGACAAAACAGGTTTCTTTCCGTGTACATAAAGCACTCTGCCTTGATAAATGAGCATGAATCTGCCTTGTTGTGTAATTTACTGAATTTGCAGTAGTGAAGAAAAAGATCATTATCATTCCTTAGCCTTAGCATCAGAGCCAACTTCTTCCTAAACTAGTATTTCCTAAGTAAAATACCAATAAACAGATGTTACAAAGAAGTATTGTCTAACATTTCACCTTCTTTAAGGTCAGTGAGTATATATATATATATATATACTGGATATATATCTTCCAACTGCTTTTCCAGTATAGGATAATGATGCTGTATATTTTGTTTTTAATGTACTTTGATAATGCATGTCCAGTGTGTGTCTTATATACTCAGATTAAATCTTCAAAGGGCAGAATTATAAGCCAAGGTTATTTTTGCCCAACGCAGACATGATAGCCATACATAGCTCCGAAAATCAGGGGCGTGAGGTGGGGGGGGGTGTCGCATTTTCTATTGATGAAGACGTGCTGTGTGGAATGACTATCCCTCCCCTAGAGGCCTCACCCAGGGCAAACACACTCCTCCTCTTCGGCCTCTCTCTCCTACTCTTGCCTGTTTTCAAAGGCCACTTGTTTGAGGAGCTGAATTCCTCCTTTCAGTCTGTACAAACAGCTCTCCCCCCCCTCGCCTCGTCCCTGGCTCGTTGTCCACTTATGTAGAAATGTGAAAAATTCCTCGTTCACTTTTCGGACTCGCGGCCAACCTGCCTCCAGTTGTCCTTGCCCCCCCCCCCACCATGTGGGACCCTCTGTCCCCCTCGCAGCATCATACCACCAATTCCCAAAACTGATTTCTGTCACCTACTCTCAGAAGCAGCTGGCTGCAGTGTCTGCCCCTCCAGCTAGGGGACGCCAGCCCAGAAGCACAATCTGTGCATTGTTTCACTTCCCCACAGCTCCACTCGCACACGGGGAAATTAACCAGGGCTCGGTTTCCCTCTGTGTTTTTGGAATTACGTCAGTCCCGATTTCCCGCTTGCCATCTGACTAGGGACTGAGAAGCTTGACTTTGAGGAGGGGCTGCCATCTCAGTATTGAAAGGTCACAGTGAGAACACGGACCTCCTGTGGGGAAAAGATTCGCCAGCTGACACAGACACTGACCTAATCCCACCCTTAGCATTACAAACGCATTATAGTCAGATTTTACTTTTTATACAAAGTGACATATTTTATTAGTAAAATGTATATCCAATTAAATAAATTACACTTAGCACAAAATAACAGGTACTGGAGTTAGTAGAAGCAAATCAGACCACAACAGATGTGGATAATTTTCAGGTGTGTGTGTGGGGGCGGCGGGGGGTTGTTGAAAGTGCCCCTTTAGCCCAAATGATTGAAAGTGCCCCCCAGTTTGAGGTGCCCCTTTCCGATCACAGATGATTATGTTAAATTGACTGAGGGGGAACCCCCCCCTCCCCAGCAGCAAAATTTACAGAGTGGGAGGGGACATCCCTGCCTTCCCCCCGGGGTGAAGCACCTGCCCATCAAAAAGTCTCTGCAGAGCACTGATAATTAGTATGACCTTAGACATATTTATATTTTAATGAAGAAAAGTCCCAGGTTTCAGTGTTTGCGAACTTGACAGAGAGACAAAGGGATACATTTCAATAAATGTATTTTATTGGTGTCCAACAGGCTTTTCCCTTTTACAATAAATTTGCAGTAATTCTATTTTCGTTTTAGGTTTCAAAGAGAAATACGGAATATTGCACAGAAAATAACTGAAGTACTGGGGCAAATACAGCGCAAGAAGAGGAACTATCACGATGCTCTCGGTACGGACCCCCACGGCAGGAGAAAGCAAGGCGGGGAAGCATGTGCCATTTTCAGAACCATTAAGACAAGTCGCAGTTTTTATTATTATTATTATTTTTTAGACATTTTAAAATAAGTACTTCATTTCATTTTGTTTTAAACTATTACATACAGGATATAACTCAAGATTACATGCAGAAACAAGCAGGGCTCCTGGAAATGAAAACGGTCATCTCGGGGTGAAGTTTCCGGAAGATGTAACAGAAGAATGTCTTTGCACTTTATATTGTGTTGTTTTTTACAACTGCTTTCTGACCCCTCTGGGGAGAAAAATGGAATCAGGTGTAATTTTTAATGCTAAAAATAAAAAGTCTCACTAGAATGATTTGATCTTCCAGTATAGAGTTTATTGTTCATGTGTGTGTTTTATATATCTATATATATATATATATATATGTGTGTGTGTGTGTGTGTGTGTATGAACATGAGTACACCATTTATTTCTTTGAAGCCTGTTTTGAGTCTGAAGTAGTTTTGCGGTTGAGAACACCTTGAAGTCTTGGCTAGCAACTAAAGTGTTTAGGGCAAATGGTGATGATCATATCACTTCTTTCACTGAAGCCCAACATTAACTGTATCTGTAAACAAACAGCACTAACCCTTCAGGACACACTCTGTCAAAATCGGGGGATCTGGGTAATTAAATCTGCATAATGTCACGTAATGGCTCCCTACTTTTCAACCTGCAGTGTAATCATACTCGATCATTCTTAGTCAAGACTTTGCTCTACTTTCAAACACCCTACTTTACATGAGCATGCTCACTTGTAATGCTACCTCAAGCCTTTTTTAGGAAACCTCTCTTGTTTTATGTTTGTTGGGCCATCTAATTCTTTGTCACTTTGGCTCCCTCAGCGACCTCTGGGACCCCGACGTTAAGGGCACATGTCTGTGAACAGCCAAGAGGCCATGAACAGCATGTCCACAGCTGACCACTACTGACTACAGAAGAGCGTCATCACTAACAAACTACATCAATATAAACTGCATTCATACTATCAAAAAATGGAAATGGTTACTCTGGATCTGTCCACTGACTTTAAGAGGAATTAGAGCAGGACGGCCATCTTTAAAATCTGGGTGGAATCAGCAAGGCGAGAATTCCTCCATGTGTGACAGTCACAAAGCCACCAGTCACATGAACCATGTTCAACACCAGACCCTGCCTTTTTGTGCGTAAGTAGCTATTAAGCAGGCGTTGAAAACCGGCAGCTGGTAAATGCACATATAACTCCTGCAGTATAAATGAGGTGCATGTAAAAGTCAGTGCTAGTTTTCATGAAAATTACAGTAATAAAGAAATATCGATGCAGCCATTGCTGACGCCACTGCACCAGCACTCCCTCTGAGGGCAGACTGGGAGGCTGGAGTTGCATAATATGTCATTTTATGTATTTTTTTATTTTTTTTGCGAATTCTTTGAATGGCACAATTTGTGTTTACAAGCAGAGCCACAAACGTCCCCATCGTGGTGGGATCAGTCGTGTGGAATTTGTACGGAACACACCAAAGTGTCGGGGGGGGGGGGGGGGGGGGGGGGGGGGGGGGGGGGGGGGGGGGGGGGGGGGGGGGGGGGGGGGGGGGG
>JAODKC010000009.1:5768609-5796682 GCA_026777985.1 Mormyrops attenuatus
ATTCTTTGATTGGCACAATTTGTGTTTACAAGCAGCGCCACAAACGTCCCCATGGTGGTGGGATCAGTGGTGTGGAATTTTTACGGAACACACCAAATTGTAAAGCCCCCCCCCCCCCCCCAGTCTGGATGGACCCCCCATTGCCCTACTGTGTGCATCCTCCTAATTCGCACAAAACACATTCCGAATCGCCATGTTATGCAGCATTTTCAAGAGAACACTTAATGTTAGACAATTCAGCAATAACAGCAAATGTTTTGAAAGAATGCAGTCTCAAAAAAAAATCCTGTGACCTGACTGTCTGCTTCCCAGAATCAGCGCAAAGCAACACTAAACAAGAACGAAATGTAAACAACATCGAAATTCTGGTTAGCAACTATGGCATTTTGAATCAATACAGGTTAATAAAAATGACAACAGTGCAAACAGTAATTAGAAAACAAATGGACTGCAATTAAAACCCTTGAAATATACAACATTGTAGTTTAAAAAAATAACCTACAAGATAAGATTTTTAAATGGAAAAACATTTTTAAAAAGGGCACTGGTCCCATCTGTAGCGATCCACACGGCACTCTGACACACACCACAGTCCTTTTTCATGGCAGCTAAAAAGCAGACCCACATCTACGGTAGGTTAGGCTCCATGACCCAAATGAGCAACAGCACTAGTTCTCCCAATTTTCAAAATGCAACCTGGAACCTCTGTCAAAACATGTAGACATTCGCCTCCACAATCCACAGTTTTCTTGGTATACACCACATGACTACCAAGTATAACACAAAACTTTCATTGCATCATCAGTTGACACAAGCTTTTCATTTACAGTCTTTGTACATGTGTTTGAAAAGTGGTACAAACGCTGGTGGTCTACGTTAAACATGTCACCTCTGAACTGATGTTCTTCTAAATCGCTACATCTATAGCCATTCATGCTAGGCTCTGTTCACCTACAGCTTCTGAAAAGGATCTTGGATGACTCAGCATTCATTTAGTCAATTTTTGATCTCCATGTTAATGTAACATTCCATGGATGATCCTTGATTCCAACTCCCAGTGTCTTGTTATAATTAAGGCCCACTTAAGATAACTGACCCGGTGACTTCTGTAAGAAGAGCCCTACATTCATCTCTCTACTCCAGTGTTTCCCAACCTGGTCCTGAGGAATTCAAGGCCAGTCCACATTTTTGCTCCCTCCCAGCTTCAGTTGGGAACTTGGAGGGAGCAAAAACGTGGACTGTCTGCAGGTCCCAAGGACTGCATTGACACATTCCAATTCCGCCCTGGGCTAGAACCTCAAGGCACGTGTGGTTGATCCTCACACCACCCATGTAAATATACCCACAAGAATCCTATCTATAGTTTCTGTTACAAAACACTGCAAGGTCAGTCATCCTCACACAAACCAGCAGGTGCACACCCAACAAGACGGGACAAGCCTACTTTCTACTGGAGTAACACGATTCTCAGTCTTCTCAGGATTCTTGCGAGAATAAATATTATCTATTGCTACATTTGCAAATGCATTGATCTTATTCACATATGGGGAAGTGTTTAAGTAAGATCTGTTAAAATATTTTTAAATGAATATGTCTGATGTGGACAAGGATTGCTGAAAATAAATCAAGATATAATAGTCTTAACAAAATAGTATGAATTAACTTTATATATTATACCACAAATGTTAAATATCTCAGCTCTGCAACGGGAGTTAAGCCTTCAACCAAAAACAATACAGACCATTTTATGAATTTGAAACATATTTTAAATGTTCTTTTCTTTGTCATTAAGGTACATGATATATATAAAAATGTGCAGATCTGCTTGTCGTAATATAACCTGATAGCCTCCAACTAGTACAAGTGAAAACAGTATTGTGTGAATATTCTGGAAAATCAACTGATTGCAGAAAAAAGATCGTTGTAATGGACAGTGTGTGGGACTTCTCATTACCCCCCTGAAAAATAAATCCTACCTAAAATCTGCTAATAGTTGTCCTCTTACCGATTATGTTAAAACAGATATTACCATATTTATATTATTATGGGGGCATGTGACTAATTGTAAGTTCCTGCGAAACCAGCAACAATGACAGAGACAGAACCAGAACGATTCAAAAGCCCCATTTTTTTTACATTCAGCTCAAGGTATTGTGCACTGATCAAGAAGTATCTATCCAGCATCAAGAAAATACACAAGCCAGGGTCTACAGCCTGTGCTGAAGCTGAAAGCTTGTAAAAGGGTTAAATCGTTTAGCACAGCTAACCAGCTGTCAGTAGACAAACATACTCTTTAGTATACTGAAAGAAGTCTAGTATACTTTTTATTTCATACCTCAAACCACCAGAGGAAAACAAAAAGAAAACTAACACTCGATCTACTGCCTGACAAAGAAGAAATTTTGACTAGGCCATTCCCTGCTAAAATTCCTAATTTATCTTGATGGACGCTGTCAGTCAACAACTGTTTTATAGTGCATGTAATTTCAGGTGAGTTAACCTCATGTAACACATTCAGAGAAAAGGACTTCCACCCACTACGGAAATGGTACCTCTTCCATTGATATTAAGACAATCATTCCAAAGAGGACAAGGTTTTTCAGGCATTAATAAACAAGCGAGTTAAATGACATTTTAAACAATACTTCTGAACCAACCTCTCTCTGTACTGAGTAAAGTGCCTAAGATTACACTGGAGCCTCTCTTTGTGTTAGACGCACCTACAACACCAAGCACAGAACTGGTCAGCCACACTGTTTCAGCTCAGATACAGTCGGATCGATGACATTCAAAACTTTGGAAATGATGACAATGTGCAAATGAGTCAGTACTTAGTGAAATATACAGCTGAAGGCAAAAAAAACAAAGCAAGCGTAACAATTTAGTCAACACAAGTATTACAAGAATACCATCACTGATGATGATGCAAACTAGCATGATAGATTAGTGAGGACTGTGCTTTGATTTACTCCAGTAACACGATTAATACCAAATATCTGCAAATAACTTGGTGAGATAGTATCACTGTCCTATTTTATTTCATTTCACTACAGCACATCAAGTAAGTACTCTCTAGAAAAAGCATCCATAATGTTAACCAGGGCAGCCATGGTCATTTTTTTTTTTGGCGATTTAACGTACGTCAGCGTTCTTGCAATAAAAAATAAGCCTTTGTTCAAATTTTCTATGTTAACTGGTATGTGTAACTCAGGTCCTCTCAAACTTGACAGTTGCTGCATGTCCTAGCAAGGCATTCAACAAGATTTTATGATGTCGTAGATCAGTGACCATTCAGTGATGGAACCGGCATATGCAAGCATAGAGGGCTAACGGCAAAACAACTGCAGAAATTCAAAAGATGGAGATGACAAAAATGTTTCAGTGTTACTATATGATTGGCTGCAGAAGGCTGGAAAAATCTTCCCTCTTGAGAAACACAGAAATAGGGATGAAAAGCGAAACAGATGAAGAGTCTGAAGGGTCTCAGAACTCGATCTTGCAGGCAGGGAAAGACTCATCCTGCATGACGACTGTGCTGCTGCTGGCCAGGACCATGACGTTAAGCTCCTGCTGCTTCTCGTGGGTCTGTTGGTACCATTCTCGTGTCACTTCAGTGTCATGGGTGGGGATCAAAGTGACCTTTGGGGGAGAAGGAAGTGGAAAGAGGCTGGGTGTGACTACAAAGTCATGTTACAGGGTACATTATACCGATTGACGATAAACCTCTATGGTGGACTGTCCAAGGTGTCATGTGCACTGTGCTTTCTGGAAAAAGTCCCATGGGCATTGGAACCCTGCATTTAATAGGCAGTACTGGGTTGCATAGGGTGATAGAAATAATGGTAAGACTTTACTTAATGCTGTCATCAATAGTGCATTATAGATACCTCTATGATGCATTATAATGGTAGGTATAAGAATTAATAAAGCATTACAGCATCTTCTGTTGACAGTCAAAAGGCATTATAGTGTTCATTATAATACTTCATAAGCTCCAATGAAGCTCTCATCTATAATGCACTATAAACACCTTCATAATGCATTATAATGGCTGGTATAAGAATTACTAAAACATTACAGCATCTTCTATTGATAGTTATGAGGCATTATAGTGTTGCACTCATAATGCATACTAAACATGACCATAATGTGATATGCCTTATTATAAATATTTATAGCCAGGTTTATTATGATTTATGAATGCATTATAATGTGTTATGAATGTGTTCATGAATTCTTATAGAGATGGCATTCAGAGAAAGTGAAATAAGCCCTATGTATATTTTACTGAGCAAGGCACACTTATTATAATCAATATTGGATGATCAAGATAATAGAAGCAGGGAGAATCAGTTTTTAAACATCGAAACTGCTTATGTCGGCTTAGGGCACATGGTCACTGCATCTGGTCTCTGTTTTTACGAATCCAGATCCCAGTGTTCTCACTGCCTTTACACTGATGATTTGTAGAACTGCAGTCCAGGGGACTCTGTTACTCTGCCTGTGAGTGTACTGTGCCTTTTATTCGGTCTTGCTTAAACTATTGAACTTTATCCTGAAAATGTTCCTTTGTAGCACAGAATGTTCTCCTGATTGTATTTGACCTTCTGCTGGATATTGGGTACATCTGGCATTTTTAAGATAAGATAAGACAAGAAATGAACGGAGAGGAAAGGAAAGTCAAGGCTGTAGAAAGTCAACTTATTTTACCTGCAGATTGGACCCCCACTGGGCCTTGCCGTCAAGCAGCGCATCCAGAACCCCACGGCTGGGCTCTCCATTTGCGGTGTCGTTGCCGCTCACCACGTAGTATGCGGCACGCACTCGCTTGAAGAACTCCTGGTCTACGTTCTTGGCACTGCAGTGATTGGGGATGTAGGCCAGGTCTACGTAGATGGGGGGTCCTGGCGGTACCACTGAACTGGACTTCTGGGAACTGGAACCTAATGGTAACACATACAATTTTTAGTCAAATAGAGATCCACAACGTAAAAACACTTAGATTTATTTACACTACAGTCATTTAGTCCTACAGTGAATAATCAATTTGCTCACACCTATGCTGCTCTTGATGCCATTAACAAGTCCTTTTCCTGGGTTCTGGCTGGACTTGGATACCTCATCTTTCTCCTCCCTGGATCCCTGTCCATCAGACATCCTTGACAACTTAGATGTCTTTTCTGCCTCCTTTTTCAGAGGAGCCCGAGGTGAGGAGTCCTTGGATGCCTGTTTGACAGGTATGGGAGATTTCTTACCTCTGGTGTCGGTTTTGCGAGCAGGGGAGGATGATTTGGGCTTGTTCAGTGACTTCCGCACGACTTTGTTAGTCTTCCCATCCTTCTTCAGCAGTTTGTCTGTATAGTTAGTGTCATTGGGCAGAACCTCTGGGTCAACCATGCACACGTCTGGGTGAGGAGGATGAGGGAATGGGTCCTTCATTGGAGTGGGTGGAGGATCATGACTCCTTTCTGATGACCTTGATGATGACACGTGGTGACTGCTTCCACCAGCTACTGTGGATTTATCTACAGGCAGGTATTCAGCATCCTCGTCAGAGTCCAGGTTGCCTTCTGCTGTAATTGACGGGCACTCCTCAGTCTCAGGAGGTACATCAGAGTCAGACTGTGTAGGCAATGATTCACTAACAGAGGTTGGAGGGGTTTCTTCTCCAGCTAGAGCAAATCCAGCAGCCATGGCACCAGGATGGTGGTGTGACCCACTGTCATCTCCAGGTTTGCTGTGAGCGTGGTGTCGCTGCTCTTTCCGGGATCGCCTTTTGACAGAGGGCTGGTTGTCATCGCCTTCTTGTGACTGGTCGCTCCCTTCGTCCTCTTCTTCCTCATCAGTAGAGAGTTGGTGTGGGCTTGGATTGATGAATGATGGTGAGATTTCTCCTTTGCGGTGTTTGTACTCATAGGAAGAATATCCAGCAGATGCTGATGATGTATATGAGGAAGTTTCTCCCATGCATACGTCAGAAGGAAGGTTGGAATCATCTCCTGCTTTTCCAGATGCATCTGGCTGGAATGATAAATGAAAGGACTGATCAGCTGAAGCCAGGGAAAGAGGACGAGCTGGGCGTTCCAGTTTCTCTTCCTCCTCGTCATCGTCTTCTTGATATTGTGGAGGGAAAGCCTCTGGACATTTTCCTACTTGCTGTTCCACTTCTCCACTGCTCTGTTTCTCCTTCTCATCCTTTTTCTCTGCGTGCCCGACAGGTTTATCTTCTTTCTGCTGTGTGCTTTGTTGACCTGGTTTTTTAGTCCATTGAGTACCAGCACCTTCTACAGGGACCTCAGATGAACTTGCACTGACCTCCAAGGGTCCATTTGCTGATGCAGACTCTAAAGACTGCTGTGATGGAGATGTGTAAGAGGTAAGCACATCAGGGAGAGTGCTAGCTATGCTCGGTTCAGTGGCCATCTGTTGCTCAAACACAGTCTGTGTTTTCTTTTCTTCAGCTGGGATGGTAGGTGAAACTCTTTGGCATTCAATTCGGCATGGTAAGGTGCTTTGTTCCATTTCACATTCATAAGTTTCCTCCTCACTGACTTCTGTCTCCTCTCTCTGAGGTTTTTCCACAGAATCTGCTCGCTGTAATGGAGAAACATCAAACAGACTCCGTGGTGTGGGTTCCTTCTCAGCAGATGGTGGGAGTTGGGAATAAGGATCTGGCACTCTTGGACCTTCAGGTGACTTAGACACATGAGTGCTTACAGGCTTGATGAAGGACTCAGCATGTTGTTCCTTGTCTGTCGTGGTACCTTCCAGCGCTTGGTGATCTTTCGCTTCTTCGCATGGAGCAGATGAAAGAGGTGGGAAAGGTTTGACCTCCTCAAAAGGACTCAGTGGAGAAAACCTTGTAAGACTGGAGGTTGATTCTGCAGTTGTTTTAGCAGGAGTCAGCTTGTCAGAAACCTCTAGGTATTCATCTTTTATCAATCCACCAGAACTCGAGAAAGGAGAGTCCATCACAAGGGACTGCTCCTCCTTAAAAGATGAATACTCAAAACATGTGCTATCCACATCAGGTTTAAAGAGTGTGTCTGAGGTGGTGGCTGGCATCTCCAGCTCCTCTCCAGATTGCCGGCTGGCAGAGAGAGATGCAGAGGCAGAAGAAGGATGACTATATGATGAGGAAGAGGAATATGCAGTGGCAGAAGTTGTAGCATAAGTAAAAGCAAAAGAAGCTGAATCCCCAGATGTTTTGCTTAAAATATCAGAGGTTGTCTGCTTCTCAGTGTCATCCTTTTCTCCATAGCCATATTTATCTTCCCTTGGTTTACTTACAGAGAAGTGTAAATGATCAAGAGTTTCATGATCCTGTTCTTTCCTCAGCAACTGGCTAGTTACAGTAGAGTCTTTAGAGTCCTTAGGGTCAGGATGTTCAAATTCATAGGAGAACTCTTTAGATTCTGTTGTTCCAATTTCAGTGTAGTGGCCAGATAATGAGGAAGTAGTGTCACTCATGGTCTTTTTAAGAACATCCTCAGCCCCTGTCTTTTGGATACTACTGCTAACAGGGGTTTCAAAGGGTTCTGATGTAGAAGGTTTTATGCTTTTCGAAGGGATATTTTCCATTTCCTTTTCATCTTCCTTTATAATTCCAGTCTGTTGGACTTTTGAGCTCACTGCATCATCAAATGTGCTTCTGAATTCTTTTTCAGATTCCTCTTTGGCTCCTTTCTCAACATCTGAGTCACTGACTCCCTTCTCCACCCCAAGCTGATCTTGCTCATCATCATCCTCATCCTCATCTTCCATTTTCAACACCATGCTGTCTTTCTCTGATACGTCATCCTTCTCATAATACATCATAGATTTAGAAGCAACAGTGCTGGTTTTCACAGAATACTCTGATGCCATAATGTTGTCATCCATGTGAGACTCTGGAGATTCAGGTGAATCAGGATGGAATGCACCAAGTTGGCTGTCTTTACTCTCAGACTTAGCCTGAGGGGACAGATCTTTCTTATCTATCAAGTGACTGGAGGATGAGTCTTGTTCCTCAGCCATGGAGAGTTTCCCTTTTTCTTTCTCTGCTGAATCTTCTTCTTTCACCTCTTCTATGGTTTTTTTTTCAGGAACATCATCGTGAGTGGTAAGAGTGGGAGTTGGCCCCTCTAGTTTTGATTGACTCCATGTTAATGATGGTGACTCTTCAGTAAATGTGCTTAAACGGTATTCGTCTTCTTCCCTGGCCTTACCCTCTGTTGTCGCAGGAAGAGGTGGGAATGCACTCTTTTCTTCAGGTTTCTCAATATTTGTTTCCATGTTCAAATTATCAAGGTAGGCATCTGGCTCATAACTGGAAAGACATGAATATGGTCCTGTTTCCACAGCTGATTTCTTTTCATAAATCTCAGTGTAAGTAAAGCTTTTTCCACTCACAAAAGGTGTGTCTTGCCTCACTTCCCTTCTATGCTCTTCTTGTTGGCCTTTTTCACGGTCTTCATGGTCTGGAAACACACCAAGACTGAAATGAACACTTTTTTCAGTCTCTGTTAAAGTTGCTGCGTGGTAATCAACTCTGCTGAAACACACAGCTTCTTCTTTATGAAGTTCCTCTGTAGAGAAAGCTGCTTCATCTTCAAACCTTTCGCCAACTGATGAACGCATGGTTGCCTTATTGTCATCTGTAGCCACATCTTCTAGTTTTTCAGATTTCTGTAGTGTCTCAGTTACATCCCATTTATCATCTATTGGTATTTCCTTTTCCTCAGGACTATATTTCGATGCAACATGTTTCTCTTTTTCTTCTGCATCTTCCTTGTCTGAAAATGACTTTTCTACCACATCCTTTTCCAGAAGGAAATATGAAGAAGGTGAAACTACACCGGGGAAAGCTGGATCTTGCTCTTCCTCGGTTTCCTGCTTTGCCTCTCTTCCAGGCTTCTCCTCTTCTCTGGAAACCAATCCTCCCATTTCATTAGAGTAATAATCTTCATCTTTTTTTGTAATCACTGAGGACGTCAAAATTTCTGGCTGAGAGGACTCCTCAGCACTACCTTGACTGTCGGTGCTAGAAAGTATTGAGCACATCGATGTGTTTTCAATAGTGGTAGGGTAAGAAGTAGGTTCAGTCTTCATAGCAGAGCCACTGGTAGTAGTAGTATCTGCAGAGGATATTGGTGTGCTGCTCATTTTCATCGGGGATGAGCTTTCCTCCTCTGGTTCAGGTGAAACTGCATGCAAATGTCTTCCTTGATCTTTGGCAACAGTTTGAGGTAAGATCTCTACCTCTTCTTTTGCCAGTACAACAGAAGAAAGTGTGGATGCATAGCTTTCTTTTGATTGGTTAATGGGCTCACCTAGACCTGACTGTAGGTCTTGAGATGTGTAATCTAATTTGATTGGCTCTACTGATAAAGGTCTAGATCCTGCTCCACCCATACAAACAGCATCCCCTTCATCATCTTCTTCATCTGAGTCCTGAACATCAGACTTGATTTCTTGATGTAAATATGAGGCCTCAGGCGCTTTAACCCCCATTCTCTGTGTGGTCTGCAGGCAGGTAGTCTCCTGTTCATGTCTTTTCACTTCTTCCTGTACCTTCTTTGTACTGAGCAAGTCATCTTCACAAGTATCATCATCATCTAAGAACCGACTTTCCTTTTCCTCGACATATTTTTTGTGGCTTGCTCTAGAATCGCTCTTTCTGTCGTCTTCCTCTTCTGAGTCATCATATACTACCTTTTCTAAAGAAATATTCAATGTGTGACAATCCTTCTCATTTTCTTTTTTTATTAGAGATGTTTCTATTGGATAGACTTCCTCAGAAGGAGTTGGCTTGGCCCCCTCTTGAAGAAACTGTCCTTTATCAGGGAAAAACTCATCTTTCTTTTGCGTTGATGTAATAATGTCTTGGGTATCTTTTTCTAAAAATGGGAATTTGTCAGCATCTGGAATTGTGAATGCTTCAAATCTGTCACCTTTACCGAAATGTAGTTCTGCAATATCCTTTATATCTTCTGCTTTCAAAGCTGGCTGTTGAATTTCAGAAGTTTCACTACTTTCTTCCACAGGTGACTGATGAAAAGGAGTATGACCTGCACTAGTTGGCCCAGACTGTGAAGTCATCTTCACAGTGATGTCATCTGGACTAAAACATCTCTCTTCACCTTCTGCGCTGGACTCCATTGCTAAAGAAGGTGGCGGGGAGGGAGATTCTTTCGTAACTCCAAATAAGATTTCCTCTCTGGTGTCAGAATCCTTCTTTTCATCCATAATTGGGGGAAACGCCAATTCCATATCCCCAACAGTTTCTGAGGTGGCCGCTGACATGGACAAAGAAAGCTTCTCCGTGTCTTTGTCTTGGAACGACCCATAGCCTTCCTGAAGTTTGCCTAGTGGTATGTCAACGTTAGGTGTTTGGTCTTCGTCTTCTTCTTCCTCCTCTTCTTCCTCATCATGAACCTGTACGGTCTTTATTCCAGCTTCAGCCTCCAACAGATGTAGCTGAAACTCCTCGGAAGGGGGTGACTTGAAGTACTTGTCCTCTTCTAAAGAGGAAGTAGGTGAAATGGTCCCAGCAGAGTGAACATATTCTTTTCCCTGTGTGGCCTCGGTTCTTGCAGATGATGGAATGCTGTTGACGGTATCAAGAAGCAAGGAGCTTTTTCCAGTTTCTTCAGTCTGAGCAGCTGTCACCGATGCTATGGACTGATCTTCAGCAACAGAAGTGGCAAAAGAGGACAGTTTATCACATTCAGTAATTGACGTAGCAGAGGAGATGTGCTCCTCTTCTGCTAAAGGTGCCGCAATGACATTGGTGGAGAACACAGCTAGGGCAGGGTCCTGACCTTCTATGAATCCCTTTGTTGTTAGATCTGACACATCGTGAATGGCCGCACCTTTCATCTCTCTCATGCCATGAATGGCATCAAAGGAGCCTGTTTCATCAGGGACAGAAATGTCATAGGCACCAACCTCATAGCGGAGGTGTGGAATCCTGTCCTCAGTCTCTTCATGAATTTCTTCATCAGAAATGGTCTGTTCAGTTTCTGAATAACCAGGAATAGTTTCATCCTGAATATAGGAAACATGTTCTGCCACAGTGGCACCCTGTGCTGTTGCTGGAACAGCAGTGGTAGCAGGCCCAACATTAGACACATAAGCGTCTACGTCCTCTTCTCCTTTGTCCTGTGATGTCCCTTTGTCCTTTGTTGTCTCTTTTGGTGTCACAGTGTCCCACTTCTTCTCAAGCTTTTCTTTTTGGCTCTCCTCAGTTTTAACTTTCAACTCTTCCTCACCTGTTATGTGTACATCTTCTGCTTCCTCCAGTTCTGCCTTTTCAATCACATCTCCGTCCTCTTCCTCATCTTCCTCGGGTTCAACCTTTGCGAGCTGCTCTTTAATTTCAGTCTTTATTGCATATTTTTCACACTTCTCCATCTCCTCTTCTTCATGCTTCCTGTCTAGTGCGTCCGTTTCCTTCTCCTCCTTCCATTTTCCTTCATCTTCCTCCTCCCCCATTCCCATATCCTCCTCTTCTTCCACAGTTTTCTTCTCAACTCTTTTCTCTACCTTTTCATCTTCTTCCTCATCTTCTTCCCCCATAGCTGCACCTTCATCCTCATATTTATCTCCAGCTTTTTCTACTGATTCAGCTTTTTCTTGCATCAGCTTCTTTTCTTCCCGAGGAGATTCAGTTTCAGCATCTGTTGTCATTATCCCTTCATCTGGAGACTCCAACACTGGAAGTTTTGCATCAGTCAAAGCTTGGGAATCGATCTTTTTCTCAGCTTCTTCCTCTGGGAGAGGGCTTGCGATGGCAGTATCACCCGCAGAAGGCTCTGGGACTAGGTGCACATCTTTTGCAGGCTCTGCTTCCACACTGGAAACATCATCTTTTTTGAGTGCTTCAAAATCCTTAGTAAGGTCTTCTGGTGTGGAAACCCTAGACTTTTCATCCACTGTTACCTGCCCTTCAGTTTCGGGCTGGATGTCCTTAGTTTCTGGTACCGATGTGGGAATTTGTTCAGCGACATGTTCCTTGGCATCTTTAATTTTGTTTTTGTCTGTCTTAGGTTTTACATGCACCTTGGCCTTGTGCAGGGTCTTCCTGACCTCAGGGGTGAAGGGCTTCAGATCGGGTTTAGTGATCTTTCTTAATTCTGGTTTAGTGGCCTCTCTCTTTTTCTCCTCCTTCAATTTAGCTTCTTTTTTCTCATCTTTTTTAGCAACATCATCTTTTTTTATTTCACGCTTTTCCTTCTTCAACTCCTTCTTCTCTTTATCCTTTTTCTCATCCATCTTGGATGCCTTTTCTTTGATATTTTTCTTGATTGATTTCTCTTTTGATAATTTCTTCTTCTCCTGTTTTATCGTGTCCATTGTTTCCGATTTGGCCTTGAGCGGCTTGATGGGTTTGTCACTCTCTTTAATTTTTTTGTCCACTTTCTTTTCAATCTTGTTCTCCTTTACAGAGTCACTTTTTGTCTCTGCGACTGAAACCTCCTCTTGTACATCTGCGTCTTTCTTCTCCAGCTTCACCGCCGCCTGTATCTTGGAAGCAGATTTTAGACTTTCTTTGCTGTCTGCCCTCTGTTTCATTTTCGTTTGTTTCATTAGAGGAGGAGGGCTACCGGAGGATATGTCCTTCTGAGTAGCCACTGGATATCGCAAGAACTCCAGGTGCTTTAGCTTTTCAAGGCCTTCTAAGATTTTATTCTGCGGTGCATTTCCAGGAAACAGAACTCTAACGATCTTCTCTGTGGGGCTAGCCGGGAGCCATACCACGAGAGCGGTAACAGATGTTAGATAAGGAACTGATATTTCTCCTTCTTTTCCACTGGGCAGGACAATTCCAGTTTTAGCCTTGCTGTTCCCTGCCCACTTCTGCATGAGGAATTGCATTTCCTTGCTGTCCTTCACAGGATTCAGAACATACATGTCAAGCCTGCCGACACCCATCTTGTGGAAAAGTGTGATGGGCTCAATGGTGTTGCTGACCACTCTGAAGAGAGGCTCAGGCTTGATCCCTAGCTTGCTGAGGTACTGTAATGTCAACGAGGCTTCCTCGATACTCCGTTTCACCTTCAATGTTGATTCAGGCATTCGAAGTTTATCGGGGACATTAAAGAACACCACACCGAGCTCTGGTGAAATCAGGTTCTTCATCCAGTCGCTGTAGGTGGTAGACCCCTGTGACTGCTCCTCATCTTGTTCAGCAATCTTTCTCTGAAGGAGTCCATTGATACCTGGGAGATTATCGGCTCCAATGTGAGTAATGAGAATGGAATCAATACGGTCCAGATGCCTGACAAGCTTCCAGAAGCAAGATCTTCGTTCGGAGCCTCCATCTACCAGGATGTTAAAGCCATTAACTGCAAACAAGGCAGAGTCTCCTCTCCCACCAGGGAAAATATAGCAGCAGGGTTTAGATAGTTTCAGGAAGCCTCCAGAGGTCGGCGGCTCCAAGAGGTCGAAAGGCGATGGAACGTCCACCGTCTCGGAGACGTACTCCGTGAATTCCGTGACTCCGTCCATTTTGGGCAGAAGAGGGTCAGGATTCAGTCTGTAATCCAGGGACTCCCGGAAGTGCTGCTGCCCCAGGGAGCTCCAGCCCACCTCCCCCTGGCAGAACACAGTGAGCCTAGCCCGATGCTCAGGAGATGCTTTTCTTAGCAGACCACCAACCTACACAGGGGAAATGAAGGACAGCTTGGAGAATCAGCCCAAACAGAATAAGGGGTAATGCTTTAAATTAACTGCACCTTCATAATGCCCTTATAATGCATTCATAGAACATTCAGTGCACCTTCATGATGCCTTTATAATGCATTCATAAACCATTCATAGAACATTCATAAGCAGCATGTAAGTATACTCTAACATACCTTAATATACATTAATACAGATGGTCCACATTTTTGTTCCCTCCCAACTCCCTGGGAATTGGGAGAGAACAAAAACATGGACTGTCTGGGGGTCCCTGCAGACTGGTTTGAGAAACACTGCATTAACAACAAACATTATATGATTACATTGTTTGTTATTGTCATATAATGTTTGTTATTAATGTATACTACAGCTGTTAAAATATTTTAGGATGTTAAGGTATACTTACATGCTGCTTATGAATGTTCTATGAATGGTTTATGAATGCATTATGGAGGTGCAGTTAATGTAAAGTGTTACCAAATAATGGTAGCCACCCAGGTCCATCACAAATCATTCTCTAGCACAATTCTAACAAATTCTCATAAATCTGCAGTTTAAATGCAAGAGGTATATTAAATGGAAAACAAATATAGCTAGTATAAGCACTAAATTGCATTTGTTTTGTCATTTACTTTTAACACTATTCTAGAGTCCAAGGAATGTTTTTGTTATAGCTGTAGTATGTAAAGCATCATTCCTCACGAGCCAAAAATGTAGAACTTTAATATTCTGCGCTATGGAGTTAAACATAACTGTGGCTTTCTGCTCACCTCAGGATCAGCGAAGGTGTCTGCAAAATTTCTGAATGTAAACGGGCCGCTTTGCAGCAGGAGGTCTCCGCCCTGATCTGAGCTTTGGCCACTCAGGACGAGTAGCTTGTGTGCCGCTTGGTCACCGATCAGCGAGCGTATCTGTGAACAGGGGACAGAAGGATCACATGACACAAGCCGTATGACGCTGAATGTGTTACATATGACTCAGCGGCAGTACTAAATTTTCAAAATGAATGCAGTATTAGGCAATGAGATGTTGATGTTATTCAGCACATTTGCTGATTAAAAAAAAGCACTATGATATAAGCAATTGATACAATGCAGGCTGTTTGGCGTTTTCCACTGTATGCCATACTTCAGAGTTGAGGGAATCTTCTGCTGGATTCACTAAAACCACAGTTTCAAGGACATCACTTTTGTGCTGCAGAGTTCTTTGTCCTGCAAGAGATAAACAGTGGAGCAGATATTTTTCAACTTGAATCATCTGATAATATATGTACAGAGCCTAACTTGGAGAATATATGGAGTCTATTTCTCATGAGTTTTGTAAGACGTCTCCTTTAAGACACCACAGACCAACAAGACCATGACTTCAGATGTAGGAGAGCTGTAACAGGAAGTGAATCAGAAATGCGTCTCATCTGGGGACAAGATTTTCCAGCAATAGAGCAGGAAATCAGCCTTACATATACATGCCATTGTTGTTCGCATTATAGTTTTACCTGGTGGTTTAAATCAGTCCTCAGACCTTTTTTCTAAGGCACCAGTAAAATTCCTTCTAACAGGCTTTCAGAGGCCTCCTGAAGACTGAGCGGAAGGTGAATACTCTGCCGCCACAGATCTCATTAAATCTTCTTAGCAGATGGATGGAAACCGTCCATGTTAAGCGTTTCGCTCTTGCCAGAAAACATAAAACATGCCAGAAGACCAAAAACAAAACACTAATCAGAGCCGAAAGGGTAATATAATGCAATGAGAGAATAATACGATTCAGACTGAACTGTAGGAAAGTGATAATTTTCTGCAATGTCTTTCTGGATATAATAACTGTAGTTATGTAAACCCTTTAAATAAGTATAATTTAAAGCCCTTTAAAGGTCATCCTGAATGAAGGTAATTGTTTGTGTGTGTCAGCAATGATCATTTATTGTTTGAAAATAATGACTGTGCACGTTTTGTTTGACCACCAGTGCATTTTCTAAAAATATCCCCATTTGACAATGCTGATTGTGTTAGAATTTATTATTTATGCTCATTTTGCTGCAGGAGGAGACCAAAGACAGAGGTGTATCTCACCATATGAGGCTCTCTGTATTTGCCAGGGGCCTTGATTAGTCTGTGATTAAGCAGGTAAGCAGACCAAAATGACTGTAATGCTGAGCTACGAGAACATTCTTCTTCCTCGGGTACTTTATGTAAAAAATGAGATATTTTAAAATGTTTATAAATTCGGCAATCATTTGTTTCATATACACAGTATGCATGTGTGTCCCCAATCCAACCCCATGTGGGGTTATAAAGTTAAAACTATGATGGTTTTATCTGAGGAATATTCCCGTGGAATGGACTCAACAACGTACCAAAAGTACATACAGATATATGCACATATTAGCCGACTTTTCTTTGTCTTTAATTAATTTCACCTAAGAGAAGAAAGATCACAAACACAAACACTAAGGCAGAAGAAAGGAGTTTTTTTTTCTCTGCATACCTGAGTGTGTATTTTGGTGTTACTCCTGTTTCATAATCTGCATTACGAAACAAGTGACCTTACTAAAGCTGTGCGTAAAATAGGAAAAAATCTAGGCACATGAACAATATGTTTATTCTCTCACCAAGATGTTAAAAATCAGATCGTTAAAGCTTTTTCGTCTGCAAAATCCTAAAATGATTGCTGTTATTCATTTCTAATCCACCCAGCAAAGAAGAATGATGTCATTTTGTCAGACTGTTTCGGAAAATCTCAGTACAAAGTGAGTCTGAGAAACAAATGCAGGAAGTCAATCAGAACCACTGAACCAGCCCCGCTGTCATTCCATCACGGTATCCTCTCTGTGAAACCTCTCCGGGGTTGGGTTCCTCTTATATTTTTGCCTTTGGCAGGCAGATCACAGAATGTGGGCCAGATAATCCTAGCAGCAGAACCACATGCGTGTTCTACCCTAGACCTTGGCCAAAAATGCAGCTTTTCCATTGGCCGTTGCCATAGGAACGCCATGCCGGCAGTCGCCGCCAGCTCCGTTACACTGACCCAGTCTTTTTTTTTTTTTCCGCTGCGAGACGCATTGCAGCATTTCTCTGCGAGGGGGAAAGGAATGCGCCTTGCTGCAGCGTCGCATAGAACGGGACCCAGCGAGGAAGTGACTTTTAGGTGCTTAATCAGACAAACTATATTTAACTGGAAACACTCGTGGGCTATGTTTAACTCTAAAAATCAGAGCGGTTCACTCCGCGGGGAGCGGGCCATTTTCTCCGCAGCCTGCTGGGTATTCCGGCAATCAGGGGCTTGTACAATGTGTTAAGGGAGAACAAGAGCAGGGAAGCTAGGCCCGAGATTTGGCAAAGCTGACAGAACTCTGGGTTCTACCTGGACGTCAGACTCCGGTTACCCAGCTGTTGGACAGGCCAGACAGTGGGGAACAGGGCTACCTTCTATTTCACAGTGACAGCACTATTCTATACTCCAAAAGAGTATACTCCAATGCTACTCCAAAGCAGCCAGATAAACAGTCATCAGTAGTGTGGCGTGTCTTCCACAGAGTCATGAACCAGACTAGAGGCTCACTGTGCCAGTGGGCCAATAAAAGCCCTTCGGTACTGACTCCAGAGGCCGTTGCAGCAAGTTGCATCATCTTGTCACATCTCATCCCGTCCCGTCAGCGTAGATGGGAAGACGGCAGCACCGATCAGAGGGTGTTTTCTCAGAACGTTCTGCCACATTTGTGCCAGGAAATCCTACTGACACATACCTACAGACCCACAGATTGTTGAACTTTTTTTATTTTTTGCATCCTCACAAGAAACACAATTATTTTTCCCCACTTTGGCGAACAAATCCATGTAGTCTCTTCTGTGAAATGCCCTGGTTTGGCACTGGCTGAATGAGCCCAGTTCACAAGAGCCATGACTGTACTTTCTAGGGGAGTAAGGGAATCAAACTACTCCCACTGTGGTTCTGATACCCATTCCCCCCGACCCAGATGCCTGCAGGAAGCGGAAGTGCATCTCTGTCAACAAAACAGGTAGAGCATAAATCACAGCTTCCATAACAGAGCTGTTGTCACCCTCTCAGTTATAGAAAGAAGCCTTTCTTTAAACGTGTTACATAAGAGAAAGACTGACCTTAATCCACCAGCCAATGCCATTAAAATTTAACACCAAGAATCCTCAATAGCCACTGTTATTGTTATAAAATGTCTATTTGGACGGGACATTACTGAAGTCCTGCTTTATCATGATGGACGTTTTATGTCTATGCCATTACTTGTGACAGATTTAGCCCGCCCCCAAAGCAGGAATTATTCTGTGCGGCTGGGGAAAGACTGAGGACAGGGAACTGAAGCTAGCCTCGTTGTCTTCAGATGATACAAGCTGTTGCTTTCATACCACAGGAGGAAATAGAAGCCTGATTACAGCTCTGCTGAAGCCTCGGGGTTCTAGACCAACCCCAGACACCCCTAAACTCCTCACAGTCATGCAGGGCACTCCCCTCTACACCCCGGAATTCTCCCATGATGCCGTTTTCCTGTGTGTCTTGCATCCACAGTGAGTCACTTACTTTTGGGAGTTTGAGCAAAGCAAAAATCATAAGCTCCTTGGTAACAAAACCGAAGATATACATTTAAGACTGTTCTGCTATTAGTAAAACTTCTCTGCAGATCACAGTGTCTCCTCATGTACGACAAGACACATTCCAGATTTTACTCTACCCTGGTATAAAAGAAAACCAAACAAAGTTTTGGAAAGAAAACGCTACACTTAAAACCCTAACCTTAAAACCCTTAAAGACCCAACAGTGAAGACAGACCACTAGGCTGACTCCATGATATTTGACGTCCTTAATTAATTAGTTCACCATTTTCACAGAGGTTCAGTGTAATGCCACCTCCTGCACCACCCATAATATTAACTGTACAATTAAAAAGACAATTCCTTTGTCTCAATGGCCAGTGAATGCTATTATGAAGGTGGACTCCGGCGGTTTCAGAACTCTGGATAGTACCTCTGTCCGCACTGCACAGATTGGCAGCAGATGTGGGTAGTTCAAGTCCAGAGAGTAAAAGTCCAGGCCAAAATTTTATTTCAGCCAACCAGTTGAGTACTCTGCGACTATAACTCTTTATACTCAACTGGTACGTTTAAACAGAATCTTGATCTGGATTCTTACTTTCTGGCTCTGCATTACCCACCTCTGATTGGCAGCCATTTAATGTATCAGATGACATGTATTGGACACATTCATGCATTTGGTGCCTAAGCAGGCATGTGCAGTTTAACAAAACAAACATGGCAACATTTACAAATTACAAGACAAAACCCCTAACCCTAAACCCTAACCCTAAACCCTAACCCTAACTCTTTCTGACCCGTCGCTTCCCCTCCCTCCGGCTCCTCAACATTACTGCTAGTCTGCGCCTCACCTACATCAGCACTCCAGCAATGTGGTGAAGAAGGTGAACTTTAGTCCTATTAGAACTTTAATTCACCTCAAGGATATCGGTGCAGGTATCTAGGGCTTCTGGGCTATAAAAAGTAGGCCTATGTGTATTCACAAGAAACACCTCTAAATTGGTGTGGATTTTTTTTCCCCGAGAACTACCAAGAAGAAGGCATTAAATCACACCCACCAAATATGTTTCATTTTCAATTAACTGTTCACGCATCGCCCATCATGTGATTTAGAGCTGTGCATTCTGATGATGGTAATTAATCAAACCCCCCCGGCTGCAAGCAGCCGGCTTTGAAGAATCTCTTACACGAGCACTGTGTGGGACAGACTCTGGCACCTGTAATCCCTTTTATGAGCTGTCCCAGCAAGTCCCCATCCCAGCTCCTGGATGCGTGTCATTCAGCAGCTGCTACTTTACACTGTTGGTCTGCTCCACACTGCCCCAGCCTGAGGCTCATCTCTGCAGTTGGAACTAACCACAACTGTAAGGTCAGCGCTCATTCACTCAGAACCGCATGATCTCTCTGCTGGGGATGCTATGTAAACAAACCTGCCAGGTCTAGGATTTTAAACACTCCATGGATCCACAAACAGGCAGAACCTGATGACCATCGAGACGCAGAACAATCCTATGGTTCTACAGAAAATAACAATCAGAAACCAGCTTTTGGTTTAACAGAAAATAAGCGTAACATTTTCTGTGCCTGACTGTTAGCAGCCGTTGAAACCTGCTCTTTGGTTGCAACATTTCATC
This sequence comes from Mormyrops attenuatus, assembly GCA_026777985.1. Classification (NCBI taxonomy): domain Eukaryota; kingdom Metazoa; phylum Chordata; class Actinopteri; order Osteoglossiformes; family Mormyridae; genus Mormyrops; species Mormyrops attenuatus. Next base: position 5,788,471 of record JAODKC010000009.1, read on the forward strand.
TCACATTACACCAAATAAATCAGCAGCAAATAAAATTTATCACGGCCCACAAACAAGTACAATACCATCTGATATCCTGAAAAAAAAACAGCTGTAATTAAAAGTCATCCAAGGATGAATTCGCTGTGGTCACGCCCCCACATAAGGTGGGTATAAATAACCTTGCAGCATCAGCAATGCGCAGGGATCCGCAGCGCAGGATGAATCAGCCGTGTCAAAGGTCATGATACCATCAGTCGTCCGTAAGCTACAGGAATCGAAGGTGCTGCCAAAGCTATGGCAACTTCGAGAAGCTCTTCCTGGAAAGGAGAAAGGAGAAGCTTTTCCTAGAAACGCCGGCAGCTTCTAGAAGCTCGTCCCGGAAACGCCGGCAGCTTCTAGAAGCTCGTCCCGGAAACGCCGGCAGCTTCTAGAAGCTCGTCCCGGAAACGCCGGCAGCTTCTAGAAGCTCGTCCTGGTAACGCCGGCAGCTTCTCCTGAATTTCATGGGGGTGCCTTTTCAAAAACCCAAGAAAACATGAGGGCAGCCCAAGACCTGCGGGGGTCAACCATGGGGGGGGGGGGGTGACGGAATCTTCTGGAGCCTCGACAACTCCCTTTCATCCAGACAGCCATTTTCTGTGCCTGCCCACCCACTGTGGTGCTGAACAACAACTCCCACTAATTTAACTTCAACATCTCCCCCACCACAAAAAAATAATCTAAATAAATAAAAAGAGGCTATATTACAGTACAGGGCCAGACCCCTTGGGGGGGGGATTGAATAAAAGTGAAAGAAACAGAGGGCCCAGAAACACAACACACAGGTTGGAGGACTGTGACTAGTGTCTGTAGGTTCCAGGAAGAAACCTGCTTTTGTACATTTGATTGACACAGCCTGAATTAATGTAATAAATACGGATATGTGTAGATGAATGGAGTCAGTCGGTTTGGGCACGGAGCCAGCCCAGGGAAATAAATAATGTTACATAATGAAGGGATAGTGTGAGAGAGAAGGTGAGATCAGCGCTAGTGGGTGGGGGGGCAAGCCAAGGGTGACTCTCGCTCACAGCAGTCTGCAAAAGGGGGCCTCCTCTACCCTTTGTCTGTTCCCCTGGTGGCTCCATGGCGACGCACTGCTCGGAGGAACGGACAGCGCCAACGGTGAGGTCAGCGCACTTGGCGAGGGTGCCGACTGCTCTGCGAGGGGTCCCGAGTGAGGGGGGATGTCTCACTGGAGTGGGAGGGGAAGATTAGCTATTAAACCAATGGGGAATCGTCCTGCACCCACCACAATTTTATATTAGCATTACCGTGGTCCATTATCAGTTCACTTAAAATCTAATGAGATGTGAAATGTGCTAAGGGGTCCTGTGCCCCCCCTCCTCAATGCAGCCAGATATAGCAGCTGCCCCCCCTCCTCCCCCAACTCACAAACACAGCATGGGAGGTGACATAGGGTGGACATGGGGATGGGGAGACATCCTGAGCTGAAGTAGCTCATCCCCAGAGGTCAGATTAGCTCATTTGTAGGTGGAGGGTGTCGTCATGGAAACGGCATGGCTGCAATGCCATCGATCAAGGTTGACAAGTCATTCATAAGGGAGTCATCATCCCATCCCTGACAAAACCGACCAAAAAGAAAAGTGCAGCATTTCCAAAACTAAACACAGTAAGTAGCTCACCCTAACGAGTCCTGGTGCCAGTTAACACTGATGCTCATCTGTCTGTCTTTACCATTCACCTACGAAAAGAAGTCAGGCCTAACGCTGTGCCCCATTTACCTCAGTGGTCAGAACTGGGAATGGCGTCACACACGAGTTAACAGCGTTCCAGTACAGCAAGTCGGAAAGCCATTTAGCAATAGCAGGGACCTGTTTCAAAAAGCAGGATTTCATGCTTAGGCAGATAACTTGTGGAGTTTAAGGTATCCCAGTTTAAATGGCCTTTATTCTCATCCATTTACATTTAGCCCAAGCTACCTTAAATCCAACCAGTTAATTGTTAGCCATTGTTAGCATTATCAGTTGATAACAACACATTATTCAGTATTTTGTGCATAACAACACAGCAGCAACACGCCCACAGACAGTGGTTGGACAGTACTGTGAGTATAACCGATTTAATGAGCAACAAATAAAACTCAAGTGCTAATAAACAGTGTAAAACTACAGCTTTAACTTCTTGGATAAAGGGTGCAGCCATCTTGGATTCTGAGCTGGGGTTTTGTCGATTTCTCCCAGTTAAAGAGTCAGAGTCCCTGCTTCAGGGGGCGTTCCAGTTCAAATTTCCCACTGGGACCATGGAATTTCCAAGTTACGAGTTCAAATGGAACGCAACATAAATATGGTAAAAACACTATACAAAGGACGTGCCATGTCAAGAATCATCCAGGGATGACAACGCAGGCCAAAAAAAAACAAAGCATATTAATTAAAGGAAACCATTAAACTTTCTGGTTTATCTGTAGGCAGGTCCTTTGGAAGATACATCCCGAGAACCAAAAAAAATAAAAGCGATACCAGAAAAGGGCTTTCGACAATGAAGGCCAAAGGTGGATTTGCGCACTGGCGGCCAGCAGGCCCACGGAAGCTGAGCGGTTGCCAGGCAACGCTGCTTTAGCTGAAAGTACCAAATGCAAAACAAAAAAAAAAAGTTCTCAATTTCCTCATGACAATCTGGGCTCATTTAAAAACTGCCACAAATCTTAGTACTGGGGGATAGTACAGAAAATTCCACTTAAATATGGCTGAAAACAAATGTTAGCGGAGTGTCAGGAGCACAACGTGTGCCTGCACAGAATCAGTCATTCAGTATGCTCATCCCCTCCAGCGTCTGGCACGCTGTCCTTCACTTTGTGAGTGAATGCTTTCTGGGACTTTCAGGCTGTCTGCCAATGCATGACGTCACTCCAGCCTTCCCAAAAACCCAAATACACACACAGAGCCATGCAAAATCTTTCCTCCTCGCTGTGTAAACAAGTGCCGACTGAGTCACAGCTAAGAAATTAGCCATACATGGCCGATCTACTGCATACTGGGTTTGTAATTATTTACTTATTGCCTATCAAAGTTTCTCATCTATAAAAATGTACAGATGGCTCAATAAATAGAGCATCGTCACAGAGCAGATATGTCGAAGAGTTCATTTTTAATCCAAAATAGAGGAAGAGGGAGCAACTTCCCAAAACGTTTGTTTTTTTTCCAAATCCCCATGGTTTCGCCAGATGAGTCCATACCAACAGCTGACTTCTGGCTGTAGGAAACAGCAACTGGGTGTGGAGCAGAGGTGGACATTTCAGGTCCAGATAGTTAAAATCCAGACCAAGATTTTGCTTCAACCAACCAGTTGAGTACTCAGTGACTGTGAAACTTTATGCTGAACTGGCTGGTTGAAACAAAATCCTTATCTGGATTTTTATTTTCTGCACCTGAAATGTCCACCTCTGATTAATCAAGCCCTTGAAGAACCTGACTGAATGAATTATTCTAGGTTTAGAAATCCAGTCCCAGATAAAATGTTCTAAATCAGACCACTAAGTGACATAAGCTGGAAATATGTAAACGGTAACCCTGATGCACTAGTATAGTAACTCAAGAATTAACATGAGTAGCTCCTGCTGACACTGAGGATAACAATAACAATAATGAGGTTGAAACAAAATTTAAACAAAGGTTTAAACAAAATGCAAGTTACAGGGAGAAAACTAGGAGAAAACAGAGAACCGGAGCTGAAGCGTGAGCCTTTGGGAGGGAAACAAGCCCCCAGTGGCTGACTGGAAGCCCAATACCAGGTCTTCTGATACTCATATGTGAAGGACCTGCTCAACTAAGCATTACACCAAAGTCAAGCCCAACGCTGTCGGATTTTATGGCTAAAAAGAAATCCCGTGTGGCTCTCAGCAAGCAACCACTGCAGTCAGTAAAAAAGACAGAATTTATATATTAAAACCTAAACTGCCATTTGGACGTCACTACCAGCTGGGAGATCGTGACCCAGGGCCTTCTGCTCAACTCACTCCCCTTACCCTGACCAGCGAGTGTAAGTGTGTGTTTGTGTACATGAGCACAGCTCCCCTGGAAAACACACCGTAACACGTGTGCACTTCATCAGGTTTTTATTCTTTCTCTTAACAATCACAAGTGTACAGGCAAACACCCGCCAAAAACCCTTTCTTCGTCCCCAAACTCATCAGAATAAGGTGTCTGTGACGAGCAGGCAGCATACCTTCCTCGGTACATATTACTTCATTTCCAGCGATATTCTTCGATAGAACTTTACATTTTTTGCCCAGTTGAAAAAGAAAGAAAAACATTTACCCATTCATTAACAAGCAACAGTAGCACAAAACTTTTCAATTATTTCAGGTGAGTTTTTATATGAACTTCCACTTGTCACATTTTTCCCTGTGGTCTCTCAATTGTATATATGTTCGTTATTTTAGCTCAGCCTTTACGTCAACATTGATAAAATGCTTCAATAACATAATGATAATCCATTAATCATTATAGGGTTAATTGCTCAGATGTTTAACCTTTGTGGGTAAGGGACATTCATCTGGTATTTCCCCCTTAATTTTTTGTGCTTTCATCCATTAATAACTTGTAACAAAAATGTTCTTAGTAAATTACGCCCAGATGACGTATAGGTATAAACAATCTAGATGGCTGTTAATATTACAGACGTGTGAAAAATCAGTAGGAAGAGATAAAAGGCATTACTCCGCAGTAAATAGCCCCAAGAGTGATGAAAAACGAATCACGGTTACAATCCAGCAGTTCTGTAGAATAAAACCCCAAGGCGATGTGACACGGGCCCCCCGCTAGGTGATGGGGCACTTCCGGCTCCGCCCTCCAGGCGCACCTGAGACAGCGCTACCCCAACCCTCCTCAGCCATTAAGGGCAGTATCCATCAAGCCGTTACAGAGTATAAAGTAAACACAAAGACACAAAGATCATTATATATTTAACTGCCAGGCGTTACAGTCATGAAGTATTCCAATAACTATAACATAACACCTATACTCTAATATTTTTCATACCTTAAGTCAAATTACGGCTGGGTGAATAAAGTGATTTTTTGCAGGATTTTTTAGATACCCCAGCATCTGACACTGTGTCAGTGTTAACTCAGGTGCACACGGCTCCGGGTAGACAGCAGTTAATATAGCGTTTGTCAGCATGCTTCACCTGTTCGGTCATCAAGCAAACCTGCGTTACTTCAGACTGACCCAGTCGGCGGCTCCCTCTCTGCTCGTCTCTTTTCAGCGCTGGGACGTTTTAACGGGTCATCCAAATAGAGATCGTGTTTTATTCATTAAGGACACATACTGTGCTTTGGTTTTTTTTCATAAGGGATGACATATTAGGCAAAATTCTCCGTAATAAGAGGGCTGACAGGGATTTTCGCCATGAAATCTAAGTATTAATTACAAATAATAATAAAAAAAAAACAAATAAAACGTAACAGCAAGGTTTTTTTTCTTAACCAGGTAAAACGTTTCTTCGCAGAATTTACATAGCTTACATCTATTTTATAATATATTATTTAATGTGGACGTAGCCTACACGCGATTAGGGTCCAAGGCATTTCTCAACAGGTATGCAGGTCGTTTTCACGCGGCCCGTTCAGTCCAGTCTACGTCTCCTAAAGCGTAAAAAGTCTGCTTTTACGTATTTTGAGGTTTACTTCATTAATTCCGACAATGCAGTAAGATTTTCCTCCGTGATGCGATCGAACGTTATTCAATACTGAGCGGTTGAAGGCGCGCCTCGGTCTGCCTCCCGCAAGTCGCTGACTCATTCCGATGGGTGGACTGGGGGGAAATCAGGACGTCATTATCCCAAACCAACAAAACTGTTTAAAAAAGTACGCATAATACCAGCCTGTCGGCATTTGGAATTAAATAGAAAATCATAGGTCTGCATATATGGTTATTTGTAACGCTTGTACCGAGGCTGTCGTCATCCACCACAAGCGGGCAAAAGCGAGAAACTGGTGCCGACTGGCACTTCGGCAAATGAATCATGTCAGGAAGGACGGCGGAGCAGATTATTAAGACTTAACACGTATAAAACACTGAGGCAAACAAACCAAATAATAAACCAGGGAAATAGATATTTATACGAGTTATAGTCCTATGAAAATGCCTGTTTTATGTCTATTTTGTTATTTAATAGCAGGCTAATATTTACAGCACCTCTGCTATTGGCCAGGCCTGGACAACGCGCTGAATGTAAAATGATGTGTCATATATAAAAATGTGCCACAGAAATAGATCACTTGCCTACATTTACCCTTGCCTGTTAGAGAGTAAATGGGTACATTCAGCTGTACTGGGAACTGTTTTGCCACGCAGATTGTCGGCAGTAGATCCGTGAGCGTACCTGCCGATCGCACCTCTGATCTGCCTTTATCCAGATTACGGTCGCGTCGCAGTACGGACTGGGAATCGAGGCTACTATCCTTGGCCATCTGTACCGCTGTAACTATTCTGGTTTCGCCCTCTTTTCATCAACAGAAACGAACAAGGTCACGTACCTCCTGCGAACGCACCTTAGCCAAAGACATAACCCCATTTTAACACTTCGCTTACATAATAAACCGATGCATCGAGCTCGGCCGAATGATGTCCCTGGTAAGCAAGTGCAATGTCTCCTTTTGACAACCAGGAACAAATGAGAGAAATCCGAAGACTTCTGTATACTAACTAATAATGATATGGAGATACAGACTGCAGACTAATTATTTATTAATAACTGAACACTAGTTTGCATATGATTATTCAACAAGATCTGAAACGCCCGTCGGCTTAATTAAACTCCCAAATACCCATTTGTTTTTAAATAAAGAACTAAGCTGTAGGGGAAATCGCACCTGCGTATGTCTTGCCAGGCTTCCGTTAATACTTTTTTTAATGTCATTTATTATCTATACGACTCGTTCTGAGTTGGATCTCAAACGGAATCTGCGTTTCTGTTCTTTTAACCACCGACACGACTGAAAACGGGTTTTACATGTTTTTTATTATTAGAAACAATCACAGACACACATGTTCTGACAAGAGCCACCTCGATTTTCCGTCCAGCCTAATAGATGATCAATTGATGGCACAGCAGCAACATCGCACTATACGATATATAATAGAGACATAACAAATGGTCCGATAATGAGGTTTTTTTTTTCAGATATGGGCGCAGCAGCAGCAGTAGACGCAGTATCTCCGGAGCGATACGTACCGTCGCCGATGTCGGGCTGTGAAAATCGCAGAGCTGAGCCTTTCGCAGCCGGAGAGTGAAGAGGCGCGCAGCCGCTCGGAGGAGCGCCTGTCTGGCGGACAGAGGGAGGGGTTCGTATGGGCGGGGAGGGGGAGGCGGGTGCGGCGGCAGGGATGCAGAAACGCCGCCTGCAGCCAGGGAGGGGCCGCGGACATGTCCTTACGGCACACCGGCCATTAACCCTTCCGCTGCCGACCTGAGCCCAGCTGTTGCTTTCAGGTTCAAGATGCCACCACGGGTCTTGTTATGCGGCGACAGTAGGTGCTGTTGTCGGGCTTCATTTCCTCCTGATGCGTCTCATTAAGCCGAGCTGTCCGATACGGCGGATGGGGGGGGGGCACCGTCGGACACCAGCCCCAACCCCAAGGGGCCGTGATACGTGTGCCTGTATCAGTTCATGTTGATTTTACTGGCACGTAAAGAGGATGCGGGGACCGAACCGGTGTCACGAAAAAGGCCTTACAAAGATGATTTCGAAGGACTCCTGTCAAGCTTCCCTTTAAACGAATAACTGATTAACTTTCAGTTTCTGGTGTAATATAATTTGCTGGCATATTTCTATTTATATATGGAACACTTCTAGTTGTATGTATGTATATATATATACACACACACGCCTGAAACTAGAAATGCATGGTGTATGAATAGAAATCTACATTAGTGTCACACAGAAACAAACTCTATATTAATGCAGTTTCCATGAAATCACTGCACATTTTCACTGCCAAACCTTTCTTGTAACTGAGTGCATGTGCAGTTCTACCTCTGCATAGCTCATCCGTTTGATATCTCAATCCTAAACCCTAAAAAATCCTACTTTCTCATTCTATGGGCCACCCCACACATCACAGAAACAGCTATGTACACCCCATATTTAATTTAGCTTCGTTCACCGGGGGGGGGGGGGGGGGGGGGGGGGGGGGGGGGGGGGGGGGGGGGGGGGGGGGGGGGGGGG
>JAODKC010000009.1:5827991-5867147 GCA_026777985.1 Mormyrops attenuatus
GCCCGGGGGCTGGGGTGCCCCCGGCGGCCCCCGGGGGTTCCCCCCGCCACGGGGGCGGGGGGGGGGGGGGGGGGGGGCCCCATATGGATATATTACATTGTAGGGATCAAATGTTGCTACTTTGTAATGAAAAGCTGTTATTTTGACCTTGTGGGGGGGATTGCCAAAAAATGCCGAAAGTCATATATTTTGTTTGGTTACTCATGGATAAGGTTTGGGCTGGTTAGGGGTTACGGCTGATCTGGCTGCGGTTAGGGTTGTGCGTATAGAAATGAACGGAGAGTCCCCACAAAGATGTAGATATCTAATCCGGTGTGTGTGTGTGCGCTCAGATGGGGATTGTTTCGGCTTCCTCGAGCTGTCGGAATCTCAGACAGTCGATGGTGGGTTGGACACCGATGCCCCTGCGGCGGGGCGGGCCGATGGAGACGGGCGGGGGCCTGTGCTGGGAGGTAAGGGCCCTGCGGGCGACGTGCCGCTTCTCTTCTCCCTGTCTTTGCCGGTGAACCCGGCCGACTCACTCACTTTTTGCTAAACTGTGCTAAGGAGCAGAGCAGAGCCGTGCGGAGGGTGACGCCGCAGACGAGCGGGGCAGCGCGTCCAGACGGTAACCTTGTCTCCTGTGTCTCTCCCCCCTGTTCCTTCTCGCCGTGTCCTAATTACCGCTGTTCAAAGCCAGCATTTTGCTGTTTCCTTCTGCTCTGATAAAGGACTTGTAGCGGGGTTTTTTTGTGCTCTCTACAGCGTCGGCTTTCATGGGCGTGGCGCGGGTTACTCTCTGGGGGGGGCAGGGTGTTTCTGGCTCAGCGAACATGTTCTTCCCCACGCTCGTCCAGGTCAGAGGTGAGCTCCAGCTGTACAGAGGGGACGGCGAGGAGCGTCCAGGAGCCGCGGCACACTCAGGGCCTGGAGCCCCAGGAAGTCCATCAGGCCCAGAAGCTGGAGGACAACTCTGATGTGCCGTCCTCCCAGGATGACATGTTTGAGGTGGAGAGAGGTGGTATGTGCGATTCCGCCTTACTGGTGGATTCTGCTTGGACTGGGACAGATGTTCAATATCTTTTTTTTTTTTTTTTTTTGTTAACCTAAATCACACACGCATACACCCCCCTCTCCCATTTCTCTTCTAGATGCCTCAGGAGTGGACAGCACGGTACCCGAGGCAGGGCTCTGCCTCCTACCAACGGCAACCCCAGCGAACAGCCTGCACCTTCTGCATCTGTCCGGCCAGGGCACTCTGGTGCAGGAGAGCCTCTCCCAGTAAGATAAACGTCAGCGGCTGCACTGACAAAGCTGGGCCATGGGAAAAAAACAGGAAGCGGTGCAGCTGTGACCACATGATGTTCACTGTTGCGGTCGTTCTCTCTCTCCCTCTCGCTCTGTCATTCTCTCTCTCTCTCTCTCTCTCTCTCTCTCTCTCTCTCTCAGGAGCTCTGTGGAATTTGTAGCTCCTACTCAGGACGGTTTGAGTCAGACTCCTCTAATTGTGCCGAACTCACCCACAGCCCAAGATGAAGGTAATTCATCATTGTTATTGGAGAATAATGACTCGCCGTGACGGGGGTGGGTTCTCACATCAGTGGCGCACAGTTGTGACTTGCAGGGTGGTGGTTTGGAGAGTCGATCGCATTCTCTCACCCGGGGCAGGGGGTCTAGCCAGCTGGGTCCTTTTGCCTTTTGCCCCCCACAGCTTGTACAGTTCTGGTCAGCTGGTGGTCTCTCTAATGATTGCCCGTGGGTGGCGGGAATTTTGTCACAAATATGGGACGGCATGAGGACAACAACGCATCTCAGCCCACCTCCAAGTCACATTTGAGCCGGGTGCTTCTTTTGTGATTCTTACAGCCCTCGAGGAACCCATGGACACATCGCTGCCTCCAGATGAGCCCCGGTCCTGTCACCGAGAGGAAGAGCCCATGGAAATGGATCAGGCCCCTTCACAGTCCAGTGCCATCCCCAGACCGGCTCCAGCCGCATCCACACCACTGTCCCAGAATTCCCCGGGCTTTGTGCTGGAGAAAAGCCTCTCTATGCCAAGCCAGCCTGACTTTTCACATGTACGTCCTGTGATTGCATTTATTTCTGTGTGCTGCTCTTCCTGAGCATCCTGCAGCCGGCCGCCTTCTGGGGTTTGAACCAACAGACTCTGAACCAGCAGAATGGCAGTTCCATGTTTTTAACCAGAGCTGTGCTAGTCTTGCATCTTATAAGAGATGAAAATGTGGGTGTTCTCCTTTTAAACAGGATGTGTTTGTCCCAACACTGAGCCAGGGAGACGGAAAAAGCAGCACAGGGCCGGAGACGCTACTGGAGAAAGTTTCCCCGGCAACAACCAAGGCGACGCCCGGTGAGCAGCAAGCCGGCGTCGTCGGGCACTCTCAGCCCAGCCTGTGCCTGGAGCTGTCTACAAGCAGCACCCTCCTTCAGCCGGTGCCGGAACAGGAGGGGGAGCAGCTGGAGGACAGTCAGGCCACCCAGATAGAGGAGCCCCAGGGGGTCACTGAGTCTGTTCCCACCGTGGATGTGTCTGAGTGCCGAGGTCAGCAGGAGGAAGCTGGTGATCCTCCGACGCGTCCTGCAAATCAGCTGGACGGTACCATGGCACCTGCCACAATCAGGCCCGACGGCAAGGAAACGAAGAGACCCACGGACGACCATGCGCGGGAGCCACCCTCAGAGGCCAACGGGCCCGACGCCAAGGTCGTCACAGAAACCATCGACTTGACGACAGCTGCTGAGTCGCAGGCTCAAGACGTGGTCTACTCCCAGAATGGCGGCGACAGCGTTTCATCGCAGAAAGCAGAAGTTGTGGACTTGACAGCGAGTGAGGCTTCGCTGCAGGGCCCCCCGGTGGCTGCGCACAGGGACTGCGGGTCGGCCACCCGGACGCAGTCGCAGTCCGTGCTCCCAAGTGAGCGACCCCGGGAAGAGAAGGCGGAAGACGTGGTGATGGAGCTTCAGCCGAGGGGTTCGGAGGCCTGTGAGGAGTTGAGGTCTGAGGCCAGCCGTCCTGAGCATGACGAGGGCATGGATGAGGGGGAGGCGGCCAAAAGCTCCGGCCACTGTCTGGCCCTGTCCCAAAGCCAGGTGCTTTCCCCTGAACCCATGGAGGAAGATGGCCACCTTGAGCGAGAGGAGCAGGGCGCCCCCATGGAGGCCTCGACCTCCGCGGGGGAGGGGGGGTGTAGCGGCAGCAGCGAGGTCGCAGCGGAGGTTGCCGATGAATCGCGGCAGATCAACGCGGTCACAACGTCGCGGTCAGATGAGGCCCGTCCCCCGTCCGAGGGCCGGAGCCTCCAGGAAATCGGGCTGCCAGAAAATGTGGCCGAGAAGAAGCCTGCGTCTACCACGAACGGCATGGATGGGCCAGAAAGTTCGGGGCCCAGAAAGGCGGTGACGCAAGGGGTGGCGGCAGTCTCCGGCAGCGGGACCCCGAGCGACACCTCCGGAGGTACGTTGTCGGCAGAGACCTTACAACGCCATGCGTACACAGCGGTTCGGTCTCTAACGTCTCTCCTGTTTTTCCTCCCTCAGAAATCCCATTTCACTTCACTCTTCCCAAAGAGGGGGAGTTAATTCGCCCGGTAACCACGGCAACCCCTCCGCTGATCAGCCAGCTGAAGCAGACCCCCCGCCACAGCACGCCTATCGGTAGGCCCTCCCCCACCACCCGCTGCCCTGTACTCCTACCCCCCGCCCCCAACCTAAAATTTTCTTCTAAAATTTTCTTCTGACCCCACTTCCTGTTCAGATATGAGCCCCTTTTCTGAGCGGTTGCCGGGCGATGTCACTGCGGAGGTCGCCATGGCAGCCAGTGAGATTACGGTGGAGGAGAGCGGAGAGGGTTCCAAAAACGACTCAAACTTGGGTGAATTGGAGCAAAATGGCAAGTTGAGTTTGAGGATGAAGCTGGTGACCCCGGTGGAGGAGACCAGCTCTGGGTCCGAGCGTTTCAGCCTGCAGAGTAAGAACAGGCCCCCCCCCCCTGCGAAAACCCGTAGAAAGACCAGCGTCTTTTTATTCTTCCACCCGAAACACTGCTTGTGAAATGTAAGTACTCTACACTTGATATCATTTGTTAAAACCGCTTGTTTTCATTGTTTTCCTCTCAGAACCGGCGCTATCAGACAACGAAGTCTCCGTTTCCAAGGTTACCACCGTTGTCAAGGCCGTAACCAGGTAACGCACAGCAGTTGCTATGCAAGTCTGTTTATTTATATAGGGTCTCGTTTCCGTTTGGCTGCTCGGTGCGGCTGCTGAATCACGGCAGCTGGGACGACGTTCACGCTCGGACTCCTTGTTTCCACGGTGACGAGTCATTTTTCAACTTGAGAGTCTGGAGAGAGGGCCATCCCCCAGAAAACGACCACAGTCGATACACTTAAAATCATTTCCCAGAAGGCTTTTGCTCAACGAGGGGCATTTAAATGTGGGATGTTTTTCGATGACCCCGATGTCTCTGTTGCAGTCCCCTGTCCAGCCCATCAGTGTTCAGCCGGGTTTGTGAGGTGCGGAGGCAGGCAGAAGGCCCTCCCAGTGAGCCCAGCACTCCCACCAGGTAAATCCTAGCAGGAATGCACACCAGTCAGCCTGCATGCTCCCAGCTGCCAATCACAGAATGACTGTGCATTGTTTTATCTGCACTGCAGCACCTCCTGCTGGTTATTTATATTTAAACCTCATTCAGAAATTAAGTTCCTATGGAATATAGCCTTAATGGTTTACAATCCCTTAAACCAAAGCACGTCTATGGTTTTTAGATGACTTAATTCTGGAGGACAGCTGCTTCAGTGTATTATTTACCTAGTTCTTCAGTTCCACTATATTTTCCACCACTTTTATGCTGCTGTATTTGTTTGCATACACATTGCACTATGTACACCCTTGTGTCTGTCCCCCCGCCTCCCCGTTTCACACTGATCTGTGTTTTTGCACTTTTAAATGCTGTGAAAACCCTCCCCTTGTCACTTGCCGTTTGCAGCTGCTGTCTGTATATCGCACCCTGGTGGTGGGGCAGTGCTATTTTTGTGCCACTCCATGCCTGTATATAAGATAAGATCATCTTTATTAATCCCACAATTGGGGAAATTTGCATTGTTACAGCAGCAAAATGAACAGAACAAAAGGAGTAAATGCAGCACCTGTAACCTACAGCAATAAAGACAAATGTACAATATATCCATAAAAACATCACACGAAGACGACTGTACCAGATTTTCCCAGGTGGAGATCTTATAATTTAAGGATGTCAGGATTGTTGTCCTTCTGATTTCAGTCTCTGCTGCTGTAACCTTGCTAGTAGCGGCTGTGTGTGTGTGTATAAATATATATCATTCTAGACGCCCCCGTGGGGTACCATATCTTTAGAAGGCTCTAAGTAGGTTCTGGAGGGGCTCTGCCCCCACCAGTGGTGGTGGGTGGCTCTTGTTTGACCTAATTCCGAGGGATGGATGGATCCCACAATGCAGCTCCTGGGGCTGCCTGAGCTGAGAAGATGGCGCCGTCCCGCAAAGTCACGGCAAGGTCGCTCCAAGGTCACTGCAGGCGTGTCCTTCAGCTTGCTGTCGGCAGCGTGCTGTCCTGACAAGCTGCCCGTTTTCTGGCAGGGGGGACCTGTTTAACTCGCCGCTCTCCCAGACGAGTGACTCAGAGCGGGACGTCCCGGGTCTCCTCGCTCAGAGGCCCAAGAGTTTGCCCCGGTGCAGCGCCGTCCCAGAGCCCAGCCGGCCGGGGGACCGGTCCCCCCGCTCCCAGCAGGATGGGCCAAGGCCAACGGAAGCGGCCGGTGGCGAGGTTCGGGAAGAGGAACCTCCCGGCACGCCCAGGGGCGCTGGGGGACCGGCTAGCCCACGCAGGCCCGAGGGGGGTGAGACACCTGGCGTGGAAACCAGCAGAACACCACCGGGGCGGAGAGCCGTGTCCCAGCAGACCAGCTTTGACGCCTCACCTGGGCTGCCCAGCAGAGTAAGGGCCATGGACGGTGGAGGACTCAGGTGTGAGGGGACTTCAGGTTACGCACCGACTGAACTCCCCTCTCCCCTGTTCCAGCTTCGCCAGAGAGCTGTGTCCCAGCAGACCAGCTTTGAGACCATGGAGCCCCAGTTCCCGACCGCGCAGGTGAGTGGCACGAACCCATCCAGTTGGCTTGTGTTGGGGTTTGGACTAAGGGCCGGCGCTCACCTGTCTGATCGGGGCACGCGTTCCATGTGGGCGGACAGGGCGAGCCAGAGACACCCCCGAGGCCCCCCCATGGGCAGGCAGTCCGGAGGCACGTACGCACCATCCGTGAGGTCCGCACCACGGTCACGCGCATCATCACAGACGTGTACTACGAAAACGGCCAGGAGGTGGATCGCAAGGTCACGGAGGTGAGGTCCGAGAATGTCCACCTTCACTCCACTTTGAAAGTAACGATCCCCAAAATCTCTACTAGTTGTGTGGCTAACCGGTGTGCGTGCCCCCACCGCGTCCCCTCTTACCCCGGGTGTATCCTCAGGAGTCTGAGGAGCCTCTGGTGGACTGCCGCGTGGTGGAGAACGACGTGTCTCCGTCACGTACTGGCAGCTCGATGACCTCTGGCGATCTGGCTGACGTGAGCTCCCTCTCCTCCAAGGCATCAAGCCTGCAGCACAGCTCCAGCGGAACTAGCAGTGGGGGGGCGGGCCCTGGGAGGCAGGCTGACTTCGTTGTGCCTGTGGGCCGAGGGGCCAAATCCCTCAGGTGGGGGTCCTACCAGAATCCCTCTTTACAGCATGACTCCCACCCCCGTTAGCATAATGGACTTAATCACCACTAGGTCAAACTTTGTGTCCCAATTTCGTATGTGAAATGTGTCTCAATGAGCACTGTCTCTGTTTTTCCCCAGCCCCCGGAAAATGAGTGGCCAACAGGGGGCACCGTGGGGGCCAGGAGCCTCGGAGTTGATAGAAGGTAGAGGGCGGGCCCAGGGCCCTCGACCCCACACCCCGTTAACGCCCCGTGGAAGGGGCCGTCGGGGCAGGCCTCCCTCCCGAGGGGCTCTCAGCAGGTGAGGTGACATCACCCTGGCTGCAAGGGGCACACTCTGGGCTTTTTAGTTTCCCACGTTCTCTTTCTCCCGCTGAGGTTCTCTGACCTTGACCATTACGGACTGCCCCCCTCAGGGCTGCTGGGAATCTGACCAGGGATGGCGCACAAGGCTCCGCCCTCACCTCCTCCCCAGAAGATGAGTCTTACACACAGATACGCAGCCGCACAGAGGACAGTCCTGGCGTCCCCGACTCCCCAGGCACCCCGTTGGACGGCGCACGCTGTGCCGGTTCCAGCAGCTTCGTGGGGCTCCGCGTCGTGGCCAAGTGGTCCTCCAATGGCTATTTCTACTCAGGCTGCATCACGCGTGACTCTGGAGCGGGCCGCTTCCGCCTGCTCTTCGATGACCGCTATGAGTGCGACGTGCCAGGGAAGGACATCCTGCTGTGTGACCCCATCCCCCCGGGGACGGAGGTCACGGCGATCTCAGAGGACGAATACTTCAGCACAGGTAGCTCGGCGCGGAGGTCACAGGGCCGAGAACCCAGAATGATTTCTCACTGCCCTCGGTTTGGTTTACTTCCCTTAGTTTACGTCCCTCGCTGACCCCCCAGGTATCGTAAGAGGTCACAAGATGGAAGGCTCCGATTTCTTCTACTGCGTAGAGAAGGACGGCCAGCGGAAATGGTACGGGCGGATGGCCGTCATCCTGTCCATGGAGCAGGGCAACCGGTTGAGAGAGCAGTACGGCCTGGGCCCCTATGAGCCAACCACGCCCCTCACCAAGGCTTCTGACATCAGCCTGGGTAAGAACTAAGAACGCCATCCAGGAAGGCTGGGGTCTCTGGGGGAGAAGCTTGTGATCCTTCCTACAGCCTCCATATTTGCTAAGCAACAAAACATGTGCAATAATAATAATACTATGGATTTTTCGCTTGGGCTGCAGATAATTTAGTGGAGGGCAAACGGAAGCGCCGAGGAAACGTGGGGGTCAATACCACCCCCGGCCGGAGCTCCAGCGACAGTCCCAGAACCCCGGGCCCCTCAGGGAAGAGGAAGCTGATGGCCTCCATGGAGGAGGAAAGGACCCCCTCCAAGCGAGGCCGTAGGTCCACAGGGGCCAGAGCGGGTATGGGAACCCCGGGCCACCAAGAGGGCGGTGCTCATCCGTTCCCGGCAGAGACGCTTTCTGCTTCGTGACGAACATCGACGTTAAGAGGATCAATGTGCATCTTAACATTTTAGGCTTTTTTTTTTTTTTTTAATCCGTCACGTATTTCATATTCTTTTATGATTACGTACTTTTAGATTTTTTTAAATGCCCTTTTGTATGGCATTATGGAATATTTGAATTTTACTTGTTACTGCATTTTAAATAAATGTTTGGTTTGACTTGGGTCTGTGATGTTGTAATGAGTGAAGATGCAGACATCGTCATGTGTCCCTCATTTACAGTCACCTGTGGGACATGTCTTCCTGTTGGAGGCTGTTGTTAGTCAATTGTGTTGAACCCTTTGTTTTTATTTGGATGTTGCCTTTGAACTGAAGCTCCGCCCCCACTGCTTGTCCGGTATGTCTGCCGCTCCGTTTTCACGGTGGTATGGGAGCGTATGATACCCAGGAGGAAGCGGGATACAGTTTTCGTCACCCCATTGAAGTCTGAGTGGGCACCAAGTAGTTGAAACTCACTGTGGGTGAAGGTGGGTGTGGCCTCATCTTGGAATTAGGCTCCGCCCCTCACAGCACACCATCTTTCTGGCACAGGCCAGCGTGGAGACGCGTTCAACACCTCGGGCAGCGGCACCGACCTGCCCTCTGACCCCAGTGACCTCGAGGAGACCCACGGGCCCATTCCCCAGAGCGCTTCGCTCTTCCTGGGCTACGCGTTCCTGCTGACGGCCTCTTCAGAGCTGGACCGTGAGGCCAACCAGCCGACGAGCGACGCGGAAGAGGGTGAGACGGCCTTCGACGTCACACAATGCTCACATCCTACCTCTGCCGGATTTACTGTCCGAATGCTGATCGTAAACTAGCTAAACTCCATCTTCTATTGTCGTCCATCCACACTATGCAATCTCCCAGCATCACAATGACATTTGTTTGAAACCAGTCCGTTTCGCCATTAGAATACGTGCAGACGGCCCCCTACAACAAACGGTACACAGAGACCCAGCTTGAAGCAGGAGGGGGGTACGTTCTCCGGGATTTCAACGAACAGCAGGTGAGCACCAACGGCCCTCCTCTTATGCTGGACTCTAGTCGGCAAGGGATCATGGGAAGGCTGACTGCTCGCCGCCCCGCCCCCAGTGTAGCGCAGCCTATCAGAGCATCCTCATCGCGGACCAGCACTGCCGCACACGGAAGTATCTGCTGTGTTTGGCGAGCGGCATGCCCTGTGTGTCCCACATGTGGGTGCGGGATTGCTGCCATGACGACCAGCTGCTCAGCTACCGGAGCTACCTGCTGCCTGCTGGGACGGGTCCGGACGGCAGCCTGGTGGATTGGTAAGTGTGAACACCTGAATCAGACTGCTGGGGGAGCCCTGTGTTTATGACTGAATCTATTTGCCCCCCCCCCCCACTTCTGTAAAAGGATTAAATAGTTTAAAACGGGGGTGTGATGCTGCCGGTCCTGAATGTGGTGACGCGGGGGTCTGTTCCTCCAGGCACTCTCGCCGGAATCCTTTCAAGTCCATGAAGTTTCTGCTGATTTCTGAAGAGGCCACAGCCTTCCTGACCGACATACTCAACATGGGGGGAGCGTCCTCTGTACACCAGTATCCGGGGGATTGTAACAATTCAGGTGGGTGGGAGGTCTCTCTCTCTCACTATTAGATCTTTAGTGGGAAAAAAATGCAGTGTTGTTCAGTCAGGTCTTAGCTGAACAAATGACTTAATGAAGTTCCTGAAGCAACTTCACGGTAAGAACTTTCTTTTGTTGATGTGTGTTCATGCGCAGACCCCCCCGAAGGTACGTTCGACGTGGTGCTGGCGGACCACTCCTGTCCGCCCTCTGTGCAGAGCTGGGCCGTCTCTTTGGACCTTCCCCTGCTCTCCCCAGAGTGGCTGATTCAGAGCCTGATCTGTGGCGAGAAGCAGGACCATCGAGCCCAACCCCGGTACCAGTATGACTATTCACCCTGAACCGCAGCTGATCCCAGACCAGCGCTTCAAGTATTCTTAGGTCTAGTGCATGCGTTTTATGTACATAGTTTTAATTCCAATGTTTTTATTGAAAAATAAATTGTGATTGTTTGTTTCACTTTGTTTTTATTCAGTCTCCAGAGCATTAGTCTTTACCGCCTATTTACAATTTATACACATCAGCTGCAGCGAATAACCAGACGCCACTCTTATACTCGAAAGGTGGTCGCAACAGTCAGCGCTGGCCCACCTGACGCTGAGAAAGCACACGTCACAAATACTGGTCAGGCATGGATGCGGTGGCAGGTCGTCACGTGGCACTTCACAATCCAAAGCTGCAGAAGAACGGCATGGCGTTAGCACAGTGGTGTCCCTTCCTCCTCCACCCCCCACTGGACCCTTCATGCCAATCAGAAACACCCCTACCTGCCCAGTGTGCCCCCTGACTGGGTATAGTACTTGTTGTAGTCCAGCCTCAGCAGTAGCTGCGCCAGATCGGAGTTAATCTGATGGTTGCGCACACTGGATAAGATCTTAAACAGCAGGAAGGACTGTCTGCTGAATCCCTAGGAGGATTACGAACATGCATGGCGATGAGTGTTTGGAGGTCGGACTCTAACTGCCTTTAATAACGTTACAGCATTCAGTCAATGAGGAAATCTCACCTTGACTAGGATGTCCAGCTGAGCGGTGCCCCTGTCGTCCAGCGGGCCCAGGTTCTGACCGACCAGCGAGCAGAAGTTGTGGCACAAATCTAGGATCTCATTCAAGCAGTGAAACACCTGAGGAGAAAACAACGGAGCCTCAGCTAGCTGGACATACAAAGCTCCCTCATTTAAGCTTGTATGTTACTCTGACACCGATTCCCATTTTAGGTCCACATACAGGTTTGAGCAGGATGAAGGATTGAGCCAGCAGGTTGCTGAGAAAGTGATCATGAGCCAGCCTGATGCTCTCAAAATCCCTGGTGGAGTTGATCTGTTGCAAGAGCTGAGAGAACTGAGATTCGAGCACGTCCACCTGTGGGGAGGTAGTGGAGCGGTGAAGCTGAGTTTTCAGCCTAATTTACCTATAAGCAGATCTGTCACAACCTTCGGTGGTTTACGCTCTATTTTTATCTTGGTATCAGGCACTACGGTCCCTTTGAGTTAATATACCATAGTTTTCTGGAAGGGTAATTTATGGTGATGTAAATGCAACCAAACTGGGGCTGTTCAGGATATAATTACAAAGCTAATGGTACTATCCAGAAGAAAGTGCTAGATACTCCCCAGATATCTACCTGGAGATAATATTGTAGATTGTCCACCAAGAAGGCCATGTGGTTGCGGAGTCTCCACTTGACAGCGTCAGTCTGGTTGGACTTCAGGTGTTTCCTCTGCATCTGGAGAGCCCAGCAGTGCTGCAGTTCCGACTGGACTTTGCGCACACTCAGCAGGTAGCGAAACACCACGTTGTACCTGGGGAACAGTGATGAGTTTCTCAGAGGTAGGCCACTGGAATTAAGAGTGCATGAAATATGGCTACGATCAAGGACAACCTGCTTGCCTGAGCACATCAAAGAACTCACTCACTTCTCCAGTACAGCAGGGGTGAACAGGATGTGCAAGGGCCATTGCACCTTGTAGGCCAAGCCCAACGCCGCCCAGCCAGTAGATGGAAGCTCTCGAGGAGAGATGTCTTGTGGAGGAGTAGCTCCTTCACGATTACCTGCAGCCTCTGAAAGAGCAAAGAGATTGTTGACGACACTGACACCCTTCAGCTGCTACTGGCAGGTAATGCGTCAAAGGGATTCGGTACCTTTGCTTTCTTTTCCTTGGTAGTCAATGGTGAGGTGTAAGAGGGGCAACAGGTTGTCGTCATCCAGCAAGACCTTATGAGCAGCTTGCTGGAAGGCCACATTCACGTCTACAAAAGAGCAAAGAAATCTAAATGAAACAACCATTTGCTGACATCTTTGCTGAGGGTTCTGGTATGTATGTCGCAATGCCGTACCATGCTCCGTGACCGCTGTGGGAGGAGTCTTCAGCATGTGCTGGGCATGATCGATGAATGCCTGGAAGAGCTCACCTCTTCCAAGGAGATAAAAGTCTTTGATGATCTTGAAGGGCAAAACAAGCCACCCCAGTGTGAAACAAGATGGCAGTTTAATGGATTAAGTAGAACTTAATGCAATCTGGTGCTGGCCCCACCCACTGACCTTCAGCTGCCCCAGAAGGTCAGACTCCTCAACCATCAACGTCCAAAGATGCTGTGCCGAAAGAGGGATTTATTTGTAAAACTTTTTTTTAATACTTCTAATTCTACCCCAAACAACTTTACAAATAAATATACAAAATTAATAAATAGGCATATTAACTTTAACCATACCTCGGCCACAGTACTGCGAATGCCATCAATGAGGTTCTCGAAGTCTACCAGGCTGAAGAGTGGCTGCTGTTTCAGTCGGTGAAGTTCTGCAGCAAACGTGTCCTCCTGGTGCTTCAGGATGGAGCCTGAAGGAATGGTCAGAAGCAATGTTACATGGCAAATGAAAAAGGTCAAAGTCTCTGGTCATGGTACATGGTATGACAGCTGACTCTCACCGGCACAGGGAGGGTTTTGGGTGTGGTTCTCGAACATCTGAACAGACTCGCCAACAAAGAGGATCTTCTCGGCCACACGCACAGGGATGTAGGAAGGCAGCATCTCAGTACGGAGGGAGAACTGCTGAAGGGACGGAGCCAGCATGTTCTCCTCCTCAATGAGTCGCTGCATCGGTCAGGCCGAAAAAAATGGGAGAGGAGCAAATCGGAGAACTGGTTTGTCCAGGAAAATGACTTATTTCCAAAACAATGAAAAACAACCACTAGTTATTATTGAGGGAAATTCAGCGTCTTGATGACACCGAAAAGATCTCAGTAATTGACACCTCCACCGAAAAGCCCCTCATTTCGGCTTTTCACACCCGAACGCCACCACTCTCATACCAGATCCTGCAGCTCCCTGAGCTGTTTCCCGCTGAGTCCACCAATCCCCAGGTCTTCCTCCTCCTCTTCCTGGGCTTGGGCAGCCCCCCCTGCACTGGGACCTTGCTTGACAAAGAACTCTTCACTCTGGTCCAGCAGCAGTCCGTGCAGCATCCAGGCGGCCAGCTGCTTGTACATCACTCCGTGACAAGCTGCCAGGATCCTGAAACATAACCGCAGTTGGGCGACTCTTCGGAAGAAAATGCCTGCGCAAATAGTCCGTTTCCATGCTTGTTGCACCACAGAAACATCCATGTTTTCTGGTGCGTTTTGGCCACATCCTGGACATTCACTCACTTCTCCAAAGCCATACGGACAGGGGGCAGTCCTCCACAGCTGTGCTTGTAAACAGTCTCCAAAATCTGGCACCCATGGACCTAATCCACAGGTATGAAGGAGACCATTTTGTACTTGTCAGTTTCATTTATAATGACCTTCCCTCACCCTTACAATTAGCTAATGGCACAGGACATAGATTCCCATTGTGAAGGTCATACCTTTTGCGATTTGATCATCTCTACCACCACTATGACAGAGGGGAAGAGGAGCTGAAACTGAAGGGCAACAGGAAGACCATGTCTGCATGCATTTCGCCACATTTTAGTACTGGTCATATAAAACATAGAAGGTAACATACGTTCAAAAGACGTCACATGTACTTACCTGATCCAGCATGTAATTCACATGGGATATGGAAAGATGTGGATCAGCTAGGAACTGAAAAGAATTTTAAAATATCAGAATTATACTATATATTCCCATTAAAATCTACATTTTCTGCTAAATGCGGGATGTTGTAAATGACAAGTACAGTTTTTATGGATAATGGACTGTATATATGGGTGAGTTTCTACCTCCTGCTCTAGATCGAGCAGAGCCTGTCGATAAGGCTGCAACATGGAGTCCAGTCCTGTGCAGAAAGCTCGGAGGTAGATTCCATGAAGTCCAGCCTGACAGGGTTGATTGGGGTGGTGCTCCTGTGCCACAGTTAAGGTGAGTATACGGATTAAGGTCGATCACATTACTCTGCAAACCCCCACTGACTAAACCATGATCAAATGCCAATTATGAATACCAGTAGTTCGGTGATAAACGTCCAGGGGCGACTGTACTAGGGAGGTGCATCAACTTCACATTTTATATAATTTAGTTTTCAAAAATCTCACCTGCTGGTGTACATGGCCTGTGTGCTGCTCAATGAACTCCGTAAAACGAATGTAGTCGGAACCCAGTTTGCATAGCCGGTTCAGGACGCTCGTCTCACTGGGATGGAGAAACGGCAGGTCTTGAGAAACCTTTGGGAAAAAAAGTAACAAAAAAAACGCCATTCAGCTTGTGTGCAAAATCACACTTAGTGTTTTGCATGCGGTATAGCAGTGTAGTCGCAAGCAACGCATGAATGTATCTATTATGTTAGGTGGTGTCCATCAAGAGAAACTACCGTTACGATTTCGTCATCTGGTTCAAAAGATGTGTTCTATTTCTTATAAAATAACTGGTAATGCAGATGAAAGCAGTAACACAGAATCCATCAGATATGTTTTCTAAATGAAGCGCATCAGATTCACCTGTAAACCGGTCCGTTTATTCCACGTGAAAATTGTCCCAGGGTACCCACTCAAAGCCAGCAAAAGCTCATGAATCATCGCGATTGCAACTGTTTAACAGAAACATAGGACCTTACAACAAAACGATTGTTTCTATCATTTGTGATTAGCTATAGCTGTTCACAGTGCCGCCGATTCCTTCTGCGTCATCATATTTCGCCCAAGACATCAGGCCGCTGAATTTTGGTACGTGTAGTTTTTCTGCCTTTGACGTTCAATAGCTATGAGACGTAAACGATGACTCGTTGTACAGTATTTTTGTGTACAAGCCTAAATATCATTTTTCATGTCTTCATTTTTAAAGCATTTACATGTTTATTATCGAATCCTAGTTTGGCTTTTAAGTTCAAGTTGATTAGGCCGCTTTGCAGGGCATCATGGTTAATGTAGTATTGCCACTGAAATATAATGAAGTCTAATAGTGCTTCTCAATACCAAGAACGCAAAGCTCACACATGACGTACTTGGGGCGCAGTGAATCATGGGATTGGTCTCGTTCGGCGTATCCTTGACATTTGGGGCGGAGCAAGACCAACATCCGGGGATTTTTTTTTTTTTTTTTTACCGTTCTCCGTACTTCTGTTCTTGACTATTTGAGCTAGTCTTCGGCAATGGATGATGACGTAAACGGGTACACGCGAACGCGAGTACGGTGAAGTACGTATATAGAATAACACGCAAGGTGTGTTGCTGGATGTTCGCTGCCAGTTACGGTTACCCTGCTAGTTTTGTTAACGCCGGCTAGCTGCCCTAGTCCTAGTGTTAGCCAAATGAATCTGCTTCCGTGAGCTGGACTCCTCGCAGCACCGCTAAAAGGAAATGTCAACTTGAAATTCGTAGGTCAGCCTTTTGGGCTGTGGGCTAAGCTAAGGCGCTTCGGACTGGTCGTTGGTGGGCGAAGTTTGCGGCTAACTCACTAGCGCACTTCCTTATTGTTTTATTTAATTTAACTTTATGCTTTGCATGCTGACTAGAAATACACTTTTTATTTGGCGGTCCCGGTTGGGTTGAAGCGTGGCGCGGGCCTTAATGCCAGTCATTATTTGTTCATTATTTAGCATCGAAATAATTAGAAGAAACCGTTTAGCGCTGCGACCTCGAACTCTAAATGACGTTAAATGTGTATTTTTTTCGCGGCCGGTAGGGGACGGAGTTTTTAAAAGCCTTATATGCATAATTTGTTATGGGGCCGGGAGCTTTGCAACATGTTAACTTTGAATTCGCGGCTGGATGTGCAATTTCACACAAAGTGAAAACTATAATATTTTGTAAAAGCTGTGCATTTATGTCGTCTGTACGTTTTACAAAATACTAATGGGGGGGTGCTTGTAAATAATCGTAGAGACGCATTTTACACGCAATTAAATGTCCAAGCAACTGAAAGATTTTTAAAACTTCAGCGGAGACATGGGAAATTTCAAGGCTCTTCGTGCGCAGCCAGACACGTTTGAAAAGTTGATCATTGCTGTAATGTGAAATGTGCTGTGTTCACAGTGATGGCAGAGGAGAGGCAAGGCGAGGATGTGGTGTCCGAGTTTCTGGGACAGAACCCTCACCTGGCCAGCTGGGTTGAATCCCTCCGGAGCCAGTGTGAGACCAACAAGCAGTGGCGGGCCCGACGGGAGTTTATCCTGAGAAATATGGAGGCCTTCCCCACTGTTCAACCTGGTGTTGCCAGTCCCAGTCTTGATAGACTCCTGTCACTTTCCATGGTCTGGGCTAACCACATATTTCTTGGGTGCATGTGAGTGATGCAACCTTTCCAAAATGGGTGTCACACCTGCTCTTTCTGTTGTTATCCTTAGTCCAGCTTGAAAGATGTCTGTTTATTTCACTGATCACCAGACATTTAATTTGTTTAATATCAGTTTTGGGCAAGTCAATGAGAATAATTATTGCTTTATCACACCTCCAAGGTTACTGGTTCATTTCCCACCCTGTATCTGTCTGTATGGGGTTTGTGTGGGTGTCTTCCAGGTTCTCTGGGAAATGCGATGTAGCTGAACTGGTTTATGCTAATTGCTGTGTGTGGATATATGATGTACTTGCCAGTGTGTCTCCTGCCTTGTGTCCTGTGCTCCTGGGATAAGCTTCAATCTCGCCGTCACCATGCTTTGGATTAGTTGTTATGACAATCTGATGGCCAATGAACAAGGATAGTTACGGACTAACATACAAAAACAGGGCCGTTCTGGATCCCAGGCAGCACACGACAGGAAACAGGCGATCTCGCGGTACAGACTTCTCTACACACACACACACAAACAAACGCTGATTTAGATATTTAAAAATGTGTGAAACAGCAAATGGGAATGTTCCAGCACTTGTATGGATTTATCTTCATCTCTGCCATGCTGTATATAAAGAGAACAAGAGTGGAAAAAAAGTGTGTCCTGATATTTTACTTGCAGTTATTCTCAAACCATAATGAAGAAGATAACGGAGATGGCTGAGGGCATTGTGGTCCGGGAGGTTCCCGTCCTGAAAACCAGGGATGAAATAATGGGAAAAGGGAAGAGACCTGCGATATGCGGTATGGCTGGGTGATGTCTGTGTTGGGTTAGGGCCCCACCGTTATCAGCCTGCATGTTTACTATACAGAATGCAACTCCGATAAATAATAGTAATAAGAAGTGCTGTAGTAATAGCTTAATTGGTTCTCGAGGAATTAACAGCATTAGGTTAATATTTAATTCCTGATTTGTACATTTAATTTGTGCAAATGTTGTCGATGGGGGGAATTCCAGGATAGTGGTTCCCAGCCTTTTGATGGCCGCTGACTGACATACGTCACTTATTAATTTCACGGGATGGTATCACTGGCAGGTGCTGGCAGTAAAACTTGTCAAGTTTATTTTTGGAAATTAGCCAGCCCCTCCCCAGGTCAGGGATTGGGACCCCCTGCTCAGGAGTACATAGTCATCACCTGTACTGGGTCTTCCCCACTAGCTACTGTCTTTGTAATCGGGTCAGTTTTTTATGATTCTATGAATGAATGAATGAATGAATGAATGAATGTTACATTTGTGTATCGTTTTCCAAGGTGTTAGATGTTTCCTGCAGGGATAGTTTTGTCCTGAGCAGTGACACAATCACTGACCTTTCAGCTGGCCTGGACAAGCAGTGTGGACAATAGCACAGTGCAGTTGCAGTTACTCAGATATATACAGTGATACCAGGGAACACTGTAGTCTGAAAGCTGAGCAGTAGTCAGAAATTGTACCTGTTTTTTTTTTTTGTTCTGTCTGTAACTGATCTATTTCTTAAATGTCTATTCATGCTTCATTTTTCCATGTGTCGGTATGGTCTGCACGCAGGATGAGTAAATTTTGTCATCATGTGTGTCTGGCGGCCTGTGCGTGCACAGCCCATATTTTTATGTCTGACATTATACACATTTTCAGTGAATGTGTAAGGATATTGAATAGGTGAATCCAGTAGGTGGCAGCACTGACTTTCACACAGCAGTGGTCAACGAAGAAAGTGTTGAAGAAGAATAGCTGTTGTTATGATGAGGTGCGATCAGATTTTTCATACCATCCAGACACTATACCGCGGTATACAACGATAATCTGGCATTTTGAAATCTTAGTGACAAAATTTGCCAAGCAGGTGGGTGAGGGTGGTGGTCCTGGCTATTTTTAGAATACCTTGGTATGCCGTAATTTAGCCTAATAATAACATTAAAACCGTTCCTAAAAGTTTACTCATTACACTACACTGCTTCTCTTTGTGTCTGCTGCAATACATCTACCCTCTCCTGGTCTGGTGGAATATCATTGCAGTATGCATGCGCTGACTTCCACTGTCTGTGTCATGGACAAATGTAGTATGCAGACGAGTCCCCGCATATGGCTGAGCCGACCATAACGACACGTGGAAAAGTGAAGTAAGCCCTAGGCTTAACTGTGGCTATTGCTTTAAATTATGATATTGCTACTTTAATCCACATTAACATGCTTCACAGGTTGGTTTCTGCTTCACGGTACCAGCGTAGTCTGCTGGCTGTCTGGTGTTTGTGCTGAATGAGAACAATTTCTTTAATGAACCGAGGAAGGCGCTGGCAGATGATTGTGTGTTGTTTTTACAAACATGCAGTGAATGACATAGAAGCAGCCCAATCTGCATGAATAGAGTGTGGTTTGTCTACAGTATTTCACTATATGAGCAGAGACAAATTGGCTGCTGTTGGCTAAATACTTTTCAGTGCTGATTTTGACTGTTAGGCTTGCAATACTCTTTTGTTTGGGAAAACTTTAGGCTCTTGATTTTATAAATTTGGGTATTTATTATAATAGTGGTTTATTTTTTATTTAATTCTGTCCACCCTTTATGCTGAGTAACAGCTTTGAGAATGATAGACCTAGAAGGCGGAGAATAAAAATGACAAATATTTTTACATGTTATGTATATATGGTAGTTTATTGTTATTTTTTCGGTGTTACTTTGTGCTGTTTGGAATCTTGTATTGAAGTTTTTCATTCTCTGTCCTTTTGCTTGGTTATTTACTGTGTAGGGCGTGTTAAGGTTGGGTCTGCTTGCTTACAATCGCCTGTGTGATTTCGTTGGCAGAGATCGAGGCAGAGAGTTCGGCGAAAAAGCCCAAACCAGCAGCTAATGAAAGCGAGAGCAGGGCTGGTGGGAGAGCTGGCGCACGAGCAGGAGCTGCAGCTGGGGCCAAGCCTGGGCTTCCGCGACAGGCCCCGGCAGAGCACCAGCCCTTCTTCAATCGCCTCTACAAGGCCGTGGCTTGGAAGCTGGTGTCTGCCGGTGGGTTCGGACCCAACCTGGACCACTTTGAGATCCTGCGTGTCTGCGTGGAGTCGTCCAAGGCCAGCCTGAGCTGCGTCTTCGTGCCACTGAAGGACATTCCTGACTTGCCGGTGAGCCGCACGCAGAAGGAGGGCCAGGTCTGCGAGCTGAGGTGCCAGACCGTCTACATGGGTACTGGCTACGGCCGTGACGAGAGCAGCGCCAGGGCCATGGCATCTAAGGAGGCCTTGAAGATCTTCCAGGGCCGCAAGGTGACGGTGAAAATCTGCCGCCGAAGGTTTCGGGGTCGGGACGTCGAAGACTTGGTGCTGTTGGACGAACAGCCGCGGAACTCAGGTTTCCCCCCGGCGTTGGACTACCCCTTCCAGTCAGACCACCCAGTGGGGATGCTCTCCTAGCAAAGACTTCTTTTGTGAAGCTCTCTTGTTCTTACCCACATGTGGAAGACATAATGGAATGATGGACTGGAGTCGTGATACATTCAGCAAATGAAGGAGCCACAAGGGCTGTTGTGAAGACCATTCTGATTATCATCCAAGGTTGCTTTAGGGGTGATTAGTTTCTGAGTTCTTAGATTGAACATAACTAAAAAAAAACACACACACACACACACATTTGCTTTGTTGTAACCAACTCAGTGGTGGCAGGTGAGTTCTTGTTAGTGTTAAATGTAGATATTTATATTAAGTTTTTCAAGTACCCGTTTCTCAACTCCAGTTTTTCAGGCCTACTTTGCATTAAAGACTCATTGCTGGAAGATGTGCGGACATCCTTCCTCGACTGTAGCCTTCTGATGTCACCTGCTGTAACCGCTGCTCTGTTCTTCAGAAGCCATGTGCAAAAAGTACTGATGGGAGATGCGAGGCTTCTGAACCCCCGGAGGGTAGGATTACCATCTTGGTTTCACTTCCCATTGGTTCATTGATTTTATTTTTTTTTTTCCCCCCATTGGGTCAAACCAAGCAGTGATGGGCAGGACACCCAAATCACCCAGACTGGGTTTTCAAATCTCCTATATTGCATTGCTAGTAAGTGTATCATTTGCAGCACATATGGTTGAAGAATTACAAGGTTATGTGTAAGAACTAGCTGATACTCGGAAAGAAAAGTGTGCGCATCTATTTTACATTCCAGTGGTGAATGTGCAGTAGCAGCAACTTCGAATAATGTAATGAGTATTAACAGCCAGTAGCTGTTGAGGCCGCAGTAGTGTCAACATTTAAATCTGAATTCAGGGGATTGAACTTGTTGGAAAAAGTGTAAGCTTATGCAGTTTAGGTGTCAGACGTTAATTAAATTTTTGGTTTTGGGGTAAATAGCTTTTTTTTAAAAAAAAAAAAAAAAAGGTTTATTTGAAGAGACCCTGATAATTGCTGAGGCCAGTATACTGATGTTTTCTCCCCATTTTGATGGAAAATCTTTGAGGCAAATGTCTATTTCAAAGTTGACTTTTAGGTAGGCAGAGAGAATTCTGATTTCCTGTCTTTTTACAAAACATCACTTTCATTTGTCACAGGTCATCAGTCATGATACGGGCACCATGTTAACGGTGACGGAGGGCGCTTTGGTGAAATTGGCTTTAGTTGGGGTTAGAAGGTTGCATCTTAGAAAGTGGGGTGATGACATCTGAGTAATTGATATGCTTCATGAAGGTCACATTTTTGCGTGAAGGACTAGAAAGATCCAAATAAAAGAGAATAAAGAAAAATTCCCTGCGGTGTTTTTTCTCAAATGTTTGGTCACATTTGCTGTCCAAGTGACTCTATGGCTGTTTTTCCTCATACATACTGCATTTCTCTCGTGGTCCTGTTTCCTTTATTTTTTTGATCATCGTGCTTATTCGTGGTTGTGATGTTTCGTTTCATATGTGCCACAGTTAAAGCTGACCAAATACTCTGTGTATTTCTGTTGTTTGGTCGTCGGCTGCCAGCGTAACCCCAATCCTTGCGTGTATGAAGGAAGTTTCCGTTGGAACAATGTACCTTCCCAACAGGACAGCTGTTTGCGTTTCGTCTGTCAGCATCGCATCTGTGTTCATTCTGCCGTCATTCCTGTAAGGCTGCCTTTGCACTTCTGCTGTGTATTTTGAAGGGGGGAAAAAAAACGCAGAATGAATGCTGACAGATGGGCAGCCGAGTTGGATATCTTTTCCGTCACACTGGGCTGGTTCTTCAGGCGCCCTACACCTACAGCACACAGTGGCTGGTGAGCTTCAGTGACAGGGTTCGGGTCGGTCCCTCTAGTTATGGAGGCAGGTGAAGGGCGAGCATAAAAATATGCCGAGTTATATGATCAGTTGAATTTAAATATTTTGTTAAGGCACCGTGTGATGAAACTGAGTTTTGGCATTAAGTCAGTAAATTTCTCATTTCCTTGTCATTTTGTGTTTCTTGCATATAAATATGTTGATTTTTCAACACAACAGTCCTTCAAATTACCAGTATAATAATGCAGGCATTAATTTTAATATTTGGGAAGAATCTAGGCTCAGTATGTTTGTATTCACAATAAATGCTTATTTCATATGGCTACAGTTCTGTTTAGACTAAGTATTCCATACAGCATGGACATTCTCATGAAATGTCGTGTAGATAGACGTATACGTAGTATATGCAGGCCTGCATCTAGACTGCTCAGGCATTTCACACAATAGGCCACACTACACTGCAGTAGCAGCTTGTGAGCAGGGAAATGGGGGGGGCACTTTCATATTTTAGGTTTGAACTACAGTATTTATGTACTCCAAATTATACTCTTATGGTCATCTCAGATGACAAATTATTATTATTATTATGTGATTTCTATAAAGTGTTTTGGACAGAAATGCCTGCTAACCAAACATAAACATATTTACTGGCATATTAAAGGCAAATTTATAAGACCGTAAGAGCAGAAGATTGTAACATGAAAAAGTAATATAGCGGAAGGAGGCTCCTTAAAGAGAAAAAAAAGCATTAAAAGGTAATTACCAAACCATAAACAAGCTGACTCCACTTTAATAAGGCGACTACAAAAAGTCCGCAGGAGAATATCTGATTGGACGAAGTAAATAAACGTGATTGGCAGATGCAGATGGCGCAGGCTAAAGGTGACCAATTGGGTGGGCAGAGCAGAAATTTGGGTGGCATTTGGTATTGCCCACCTCTAGATCCGGCTGTAAACATATGTGTGTGTGTGTGTGTAGTGGAAGAGTAAGTTAATGCAGACCGAAATGTATATAATCTTACACTATTTAAATGTGTGTCTCGTATTAAGGGATAATGGGGCGTTTCTAGCTATTGAAAATGATCCGGTGTTAAGTCAGGTTTACCTGGGGCTTGATTTGTTTTTTGAAGGAAGTTTGGCATTGGGGCTAAAACCTAACAACACCCATGGTGTGTCTATGTGTGTGTGTGTGTGTGTGTGTGTGTGGTCCTAACCTTGTGGGCACCAATTATCCCACAACGTGAACGAATACCCGTTTTTGTACCTTATGGGGACCAGTGTGTGTGTGTATGTGTGTGTGTGTGTGTGTGTTTGTCTATACACACACGCACATAGTGCAAGAGTAAATAAGTAAATGCAGACTGAAAGTGAGCCGCTCCTAACATTTAACATATAAATTACGCCGGCGATAATTGTAGCTGGTTCACCATTAGTCTATTTCTGGTCCATTGTTTGAAGCGAAATGGAACAACATAATATGTTCTATTTAAAACAGTAGCATATCAGTAGCGAATCATTTTAATTTCACTGCTTACTGCGATTTATGTGCCTAAAATCGGCAAATTGAATTATTTCACTAATTTTATCTGTCCGTCCAATGCATTTCCCGTATAAGCTTCTCCTCACGCCTTGTTCCTTCCACGCTTTGTTGACACCATGTGTAACGTGAAAGTGGCTCAGAACCATGGCTTTTAAACTTGGAGGTTTGGTGAGAAGGTCACCTATCATTCTACTCAAATAAGAATTCAGCGGTGACATGGGCTGCTCTAGAAAACAGGACAACATATTTTTAATATTCTTTATGCTCACTTTCAAATACAAAATACAATACTGTGCACACGACGAATATGCCTATTTAAAGTAAACCAGTAACAGCAGCCGTGATTTTTTATATTAACTTTAGTAATTCTATAAAATATACAAATAATATATGTACAATATTTAGTATTATTGTTGTTATAATTAGTATTATTTAGTGGGTTTTGCCTTCGACCCCAAACTCAAATAAATGTCACAGCAGTCCCGGTATTATAAACATTTCAGCAGGAAGAAGTTGCAAAATGCCCCGCGCGGACAGTCGCACATTTTGCCGATCCTGGATCCTTTTCTCACCGCGCACTGCCTCCCCACGTCGCACTAGGTAAAGACAGACAGATAAGCGGCAAGTGTCAATACACATCGTTTTACTTGAAGCGATTCAGTCTGACTGAACTTTTCCTTCTTTAAAAAAGTGAAGTACTTCGTCAAAATGTTACTGTGAAAAACAAACGGCTTTAGAATCGTTAAAATGCATACTAAGGCGCCGTATTGTTTTATTTACCGTAGGAACTTGACCAAATTTCTTTTCCCATGATGGAATTCGTTTGGTCTGTAGCTTTTCCAAGACTTCTTGAAGAGCCCCAAGCTGTTAAAATAACAAAATATTGAAACAGATTCACACAAACGGATGAACAAACATTCATGTTTTCGTGGTTATTTTTGGGATTTTTATTATTTTATCCATAGCTGCTCCAGATGTCACACAGATATTCAGGGAAACGTTTTACTGGAACTTGGGTAAAGTACTTGGCTGTGCATGGGAGCAGACCCACAAAGCCTTCATTAATTTAATATCAGGTAGGCAATCTTCAATCGTACTGCATGTATCCAGAATACTGACAATCAACGTGTGTGTATTTCAGTAGAAATGTTATCCATGACATTACTACAATAACGGATTATAACTTACAAGCTCCTTTTCGGTGGTCAGATTTGGGTCTTTGGGGTAGAAATCTGTTAGGGCTCTTTCGTCCAAGTCCAGCTCCTTATCCGAATCCTTAGTTTCAGCCCTGGTGACTCCGAAGAGCAGCGCTGCGCAAACGACGGCTTTGGTCCAAAGCTTGGGGCTTTCCATGGTCCTGTATCTAGAGGAGACGTGAGACATTCCTGCTATAGCGCAGAAGCGATTGAAACACCCAACCCTCCCAGAAAAACCGGCTTTTTATCTGCTCTAAGTGCTTTGCGCTCATATTGAATCCGTTTGCCCCCCCCCCCCCAACCACTGACTTCTTTAGTAGGCTGCGTAAGTACGACGCGGGGGTGAATCATTGCGTAAACACGACCAATTTATACATTGTATTAATAATACCCCCCGCTTCTCTGCATTTTACTTGTCATGACTCGTGCAGTTTATCCCATATCAAGTTTATGGTTAAGCAAAGCAACCTCTAGACACAAAAAAACACAAAAAACGTTCCCCTTATATTTGAAGAACAATTCTCTGAAGTGCTATAGATATTAGTTTCTATAATGAGTTCGATGTTAATCAAGGAATTCCTTGAAACAGAAGATTAACGGAAGGGGTCTTACTGCTAGTCTACCTATAAGTTTTAGTCTTTGTAATCATTATTACTATCTCTGTAGTCAATTCCGATTTAATGAAGGGCAACGCAGGTGTTTATGTGATAGCGCACATTAAGTGAACGATTTAAAGCAACAAGGAAAGCAGACAGTGTTACGCACGTCATTTTGCAGCTAGACTATAGCCTATGTATTTAGTACCCTTTTCGCAGTAGAGCAAGGCCACAAACCATTTTTAAATATAACTAACCTTCTGCACACCTGATTCAATTAATTATCGGCTTGGGAACTAGATGGATACCTTTTCTCATAGTCGGTGGGTGGTATATAATAGTTGTATGGAATAGTTGTGGATGAGCAAAGAGAGATTTTGGGATCCGCTGGATTGGTTTAATGGGGCGAAGTACTGCGAGATATTGAATGAGTAGGCTATTTATGTATGAGTCACCACTGATTGTCATTATCACGAGAAAAAAACGACGTAAACCAGCAAACCAATTCAGGTGCCTTAAAAATGATTGGAACCCATCAGAATTTTTCATTTGGAATTACCACAATTACGTGGCATTCATCTCTTTCAGTTTAAGATAAATATTGCAGTTTTTTATTAACTACACAACAAAGTCCCTTTTTTCTGGGCTGCATTTGAGTTAGAAAAGTTCGCATTGATCTGCGGCCTCCATTACAACCGATGGAGACGAGATCGTGAAAGCAAAGAAGAGACCGACGGTCACACAATACGGAAGGGCCGCAAAAGCGTGACGGGCACAGATTTTTGGTCTGGATGATAGCATGTTGGCGGAGACTAAGGATGTGATACTGAAATATCAACTCTTTTGACCTTACAGTTTCATTTTGAGAATCAGTTTTAGCGTTAGAATATCGATTTTTTACCGGCTTTATCAAATGACAGACGCTTCGCCGAGTTAAACGTGTTTCCCCCTTGTACCAGCGTTCACATAGGGTCTGCGGGTTCGGTTTAAAGCTAGAAAAATGCCATATCTACCGCACTGTTTATCAACTAAAGGTGCGCGGTAACAGCGATATATATATGTATATGTAGCTCCCCTACACAAGAGACACGTCAAATGAGTGTGACTGTGTTTCTCCCCAAAGCAGAGTTTCGGCAATCCACTCCGTGATATAACTTAATAAATATCGAAATTTGCAAAACGATAAAATTATACCGTTTAAAAGTTTTGTTATGGCTACAGGATAGTGATATATCGAAGAACGTTACACTGTGCATAGGCCTACATACAATTATTGCGGGCGAGTTACATTCTGATCTGACAGGGGTCTGAAATAGCCTGCTCCGTTTTTTCTGGAGGTTGATTCAAACTTTTAATAATGACATTCAGAGAAAATGGCTGATGCTGAACTTTAGTGTTTGGTTTCTAAGTTAATTACAGCTGTGGTCATAATTTGCTTTGCAGGGCTGCCAACTGTCACGCGCCTGGCGTGACTTTCAGACTCT
The DNA here is from genome assembly GCA_026777985.1 of Mormyrops attenuatus. Lineage (NCBI taxonomy): Eukaryota > Metazoa > Chordata > Actinopteri > Osteoglossiformes > Mormyridae > Mormyrops > Mormyrops attenuatus. The sequence continues at coordinate 5,854,552 of JAODKC010000009.1, forward strand.
CACAATCATGCAAGAAATCTTGGCAAATCTATATTATTCCATTATAAACCTAAATTAGCTACATCAAAAGCTTTGATGTAGCTTGCAACCCCTACAGACCACTTTTACGGCAATAAAAGTATTACATACATGTAAATACGTGTGTATTTCTCCAATTGAAAATTGCTCGCCAATCAGCTGGCCGAAGTTGGATAGCTAATTAAATGTAAGTAATATTGTAGCGCTGGTGAGTATGGAGGGATTATTCGGACTTCGGACTAAATAAACTAGTGCATTAATAAATAAATATATTATGAAATGGTAACGGTAATAAATAAATGATATAAAATGTGAGCATAAAAATTATCTATTATAGAATAGTGTTTATGCCTTCCTGTTTTTATTTATCTAATTATTTAGATTAATTATTTAGGTCCGCGGATGGTTCGCTATTTTCTGCGGTCTTGGAATTTAACCCCCAGAAGAGCTTACTATAACTGATACGAAAAATACGTATTATACGTATTATTATAGAAGAAATAACTGAACAATATAACAGACTTCAGACAGCAAACTGAAAGGTTGTGGGAAGAAACAGCAACGGCCGTTCGCAACTTGAAATGTTCGTAAGTCGTTACTCACCATCAGTTTAAGGGCAAATGCAAGTACTAAGAACTAGGATGCCCGGGAGTACGCACGCTACGCTGCTGCGCGGCGGGAGTAGCGGACAGATGTCGTACTAGGCGGAACTGGAGCGCAGGAAAAAATAATTGATGTTGCGGACAGGAAACGGGAGCCCAGTGAACACAATTTGGACTTAAAGATCCTCTTCGTTCGTATGTCTGAAAGTTCGTAAGTTGAACGTTCGTAAGTAGAGGAACGACTGTAGTTGCTAATTGAATGGGTACAACTATGTAAGTTGCTAACAGGACGTGCTTTCATCTGCGGCTCATTGGCCCAAACTGCGACCACCAGAGGCGGGGCTCTTGGAGGCACTCAGTCAATCAGAGGCCTCTGTATCTTGATGGGTGAAAGTGACAGTTTGCATTTCAATTCTTATTTCACGTCATGTGCGGCACCATTGAAATGATCGAAGGAATGAACAAACAAACAAATAAATAAGTGAAGAAAAAAAACCGTCAATAAATAATAAAACAGAAAAACAGGATGAAAAACAATTTGAACATATTTAGGTTTATTTATGCTCACATTTCATATCATTATCATTTATTTATTGCCACATTTCGCAATCTATTTATTTATTAATGCACACATTTATTTAAAAACTCCACAGGAGAGATGACCCCGCAGAGCGGATTCTATTAGCACGGATTCATTCACCGATAAAACATTATTAACAACTGCAGGATTATATCCGTTAAAAAGGTCACATCTGAGTTTTTAAAAAGGAAACAGGCAAACTTAATGCCTCCATGCCCCCCTTTTCCAGAACGTTCTGCATTCCATGCCAGACAATAAGGTAGCTGTTTTGATGTTTCTGAGAGAATAAATTGCGTAATAATTAGATAATTACAGTACAATTGCTATTGCATACCGAGGCTATATTTCGGTAAATGAAAACGAGCACAGGTGAATTCCGTGTTGTATTTTAAGAGCTTTTAAACACAGCGGATCTTGCCATAGAAATCGCCCGCTCCAAAATCTGGACTTCTTTTAGATCAGAGGGCCCAAATTCAAGTAACCTGGTTGCAGCTGGGATGCCGTGTGGGGCCTGGCGGTGTTAGTGGTGGCTGCTGCAGCGACACTGACCTCGTTAATCCTGGCTGTATTGCTTCTGTGCCGCTTTTGTTTACCTCATTGAGCGCAAGGAGCATCTTTGCATGGCCCAGTGTGCCCTCTAGGGGGTGCTGTGCTGCCTGTACTTTGGATGCCTGTTGGCCAAGGGTGTGAGGCTGTACTGGTTGGCGCGGGGCAAGCCTGGCCCCGGCAGCATTGCCCTGCCATTGCTGGCGGTGGTTCTGGTAATACTGGATCTTGTTTGCATCCTGTTGACTGTGGTGACTATGGTTAGCACCACCTGCTGGAGGTACGGTTCTTTTTACTGCTGTGACCCGGTCTGGGTGTGTTTGAGCGAGAGCGTAGCCCTCACTGTTTCCGCTTACCCTCATCTGCAGCTTTGTCTGGATATAGCATCACAGGAACAGGGCCCAGCGCTTCACACACACACACACACACACACACAGACACTGAACTGAGAATACAGGTTTGGTCTATAAGCCTTTCCCTGTTACTCAGATCTCAGCTGACCAGAGCCCACATGCCATGCCTGTAGGTCACGTCAGAACTGGGCTGCACTCCCGTCAGTCCAAATAACATCATGCTGTTAAGGGGGGGCATGTATATGATCCCAATCAAAAATTTCAAGTGTCACCGCTGGGCCGCCGCAGGACGTTTACATGATCACTAAATACCTGTCGCTCACCCGCAGGTGCCCCCCTGATCCCGACCCCCAGCCCCTGCTACGAAGGCAGGCAGCTTTGGTGAACACTGGGGAGGGAGGGGGGAGGAGTCTAATTAACTGTCGCCAGGATTTTGAGTATCAGCTGAAGGACATTTGTGTGTCATTTCCTGCTCTTGTTGATAGAGTTGATTTCTGAGACCGTGCCACCAACAGGACTTCCTGTGCAGTGCCGTACAGAAACATCTGGAAACCTGGGAGGGCATGTATGCTCCTTTAGTTACGGACAGACTTGTGTGCTCAGGGCTGGACTGGGAGGCTTGATAAGGCTGATAACTCTAACTCCAGGCTACCATAATCTGGGAGCCCTAAGTTAGGCCACTACAGACATGACAAATTTGTTGTGTACCCATGAACTCTGAAACCCTGTAACACTCTGTAACACACACTCTTACACCTCAACAGACATGAGGGCTATTTATGATTCAGTGTCAGTACTTAGCTGACTGTGTCACACTTTATAAGGTCAGTATGGGAACCGATATTGCCGATACTGACCTTTGTATTGGATCTAATTCGATTGTAAAAAAAATCAGTGGTATCAGGCTCTGTGACATTCTGATACCTGAAAAGGCATTTTTGTTGATAAGTAAACCCTTTAAAGTTGCCCTCTCGTTTCCTGCACCCAGTTACTACGTAATCAGTGCAGTGCAGAGCATCAGGTCTGCGGTTGGTGGCGCTGTTGCATGCGGGAAGGGATGTCTTCCTTTTGTGGGAGTCGGACACCGAAATTGAGGTATTCTCAACAACTTTTGCAAACATTAATTATCCCAGAGGCGTGCATTTCAGAACATTAAAGAAGATATTTTAATGGCTTATAAGTTTATCACAAGTGATTAAGGTTGATTTGATTTAATGTTTTTTTTTAAGCGTACTTATATTTAGTAAACTATGAGCGTCAGGCCGTGGAATATATATTTATAAAATAAATTTTGATAGTAGCAAATCGTGTGTGATGTAGCTGCGGAGACTGTTAAGGGCAGACGTGTGTTTGACATTCCCACTGTGTAGCGTCAGGCGCGGCCCTTGCACAGAATAAAAATTCATTTTCATCTAAATAAGAGCTGCTGACGTATTTAGTTTAGACCCATTATGAGGGAAAGTTTTCATTCCCTTTAGAATATCAACAGAATTTAAATGACTCTGTGTTCAGAACAACATTTACCGCACAGCTTTGGTGCCACTCAGATTCGAAGTCCACGTGTGAAGTGTTTTCTAAAATCAAAATTAGTGGGTTGATGGTAACGTTTATCATTTTATTTGCGAGAGATCCATTTTCCAGCAACAGCACTAGTAGGCACTTGTAAGGTTTTCAGTGTGTGTCAACAGTTCATGCAGTAAGTTTGACAAATCCATATATTTTTGGTGGATACGTATTTTAAATCAAACTGTTGCTTTTAGATCGTCTCTGTCCTGCCACATTTTTCTTTAACATCGTTCAATGCTTTTATTATATATATTTTTCGATTTCTACTCTTTTTTAGCGTCACAAACCTTGATGGCTGTCAAACTCCATTCTAGAATGTTTACATCTTTGCGTGGCAGGTCTCAGAGGAAAAGCATCTTAAATTAAGCAGTATGCAACAGCTTGCTATAAATATCCACACCGAGGGCCATATATAAAGGGGTTTTAAATCCCCCCCCCGTACCCATGGTGCTTGTTGTGTTGCTGCAGTGTGTTTGTCTTTATTCATCGGCTTAACTCCTACCCATCACTGTTGCACCTGATCTGTCACTTGCTGTGGGTCAGCCTGGACCAGGTATAATCTGGAAATTATTAACAGTTATTATAATCTTTGTCCAACATTTTGAATATGACAATTTGTGTGTGTGTGTGTGTTTGTAATTATTACATTGTGGGAACCAGATTTTCCCACAATGTGATAAAAGCCTGTAACTTTTTGCGACTGCAATCAAACAACTAAAGATACCAAAAGTCTTACATTTTATTGTTCACTTACGGTTATGGTTAGGGCTGGGTAGGGGTTAGGGTTGTCATAGTTGGGATTAGGATTAGGGTTATCGCCATGGAAATGAACGGAGAGTCCCCATAACGACATAAAGACCTGGAGTGTGTGTGTGTGTGTGTGTGAGAGAGAGAGAGAGAGAGAGAGAGAGAGAGACAGTTACCTGCATTATGGGAAACATAAATGCTCCTGGAATAAGTGTATTATTGTACGTCGCTAATCGTTTAGAGGTTGCTAGGATCAAGAAATTGCCTGAGGACCACAGCATTTATTACTGATTCACATGTTTTTTGCTTGTGTTAGTTGGGCAGAGTAAAAATGCACCCTTTTAATCCAAGTCCTAAGTGCAAGGCAGGTGACTTTCCAGCGTAATAATTCATTACAGCAAGAAGTCTTTCTTTCGTCTCCTCCTTTGCAGATGACTAAGATGGTGAATTTAAAATGTCGCACTCGGGATGACGTGACTGCGGTCCTACGTTTCTCCGTGACTGTCAATGCTAGCGATTTTCTCTATCGATTCGGAAGCAAGAACAGGAAGCCGCTTACATTTGAATTGCTGTACGGGAGGCCTTATCAGGCAAACACACACATTCACACTGCTGACTGATATTGTCTTGGACCTTTTAGCCCAGATTAACTCTAAATGAATTCAGGCTTCCTTACTTGAGCACGTCTGTTGCCTGTTTTGGCGAACACCTCTACCAGCCCTCTGTATAAATATTATATTAAAATGTAAATAAGTGTTTTAGTATAGTAGAGCCCCTTTGTATCATCATCCTGAAGATAATAACATCCATCCATCCATTTTCTGTACTCGTTCGTCCTATTCAGGGTCACAGGGGGTCTGGAGGGTGCAGGGTGAGGCACCAACCCACCACTGGGTCACACTCACACACCATTCACACCTACGGGCAGTTTGATCAATTCAGTTCACCATAGCATGTTATTGGACTGTTGGGGGAATTTGGAATACCTAGATGAAATCCCCCCACCCCCCACGACAACATGGGGAGAACGTGCAAACTCCACACACAGAGCCAGGGCAGAGACTCGAAACCTGGAGCCACAGGTGTGAGGCAACAGCGCTGAGCACAGCATCACCACATTGCCCTTGATAATAACAAAACAGGATGTTCCTAAAGGCGGGACGGGCTCACGTTGGCCTCAGATACATGTCCAGTAGTGGCTGCCAGCACGATATTTTCTGTCGAGCTCCTCTCTGGTCATCCGCTATGTATTATCCCATTCATGGATCTCCAGCCCTGATCCCTCCTACAGCCACAATGTCCATAGGTTATACATCCCATTTTTAACTCCAGGCCTGATAGAAGTCCTCTACTCCCGCTATATCACATGCAATCCAACTTTTCAGCTCTGAAGCCCTAAGGAGTCCTTACAGAGACTCCCGTGTGAGTCACATGGTCAACATAGCGGCTCATTATTACTTAGGAATGAACGAGTCATCCTGTTTGGTGCAATAGCAAGAAATTGGTTAAAAATGGCCTTTAAATAGGCCGTGGTTTTGTCTTTAACGGTATGTGATTAAACCAGCTGGGGGATTGATTTGAGCTACATCTTCGCCTCCTCATGTGGGCCTGGTGATGGAGTTAGAGACACCAGACCTATAATTGAACTGGGTGTTTAATTAGTTTGGCATCCGTGGGGAAATGGCAGTTGATATTCTACTTATTTTCTTCCCTCTAGCCTGATGTTAATTTCGTTGTTCAATATGAAGGTCGAGTTGTTTGAGTTCCCTGTTTGAATGCTGTCTGTGGGCAGAGATCATTTTATGGGCGGCGGGGGGGGGACAGGTAGCCGCCGTCTGTCTGGGCTGGTCTCTTGCTGCCATGTTCTCTTTGACAGAAATTGATCGCTAGACCTTCCGGGATACTACTCCAACTCATTAGTTGTGATGAAAGTGTCTGGATCCAATCAGCGGTCCTGCCTGCGATTCTTTTGGAAGAAATTGCTGCCCGTTTATGGATCAGTTTGTTAGAATGTGAGGCTCCTACTTTAATAAACTGTCACATTTTCGTTTCGCCTTTGTCTTCTTCATAAGCCAATGACAGAAGCCTCATCTATCAGAATGATGGGCAGTAGGAACAATATAGTTGCAGTTTTCCTACAGCCTATAGGAGAATTCCCGTTTCGGCAGAGGGACTGTCCCGCCTTCCATCACAGCTCCGGTACCCTCTGTTTCTAATCTCCTATTCCAGTAACAATAAACTTCCTTCTGTTCTTTTGGGCAAATTCAAAATATCCGGGGAGGAATTCACTCCTCCTCCTTAGTCCAGTGCTGTGAATCGGTGACCATGTGCTGCCTGCCTGCAGTTGAACCAACCCGACTGGTTGAATGAATGAATGGAGGTTGCATTTACATAGTGCTTCTCAAGACACTCAAAGTACATTACAGAATCAATGGGGAGCCACTTCGACCAGCACCGCTGTGCAGCCCCCACCTGGATGATGCGACGGCAGCCATTCTGCACCAGTACGCTCACCACAGAGTAGCTAAGGTGGAAAAGGGGCATGAGAGAATTCACCTGTTAGATACAGGTGATGATTAGGGGGCCAGATTTGATGGGGTCACAGTGAGCGGTTTTAGCCAGAGCATCGGAGTAATACGGTAGTACTGCTAAGTACTGCTATGTGTTCTGAAGTATCTGGGTTCATAAATCTTCCTGCCAGCCAGTCATGCTTGATGAAGGATCTCATTGCCGTGATGTAGCTCTGCATGGCTAAGCTACTGGGCCCCAAAAAGGCTCAGAAACCAAAGCCAGAACTCTATGACTGACTTTAAAGTGCGCTACACCCTACGAGGGTCCGGCAATGGTACATGAACCTGTTAGAACTTGTTAGATTAAAGCCGGGGGTTTGCATCCAGCATGGAGGAGAAAAACATCCTCTGTATAATTTCAGTAAAAGCATAAACAGATGCTGAGAAGAAGCTCACTTTTATTGTCTGACATTCAACGTGTGTCAGACTGAGGAACGGCGACCTATTAAACCCAAATCTTTTATGTCATACGTTAAAGTCAAAACCATATTGACTGTACTGAATAATTCATTTGCTAGTCATGTCTGCATGCAACAACATACACATTGTAAGCCAACAGTAAATCATTAAGAAAGGTAAGGACACTTTATTTGTGTAGTTTTTGTGTTTATCTTTCTGTCTTATTTGGAGGTTTCTCGCTCAGTGTTTCTCAACCCGGCCCTTGGGTCCCCCAGATGGTCCTCATTTTTGCTCCCTGCCAGACCATCCACATTTTTACAAAATCATGGACCATCTGGGGGTCCTCAAGGACCGGGTTGAGAAACACTGTTCTCATATGCAATGGCACAGTCTTCATTGCTCCATGATGGCATTCCTGATAATCCTAAGCGTGGACAAATACTTGCTTACCAGATAAATCCTGCATCCTAAATAAGTCGGCTTGGAGTCCAGAGTACTTTCGACTGGTGCAACAAATCTTTTAAAACACCTTGACATAGACCTGTTATGCTCAGCCCTGAGTGTCTGGGCTATACCCACCATCGCTCTTTATCTTCTATGTCCTCATACTGCCTCGTAATGCCACATTTACTCTCTGCTTCACTGCAACATGGATTTCGGCAGATCCAGCAACTGGGGAAGAAAAGGGTAAATGATAGAACTGAAATACATTAAGCTTCATGTCACAGAAAGACCACTTTCACTGCAATTTGTGCTAGTTCTACATTTGAATTAGTCAGTCTTTTCAGTTGTTCTTAGTATTCCTGATCAGTATTCCACGCTCAGACAGGTCAGCGTGCATCATAGCGATCCAGTTCTGCCTCCTTATTGCAGCACTGCAGCCCCGAGGGCAGACCTCATGGACATTGGCTTTATCCTGTCAGTTCTGCTGAGTGCCAAGTCAACCTCAGCCCCCCATCTCCCCTCGATGCTCCTGTGCGTCATCTTGAGGTAATTAGAAGTCTTCCAGAGGCATATCTGCCCCCATTCCCAGCCCTCTCACTGCCCTAGACAGCTTTATTTATTCAGAGGCAGAACATGCTTATTTCTTAAATTACACCGTAAGGATGGCAGCGATGGCTCTGCCTCACATCAACCTTTTTCATGTTTTTTGGCTAAAAAGCCTCCTCCATTTCTCTGTCCTTCCTCCCAACCCACACACGCTACACGCACACTACACACACACTACACGCACACTACATGCACACTACACACACACTACACACACACTACACACACACTACACGCACACTGGATCTAATGCTCCACCAGTTGTGTTCCAGGAGACAAGGTGCAGTCAATGTGGAAGTTACTTGTAGACACGGAGAACCATTCAACATGGATACAGAACATGAAAGAGGTTTATGAGAGATGGACTTTCCCTTTTCGAGGTTATTGGGACAGGTAAAGAGAGGGTCAGAACTTGTCTAGTTCTGCTGTATTTTAGTTTCACTTTTACTAGACTGCATCAATACACATTGAAAAAAAGCATCACAATTTGATAGCTTTAGACTCGCGGCCGTCAGATAAGCCGACGACATCCAAATGGCGTAAGCACCAAACAAGATCTGTACTGCTTGGATATCTGTGTGGAAAGTTCAGTCATCTTGACATGAATCACTCCAGTAGATTTCTTGAGGCACTTTTAGGTTTTATCCCTGTGCAGATTTGAAGTTGGGTAATTATTGCAGAGAAATGTAGATCTACAGTACTATTCAACAGTCGTGCTGAATGTCTATTCTATCTGCACCTTCTCCAGGAAGTTCAGTAGGCAAAATGTCCCAGACCATTTTTAGAGGGTGGGTGAGTCTTAACAGTATTTTCCTGGAAGCTGGGAGCTCATCTTAGTTGACCTGGTGGCTTTTTCATTTGTTAATGCTGGGGTGGGTCATTAAGAAGTTAGATCAGTAATCGACTGCTGATGTCTGAGCCTGGCTCCAAACGTGTGGTTCTAGGTTCGTCCATGAGATCAAGCTTGGCAGTCGTTATTATTAACCAGTCATGTTATATGTTGCAACAGAAGTTACACTTATATGAAATGCCAGTTTGGAAAAGGCCTTACAGTCAAATTTTCAGAATCCAGCCCTGGTAGTTGGCAATGGGCGTGTTAGAAAAGAAAAAACAAAATGCCAATATAAGTAATACTATCCCTAACCCTCCAGAGGAGTGTTTTTCCTGGAATATACTGTCTAAAGCAATATCACATCAATAGCATATGTAAAACTGTCTTGATGATGGAAAACAGGAACTGAGCACCAAAATAATCTAAGGTACTAAAGGAACCTCAACAGATACAGCAACAATACAATCACTGACAAAGTCAGTGGTAAAAAAATGGCCTCTCCTCAGCGTGGCACGTTGAGCTGTGCTGCCAAAATGCCGTTAGAAACCTGCTCGAACCCTCCAGGTGATTTCATCATTTCATTTATTAGCAAATGAAAATGGGCATTTATTTTACTAAATAAACTCTGTGGCTCAATTATCCCCCCAAAGTAATTACAGCATGATTTATTATTCACACCAGTAGATGATGTTCAGGGGAATGTTCCTGATGTCTTGGTCTGCTCATTGATCTTTGGTGTGAGTGTGCACCAGTATTGAGGAGTAGGGGGTTATTTATTGAAAGTCTCATGGGAACATTTTTCTTTGGGGAAAAAATCAAGCCCAGAGGTCATTACTGGCAGAAAAAAAACATCCATTGAATCGTCCAACATTGGCTTTTCTATGACATGACAAGCTCATACAGTAGTAATTATGGGAAGACTTTCAAGTCCAGGAAATAACAGGGTTTTAACTTTTTTCCCTTATTTTCCCAGTTAAATAATCAAGTAGTCAGAGGATGTGATAAAATAATCAAGTCATTCATTCTAATCAACAGTGATGGTAACTACACTAGATATGAAGTTTGTATTTTTTTTCATTTTATAAGTTTGCTGATTTGCAGATTATTATAAGACTGATTTTTTTCTGCATCAAAGCTGTTGCAGAAGAGCATCCCATTAATAAGTTTGCATGATATGAGTTTCTTGTGGTTGCTTTGCATGGAGAGCTAAAGTCAATATTAGCATCGATTCCTACATCGTAAGTAAAATAAAATATGGAATTACTAATCATTTTGTGGAAGTCCATCTGCCCTTGCATCCATTTTTGTCCTATTCAGGGTCTTGGGGCCTGGAGCCTACCCCAGAAGCTACAGGTGCAAGGCAGAGAACAACCCAGGATGGGGCATCGACCCATCGCAGGGCGCACTCACACACCATTAACTCACACATGCGCACCTACAGGCTTTTATGAAAGTGACAATGTGATATTTTACATTATGTTACTACAGGAAAGGAGGAGAATTCTATATGACTCGTCACAGGCTGCAAAGAGGAGGAATGAAGATGGCAATGAAGTGCAAATATATTACAGTTTGCGAAATTGCTGTGAGTCCTGTGAAAGTCACTGTTGCTTAAAGCTTTGAATGCACCAAGCCCATTTCCAGCTGTCGGAGGTTGTCAGGCTGCTGGAGAGAGCTGGTGCCTGTCTGTCAGGCCCGTGTGTGCAACATGGTCAGACATGGTCGGCCCCTGTTGCTTATACTTTGGCTCAATCAGTATGTTGAATCAGCGTCAAAGCGAGTTGGTGAAACTGAGCTCTCTGATTGAGCTTTATGTCAGCTGTCACCTGTACTCGTGTTGGTGCGTTCCATTTTCATAATCAACGGGAGGGGGTGAGAGCCGATCATCTGTCGGACTTAGTTGGCACTAATTTTTTGCCATTGATTTGCCGTGCACCCAGCTTTCCTGTCATAAAGGATTTGGAATTAAGAGCTGTGAGGAAATAAAATGAACCCAACCAATCTACTGCTCATCTACTGCTGTAGATGTAAATGGGTGATGTGCAGAATCGGAAGGTTAGCCAGAGAATGACTGTCACTGTGATTAAAAAGCAGGACAAATTTTTAGGATCTATGGCTGATGAAACAATGTTCTGTGCCAAAAAAAACATATCTCTCTGTTTCAGAAGGATGATAATTGATGAAAGGCCGTTCTTCAATTATTTGGGTGAAATGTAATAATGTGGAACCTGAAGGGCAGAAAGGAAAAAAGTTAGCCGACAGAACCAACAGTAATGTTTTTAATATGTACTCCCCCACCCCCCGCCGGATGACATATCCTCCCCTGGGGGCTGGATCATGCCTGCTGCAGTAGAGAAACATCCTCAGAGATCAGGTCAAGAAGGTCACGGAGAACACTGATGAGGAAGACATTCATAAATCTGTACAAAGGCTGCGCAGTGAACTATGAGCCATGAGCTGATTGCTGTCGTAGTTAGCGAGATACTGGATGGCTCCCAGTCACCTGGGTCTGCAGCTTTCTCCCATCGCTAGACTGCGCTGCCTCTCTTTCAAGCAGACTTGACAAAGAATAGATGGTTCCTTCAGAATCTCTTCGGTTTCATCTACAGGGGCATTACAGTTGTCACCTGCTGGGAAGATCCAGAAGAAGAAATGGAAGTGGATAGTGGATAGCAGTCCAGAATACGGTTTTATTTACTTATTTGTAAACACAACAATGTCATCAAGGTTCCTCATGAAAATGTTCTGTTTCAGTTACTGTCAAACATCCTTGGGGGGGGAAAAGGCTTTTCAAGCAATTGGTGAACTTTTAAAGCAAATGTCAGTGTTTGCCATGTCACAGTCCAGCTTCTAACATTAAGACCTTTTACCCTGTAACCCCTGAAATGCCACGGTTTTCCACTGGCACTATTCCACTCATTTTGACATGTTGTCCTGACATCTTGCGCCAAAGTTAGTCTCTAATGTAGCTTGTGCCAGAATTCAGATGAAATCCAGCATGTTGAGCATAAGATCGCTGCCAGCCTCTTGGCCAGTGGGCAACATACGGTACACTCTCACACAAATAGCAATTTATTCTAGACAGGGTGTGTACACACTTTGTCCTGTCGTAGGCAGAAGGCAGCTCTCTCAGAATGGTTGTTCATGACAAGCGTTTCCTTAATTTTCACTGAAAAGCACAAGAAAAAGGGAAAAGTTCCTGGCACCAAAAAAGTGTCACTTGTTCAAACAGGAATTTATGCAAATAATTATTTGGTCATCTGCAGGATCTGGATGCAGCAGAATAGTTTGACATTAGTATAATAGTATATTAGTATATTAGTCAAGGGTGCC
>JAODKC010000009.1:5867247-5882791 GCA_026777985.1 Mormyrops attenuatus
CCCCCCCCCCCCCCCCCCCCCCCCCCCCCCCCCCCCCCCCCCCCCCCCCCCCCCCCCCCCCCCCCCCCCCCCGAGAGCGTTAGAATGATGCCAAGGACCCTTGACTGGGTTGGGGGCCCAATATGGTATGCTTTCATGGGGCCCAAAATCTCTAGCGGCTCCCCTCAATATACAGTACACTTCATTTTGACTAGCTCCCGAAGTTACTAAGGATATGGAGAAAAAAATAATTAAATAGATCTTTGAATATAATATAGATTTGAAGTATAGTACTATAATAATATAGTATAATACTATAGTGTAAAGAGAGGGGGCGTGTCCTGATTGAGAAGTCGAATGTCCTGGGGAAAAAGCTCCTTCTGAGTCTTTCTGTCTTGGCATTGATGTTGCGGAACCTTCTGTCTGATTGCAGAAGCTGAAATAGTTTGTTACCAGGATGAGAGGGGTCTTTTACAATCCTTTAGTATTGTAAAAGTGTGTGATATGTTTCTATATTCCTGCCGGTGCAAACCTTCTCTTTCATCACAGGACTAGCCCTCTGTGACTAGCCCTCATTCCAAACAAGGCTGCTTTGGGAAATAAAACTGAATGTGAAGAAAATATAATCTTTTGGTATTTCAGCAAAGTGGGGTGCTAAACTTATTTATCTTCAGAAATGCGCACTTTAGCATAATAAGGAGTGCACCCCTAAGGGGGGGTTGTAAAGCACATTTTCTGTGAAGCCCAAAAATCTGTCATGCGTTTCTGTGTGTGTGTGTGTGTGTGTGTGTGTGTGAGAGAGGGAGAAAGAGAGAGGGAGAGAGAGAGAGATTCCTTATATTCCTTATAATCAGGGTCTGTAGGAACAACACACTCCTCTTTTAAGCAAACTGAAAGTACCCAAACTGTCTGTGAGATATCAGTCATCAGTTTTTGTCCGTTGAAATTAATCACATTACAGGTATCGGGAAATCTCAGACATGGAAAAATGCTATGTGTTCCCAGGGTGTACTTACTTTACGATCTTCTTTCCTTGTAAATTTCATTATTTTATACTTTGTGCCATTTGTTTTGTACCTTCTGCCTGCTCAAACAGGGGCAGACATGCATGCAGTACATTTGATTGTTCCTTACCTGTCTGCTGTTTACTTTGCATTTGAATTAAAAGTGATGTTTCAGTTGAACGGCAGTTCACTGGATCCTTTGCTTGTTTTTTTTTTCTGTCAGGTTGCAAGAGAATAAAATCCGATCATGAAATGTGACTGAATATACAGACTTAATATGTTATTCCTGTGATGAGTTGGCACCTGGACGGCATGGTGGTACTGTGTTGCCTCACATCTTTGGGACCAGGGTTTGAGTCTCTGCCAGGATTGGAGTGTGTGGAGTTTGCATGTTGACCCTGTGTCATGCCCGGTACTCTGATCTCCCCAGTTTACCAAAGATGGATGAATTGACATCCCCAATCTTGGGTCATTCCCTGCCTTGTGCCTGTAGTTTCCAGGACCCCCTTGATCCTGCGTAGGACAAGTGATGGATGGATGGTATGTTTGTCAAGTGTTTGTGCCTTCCCTGGCTTGCCCACCGTGTGGCAGTAGCACCCTTTGTGTAGGTACACTGGTTGCATGTTCACAGAGCCAGTGGCAAAATGCACCTCTAATTTTCTTTAACAAAGGCACCAGTTAATGAGGTGTCCTGCTTTGCTAAATTCCAGCTTATTAAATTTCAGTTTCTCTTCTCTATGTTACAAACCACAAATTTGTCTGGAAACCAACTCTATGTTTTGGTCCGAACAGGGTGCTCAAAATAACCACAGATAGGTTTTTGCATATTTGATTAATTTAACCAGTACACTTAGCAAAATACCACATCGTCCTTATCGCATGCCAATGTCAGGCTAACTTCTAAAAGTTTGTAATTGAATCCTATTTATTGAATCATTTGTAAATGTTTACTCAATGTTTGAGTTAAAAATAAAGCAAGATGTGACTGGATTTCTATGTGATTAGACGATGTTGTGCCTTGGGCTAAAAAAATGATAAATCGTTTTCATTATCGTCTGTGCAGCAAGCTGTTACGTAGGTGACACAGGCTGTTATTGACGGAGATATTGATTGAAGTTCACTGTGGGTAAAATCCCTCACCATTCCACCCTTATATTACTTATTTTTTAATTGTCTGATGCATAACAGATGACTTCTCCGTTACACACCCATTTCCACATCCCAGGGGTGTTGTACAGGGTCGCTCTTTGAATTTGTAGGCCTACCTCAGCCATTAATCTACCCTATAAGTCTTATTTGGTATGTGACACCACTGTTCTGGATCATTTGTCTTTCGTAAACAGCAAGCTCCCCAAAAATGGAAAGCTTTTTTTGCAGTGAGAATTAAAATCTGCGCGATTTAGATAATTATATCTATTTAACTGTAAGTCCTTCGAATTATAACACACCACTGCTTTAATACACGCCATTATATGTTAATTAAATGAAATTGATTTGATATGTATAGTTTTGATGAACTAGTTTCCCATTAATTGTTGCTGCACGCTGTAATGTACCCTTCTTTTGTGTAAGTCGTTATGGAAATGGATTGGTATATGGATAATTAAAGTTTTGAATATTTTATGCTCCCGCTTCTTACGTGGTCAATTGGACCGGCAATGGGAGGCAGCTGCCCCCGACCAATACCCGGACTCCACGTTAGATAAAAGCCCGACAACACCGCAGCCCGCTGCGAGGTATTGTTGATGCAGAGACATGCTGAGCGTTCATTTCCCCGGCTCCCGTCTAGCTCCGTTCCACCCCGCTTGCCCTGCCCGACTCTCCCTGCAACCCGTCTCAACCTGTCTCAACCTCCCTCCTGCCCTTCCTCCCCCGGCTCTTCCTCCTCGTCGAGTTCCCCGTGTGCCTTGTCTGCGTCTTCGGACGGACCTCCCGGTGATCGACCCCTTTGCCTGCGAACCCGACTACGGATCCGGATCCTGACCTTGGCCTGCCTCTTGTTCCCGATCTCCTGGTTTTCGACCCTGCCTGCAGGACCACGTCTCTGCCCGATCCCCGGTTTTGTTCCATTTGGCGAGTTAAATAAAGGCTCTGTTAGCAATCCCTCTGTTGGTCCGAGCGGGTTAACAAACCGCGTACGTTCAATACCGTTATTTACGCCTTTATTTATAATACTTTGCATATACGGGGCTGCCAGCTCTCACGCATATGGCGTGACACTCACGCTTACGGGAAATCCATATTTTTCCATTAAGAAAATTAAAATTAGTACATCAAAAGTGTTCGGGTAGTTCACAAACCTCATAGACTATTTACAAGGTAATAAAACTGTTACATACATGTAAATGCGTGTGTTTCTCGAATTGAAAATCTCACTCCAGCCAGCTGACCAACTCTGCATATACAACTACCTACTGCCAGTTTCTATAAGATACACTGTTTTTTTTTTTTAAAAAAAAGAACGTAAGTAGAGGTCAGCATCTTTCAGAAAGGTTATGATGTTCATGCAGGACAGTGTCCCTTCTCTTGCACCAAAGGATTCCATGGATTGGCCAAGAATGGCTTGGAAGGTGATTGAATAATGACCTGCGCCTCTTCATCACCTAACTCAACCTCCATTGAAAACTACTGGGCCTTACTGAAGTGTGAGATTTACCAAGATGGCAAGCCGTACTCTTCTCAAAGCATCGTCTGAGAGGCGGTCCCGGCTGCCTCCGCTAAGATTTGGATGTGATCAGGTCAAACGACTTGACTGGCTCAATGGACAAGAGGCTCATGATGGTCAATGAGAAGAAAGGTGGCAATACAGGACATTAAAGGTGGGAAAGTTGTCATATAGACTGAATAACAAAAACTATTAAATCATTATTTCTGTTGATGGTGAAGAGAGAAAAAACTCCTGATTGCCTAATAATTGCCCACACTGATAACCAAGTGTTTTTCTTTTATTTGTGATAGACTAATATAACATTGCCTCTCTAAATACATTTATTTGGAGCAAAAGAAAGCTTCTGATGTGCCTAATTATAACCTTCACCCTAAACCCTATGGATGCATATCATTAGAAGTGCTATCTTTACCTTAATACCCAATGTCTCTTCATGTTCATAATCTTTCACTCTGTTTTAATTTGCATGCTGGTTTTGGTAAACATGCCCGATAAATAACATTCTGTGTCCTCTGGTTTTTCAACTGAATCCCTGCAACCTTGTCAGTCTCCTTACGTTTGTTTAGTTGATAGCGTTATTTACAGTCAACATGGCTCATTGTGTTCCTGTAATTGGTCCCTGGGTATTAAAGTGTCCAGAGTGCTTGCAGAATCGTCCACTGGGATTTGTTTGAATGTGCAGCTCATCCTGGGACATACTGCTCCATGTCTGCCGGGCGATCTCCAGGCGGTGTGCAATCAAACTGCTTTGGTCAGATCCTAGACCCCCACCAGTGTGAAGACAGTGTTGCATTGTGGTAAAAAATACCAAACTGGCATATAGAGGACGGTTATATGCACACACTTCTGTGTCTGTCCACTCACAATGATACATCAGGAGAATCTCTGGAAGCCATGATGGTGCCAAATTATCCTCTCATTTATGTATGTTTGGGGTAGAACATGTGTTTCAGATGCAGTGTGTTTGTGTGCATGCATGTCTTGTAAGTTAGCCATCCAGAAGCTGGCTCCTCCCACTGCACCTCCCACAGGTCTGCGATTGGCTCAAGGTTTCTGTAATTTCGCTCTGGTCATTATCTTCAGGAGGTAGCATAAGGGAAGCCCGTCTCTGGAGTCACGTGGGAGTTATTGGGACTGGCGTTTTCTGTAACTCAGGCCCACGTTCTGCAGGAGCGCCCGTCAGTAGTGAAGGGTTGTGAACAGATAGTGACACACAACATGACAGAGCGTGGGGCATGTTCCTGATTGTGTAGTGAATTAGTGAGCTGGGGATAAACCACAGACACGGCCAGTCAGCTGACTTAAACAAAAAACTCAACAAGCAATACTGTCCAGGAAATGGTCCACAAATCTTTTATTGTGTAATGGTTACAATGGGTTAATTGGTCAAAAAAACTAATCATATTTCAGGCAGCAATTTTTTTCACAATACATTTTTCCAGAATGAAGAAAAAAACAACCATAAAACCATGCAGAAAATGCTTTTCTGATGAGGACGTTGCCGGAATCATCTGGCGATGAGATCTGTGGCCAGCTGTCGTCTGTTTAAATGCTCCCTTGCCCCTGGGGGGGTGGCCCAGAATTACAGCGAGGAATGTCCTTCTCAGTGCACGCGTCTGATGAGCAGGGCGGTTCCCTGGGTGGATGAGGAAGAGCCAGGGCTCTAGATGCACTTCAGGAGGTAGGAGTTGCAGTGACCCCCTCTGCTGCAGTCACAGAGCCTCCCGATCCGCGGTCCGAGTCTCACGGCGCAGCGCTGGGCCGCCCCACACTGCAGCACAAAGAGATGCCCTGAGACTCCAGCTCAAAGCAGCAGCATAAAATCAACTGGCCCACTGCACGTACTCTAGCAGTGAAGGTCAGTTCTGGTCAGAAATGCAACTAATGTCCAGTGAGATCAGGTATGAGTAACTTTTACTCAGTCAGTGATGCTGACCTACTCCATACAAGTGCTCAAACTAAAGCTATTTCTTGTGCTCCTCACTTAGGGATTTGTTAAATGACTGCCTGTCATGCATATAATTTGCATTTAACCGAATACAGTAAACCAAAGGTGTACTGTGAAATTACACGCATAGAAATCTATTACATTTTGAGTGGATTACGTCTACACTCTTCATAATTATTCATGAATCCGAGTAGGATATTTTGAAGGATGGACTCACCATCGGGAGGGTTCCCCGCCTCTCCAGGGACGGGAACCTGCTTGGAAACCTTCCTAAGATTTCATTCATAGCCTCCACCTGGGCGTGGACAAGACGCACTGACTAACTTAATTTTCGTCAAACTTATTGAAAATAGCTTTGATTGCATAATATGCCCGACCACATTTTTCCTAAATAAATCGTGTGACTTGTATTAACATGCATGACACATTTTTCGTCCTATTTCAATGCTGACAGAACAAGGGAGAATTATTGACATCACAATAACAGAATGTCAGTAAAGGCTGCGATAATTTCCACGTTGCAAAATACGTCCCAGCGCTAACCGACCTACCAGCTGTCGTGCGGAGGATCCTGTCCCCTCAGTGGCCGCGTCTTCGCTCCATGCTTGACCGCAGCAAATGAAGGTCACAGCACTGGCACACATGAGCTGAAGGAGCAAACCTGAACTCAGCATGGTCCTAAGCACCGACACCACCAGCTGGGACAGAAGCTGGGCTTGGCCACGAGCGGGTGGGAGAAACACTGTTGGGCCCAACAGCAGCCAGTTCTCTTTATAGGCAAAATAACTCCTCCCAAGGGTGATAATTAGTCCGGGTTAAAGCGCTGGGGGAGTTCAATATTGGATATTTTACATCTTTTTTTCTAACTGATTGCATCCATTACACCATGACACCTTTATAAATATTTAACTTCCATATACAGGCCAAAGTAACATTTCGATTTTCCTGCAATAAGTGGGGTTGTGGTAGCATTTGTCATGAAATGCTTCCGGTGAAAAGCTATTGTAATGTTTAGTTAAAGTGTCACTCGATTTAGAGTTATAATATTGTGCATGTGTGTAATAAAGTATTACCACAGGCTATATTCAGCATAATTTGTTTCATCTAATAATCTTAAAGACCCTGATAATGAAGGATTAAATGTAATTTATGTGGTCCTCGGGGTATGTAACGGATTTAGAGGTTTTTACAGCCCAACAATGCCTGTGAGTTTATTGCTTAGGTTTAAAATATGAGGCGCCAAGAGCACTGCAGACGTGCAGCACTGGTCGTCCCATGATGAAGGCCACCGTTCATTATGCAAAATCCGCAGAAGCCAGAGCTACTAATGACCAGGATGTGTCTGTGCTCAAGCCTTGGTCTGTGCTGCACGGATTATTCAGTATGACTAGTCAAGTGTAGAATTACTGGATGTCTCTCTGGTGTGTTGCCAAGTAACAGAAGGTCCTTCTCTCCCTCTCTGTTAACTACTCGTAAATAAGACTACCTCTGAAAGCGGCCTGGAGAATTCTGTTAATATTCTGATTTCCTAAGTTTATCTTTTTCTGGCCAGCATTCTTCCAAGTGTTAGCTCTAAAATCTAAAGTCATTTCTCTGTAAGATCAGTAATTTGTTATTATCCAAATTTCTAGGTGCATAAATGCACAAAAATCACTCTGCGCCCATATGATGCATTGTTTTGTGTTTACCGAATATGCTTACGCTATATATGTAGTGCGATTCGGGTTTTTACACAAGTGGGTCAAATAAAAACAGTAGTGGATTGGAAAAATTGACTATAGTGTAGATGCAATGACACAAGCAAAGTGCATGCGTTTAAAAGCGGGATAAGTGAGTATAGAAAATAGCTGGATGGAGGGCTCTCTTCCTACCAATAAATGTGTTCAAGTTTATAGTAAAAGCTCAGTAAACTAAAGCCTCGGCAAAGGAAAGTAAGTGTTTGCAGGTCAATGATACAAAATCTCGCATCAGTAAATATCTTTTTTCCGGTCTACATTATTAAAATCACAGGAAAACTGCACTTAAGCTGCTTGTCAGTGAAGAGGGGTAAATTACTGCAAAAGACCTCCTACAACTGCTTATCAGACACAGTGGAATCTTTAATGCATCTACATAGGCCGAAATACTACAAATAAATCCGCAAAGAAACGCGACATTTAATTTGAACATTTCTGCGAACGGTTGGAGGACCATACTGTGCGTTTTCTAAGCTGTGATGGTGGGAAGAGTTCTTTAACTTTCGAGAAAATAACAAGAATGAACAAAAACGTCAATGACTGGATATATCGCTGCGCTTGTTGGAAATTCGGCGCGCAGAAAATAGCAAAGCGGAGAAGCGGCGAGCAGGTAAAATGGCGCTGTCGATGCCGGCGCGGCGCGGTAGAGGGCGCCACCGCCGCGTCTCGGGCCCCCGCGCTGTCGATGGGTGTTTCCTGAAACGCATAGTTTAGGATTTAGAAGCGAACACACCCAGTGACATCAGTGAGGGTCGGAGAAAAAAAAATACAAAAAAAAAAGCCTTAGCAGACGTCGTACGGTTAAGTCAAGGGGGCAGCGGCGCCTTTGCAAGAAGTCCCCCCTCCCCCAATATTATTTATTAAACTTTATTAAGTAGTGTCGGCATACCTGTAATTGTAAGGACTTTGCGGTATTCGGCGGATATAACAGGATCTTCGGCAGAAATATGTCAACTTCAGACGAAGCAGACGGGTTCCGGCCGCGCTATGGCTGTAAGTACCTAAAGGAGCTCTTCTCTCTTCTTCCCCCGCGGAGAAGTTGCCCGGCGCCGCAAAGACAAACCCCGACCCCGCCGAAGTGGCTCCGTAATGCCGCCTCGCTGGCCGCTTCCCCCCCCCCCCCCCAAATCGTGCCTATTTGGTTTTTCTTTCTCAGCCGATCGCTTTGCAGATGTTTTAACTTTTGCACGCTGGTTGCGGCGTGGGGGGGCCCTCGCACTTCCGTGTTTCACATTTTATTATTCTTGTGGCCCCTCTCTTATCCGCACAGCATATTAAAATAATGTGCGTCGGGATCCCGGAGCCTCGAACGCGGCGTCTCTCGCGTCCTCGCCGTAAAAACTGCGCTTCTCTCCCGCAGCTCAGTGAAAATGACAGGCGTGTCCTGCTCGCCTAAACTTCAGCCTGGACCGGAGACTCCTCACAGATCCTCACCTACCTACATATCTAACCCGAATCATTCACACAGGACGCCTTTGCCTCCTGGAAATGGACTCGGCGAAAATAAAATATTACATTTCCCCAAACTAACTTTTAATTTCTTGCCCAAAAGCAGCCCGCTTTACATGCACCTTAAGCGAAAGTGCCGCGTATCAGTTTCCTTTTCTTCGTTTATAAGGTTTGCCTTTGATGGCAGATGGAAACTGTAAATCTCTGTGAATAATCTGCGGCTTTTGGACGGCATGTTAACTCGCTGACAAACTCATATTGTAAAACAACTGTGTGTGTGTGTGCGCATATATACACACACACCGACACCAACGATAAATATATAATTCTTTTTTTAAGCGACTTGACTGTACTGAGTGACATAACATTCACCGCTGTGCACGTTTCATGCATTAGTTCATATCTCCAGCGATTGCCTTCTCCCTCCAGGCTGGGACCTTTGATATTCTTATAACCTGTTAGCTGAAGGCCAGACGTTTGACGGAAGCTTCTTACTAGATACCTGAAGGTCACGGTAACATGGAGACTTAGACTGGTTCAGTTTTGCTGCTAGTCAGCTGCTGATGTTATGTATTTCCAGCACCCAGGCCTTTAAAATTAAGAGATTTCATAAGTAACTTTGGTCCAAGCTACCTAGACCAGTGAACTGTGAAGTGTTTTTGATAAATGGACACTGTAGCTTTAAATGATTCATCTACAAATGGCAAATAGTTATGAAATTAGAGAAGTGGTCTTTTTTAAGGGCTAAAATGGCATAGAAATCATCCTAAAACTGTGGTATCAGCATTTGAAACGAGAGCTCTGATATACAGCTGGCTTTACATTGTCACGGCCTGTCACTTCGATGTGGGGGGGGTATTGCCGGGTCCCCTGGCTGGTTCTGGCCTGTATCCTGGGTGAAACGCCTCTCTGGTGCTGTATTTCTCCCTGAGACCCCCGATGCGTGCATCAGCAGGGCCGTCTTTCCTGCCTGCGGCGATAAGCGGCCTGGCACCTTTTTCTGAGACCTTGGCGTCACCTTATTCAGTGCTGGTGGTGCATGTCGGGCGCCTAGGGGTAGCAAACGGGGGGGGGGGGTCTGTGCACGGTGGCCGTTACGGGGTGGTCATAAACCCCCCGGGCCACTGTGTCTGTGTGGTTCACTGTTTCTCCCCTTTTGCTGTTTGAAGAAAGGGCGGGGGCCCAAAACAGCCCATGGGGGGGCTCATCTGAGGGATGCTTGCTGGATAGACTTGGATAGTATTAATAATGGTTAAAAATCTGCAGCCATGTATCACCTTTGAACCTTAATTCCTTATGATGATGATGATGATGATGAAGGACTCTTCAGTTATGGCTCTGTAAATGGCTCTGCCTTGCAGCTGTCCTGGATGGAGTGGAACGCCTCACCGCGGAGGAGATGGATGAGCGGCGACAACAGAACATGGCCTACGAGTATCTCTGCCACCTGGAGGAGGCCAAGCGGTAGGATGGCTTCCCCGGTCGTGGTGGCACCCCCTCGGGGAAATATCCACAGATTAGGAATGGGGGGGTCAGGGAGAGAAGGAAGCAGCATTAGCAGATGTTGCGACATGTTGTGTGACAAGCAGCCGCGCGCAGAGTTTCTTCACCAGACTGTGACACCCCCCACCCCCCAGGTCTGTTTACTGCAGGATGACAGTCTGGGTTTTTTTATGCAGCTGAGGGGTGGAAGCAATTCATTTGGCATGAATGACACTATGGGTTAGAGAGTAGGGATAGAATATGGCAGTGTGTTCATTTTGTTGAGACTTTTTGTTTTCCCTCCAAAAAATTTGACTATTAAAGCCATTCATTTATCGCACGGAAAAATAATACTGCATTTTGGGACCTTTCCGGGACCACCTGCTCGCTTGGGTCCCGTTCAAAGTGAATCCGGGGTCTGGGGTCTGAGCTGGCCCTGGCGAGTCCACCAGCCGCAGACGATCGAGTGGGAAGAGCGAAGCAGGAAGTGAGTCAGACCATGTTGATCTCAGTATCTGCAGCCGTTGCTTTAGAGACGTGGGGTTGCCATGGAGATTGGTTGCAGCATATTATGGCATTTGTGATTGCGTGCATGTACGTCGTCTGTTCCATGAGGGGGTGACGGTGCACTGCAGCAGCACTGGGTATTGCCCCCCCACCCACTCTGAAACTCAGTATCTGTCTACAAAGACTAAACCTACGAACTGGAAGGTCCCCCACCTGGGAGGCATTTCTACCGCATATCTAGTATTTCAGGGGCTCAGAGACCCTGGTGTGAGCGCCTTCGCTGGTGGCTGCGTGCCAGCGCACCGCAGCTGTCCCCTCACGGGCCTTGCAGCTCTCCCTGTAGACTTTTCGGGGACCTGACTTGCCGTGGATTTGGTTTGGTCTGTTTTGCGTGCACCAGAGGAAGCCAGTCCCCCGCATGGCTCTGTAGGGTTGGCGCTGAGCGACCTTCCCAGCTGCACTGGGGCCAATCAGAGACTGTTGACTCTTGTCGGTGCGCAGGAGAGCAGTGGTTCTTCTAACCCCTGCCTGCCTGTCCCGGCCGACAGTCAGAAGCTGCAGCCTTCAGCTTTCGCTCTTATTGTTGCCTGCATGGTTTCCAGTGAATCTTTATCTCTCTGAAGAATCCAGAATCTCATGTATGACGAGCCGGGGGTGGGGCGGCGGGAGGGCTGTCCTCCTTCGCGCTCTTACGCCCTTTGAGGGTCACCATTCGATGTCTGAGTGCCTGCAGTCAGTGGTCAAAGTTCAAGGTTTTGCTCCTGTAGACCGTAGTAGTAAGTTAATCCAGTAAGTACAGCAGCTACCGCTTACTAGCAGAAAATAACTCTACCGTAGACAAAACACTCAGCGTTTAGAGGTAGGACACAGGGAGTAAGGGGCACGTAGCTTTGCTGACATCGCCCCGCCCTTTTCTGGCTCATCCGCTGGCTTAAATTGTTTGCTGAAAGTTATGTGGTGATAATTGTGGCTCTTTTTTTTAATCTGTTAACCTGTTGTGCACATCAGCCTAGACACTTTACTGCTGAGTGCATCCAGTTTTGAAACATGCCCATGATACAATACTCATCACGGTACTAGTGTCACAATTCAATGCAACACGGAATTACCACTGTACCCTGATGGTTAACATTCCAATATCGAAATAAAGGAACTACTCAAATTTAAAAGAGGCCAGATTTAATTAATGGGAATTAAGCCTCTAAGTTCAAAGGATGAGTCAGTATCTTGAACAAAGCTGTCGCGTACTTCAGCTCAAAGTCAGCATTTCTTTGTGCAAACATAAAATAGGGTCAGGCGAGTACTCACATTTTAATTCCAATTACGATTTTGGCTTCAGGTGATTATCAAAACAAAACAATGGAGATAAAAGCGATTATTGTGCCGCATTTCATTTTGCTGTGATGTTCCGCGTTTTTGTCTTGTTATAAATCCAGTGCACCCCTTTCCGGCCCCTTTTTTGTTTCTCAGATGAATTATATTTAGAGGAAATTCACTGCGTGATAAATGCGTGATATTTCTGAAGTCAATGAGTAATTATGTGAAATAATCATGATTATGATTTTTAATCGAGCAGCCCTAAGAAAGCGCACATTTCTGGTTTTGAAATGGCACATGTGGGGAAAAATGCATATAGAATGAAACATTTGACTTGTACTTTACCACTTCAGAGGTAGAAACTTAGTATAGGCTTCATAAACAGCATTTTTAATCGGCCAATGTTGAAAAATGTTTGTAAAATGAAACCGTCAACTGTAACGCCTGTCAAAATTGAATGGTACTGCAATAAGTTAACAAATTGATGTAAAGATTCAAAAGTATCGATGGGAAATCATGACGACCTCAATCACAGTTTAAAGATTAGTTTCGGTTATGTTTCACTATTGTTACAGATCGTGTGCAGCCAATCACCTGAGTGCACAAGTGGTGGTATTTTGACAAGCCTTCATTTTCGTGATGCACTGAGGCCGTATGCAATAGGCTGAACGCAGCAGAAATATCGCCTTCTTGTGAGCCATGATATTTGAGGTATGTGAGCGAAGGCGTAGGGGGACGCCAGTTACACCCTATGACACGGCAAAGGTATTTTAGGGCCGGGATCTCGGTTAGTGACTTGCTCTCCTGTTTTGCTGGAGGTGATGAAATAGCTGCCAGGAATGTAAGGTGCCTCAGTTGATCCCTGCGAGCGAGACCTGGCTGTGAGCCGCCGGGAGCAGAGACAGAGGTCTTGGAACTCTGGCGTGGCGTTCACACATGGCAAGCTGTCTTTGAAAGTCGCTGGAGATTAACCGTAATCATTCGGCTGAGGCCCAGATCTCTGCCCCGTGGAAATATCCGGGTGTCCCCCGTCTGCGATCGGTCCACGCATCGTTCTGGGCTGCCAGTGTTTGCAGGAATGTGTCTGGCCTCATGCTTTGACTGCTTTGTGAGCTATTTGGCGACGGGCCTGGGCGATGATGAGTAAACGGCAGTTTACAGGCCATCGAAGCGGCGGTTTTGCTGTACTGCGCGGTAAAAGCTCATTGTAGGCAGGAGTGGATGGGAAGCACCATCTGGTAATTATGGGCCGCGCTCCCCCCCCCAATCCACGCCCCAGCGTCACGGCGTTTCTCTTAAAAACAGATAGTGCCGGACTGTTACTATGTAAATCGTAGAAATGCCCCCTGTTATCTTATCTCGTATCCACGGTGAGGGAGCGGCTTGTGCCATGCCGTGGGAGAGCTTGCCCTTCACCTGTCGGAGGTGCCAGCTGTCGCTGAGCCAGACACAGCGTGGGGGGAGTCTGTGCGTGCCCACTGCCCAGTAACTGGTTCTAATGCCCACCACTGGTCATCCCCACTGGTCATTTTTACCTTACCACATCATGGGAGGGGTCCTGTTTAGACCACCAGGTGGACCCAGCTTCCTTGTGGTTCTGTCCCCCGCCCCCCACCCTGTCGGTTCCTGCCTGTGTGGTTTCTCTCCCCACGATAGAGGTCATTGGGGGGCCATTTTCTCAGGGTCCACTGGGCAAGGTCAGCTGGATTCCTGTACGCCAGCAAAGCATGTAATGGAGTGTTTGGCTGCCTTGCAGGAAGACCACCCCCCTCACAAGAACACCCCCCCATTTCTCTTATCTTTTACAGTAGCTGAATGCCCAGCAATGACAAACTCGGTGAATAAATAGAACAAATTGTATAAATGAAGAATAGGGTGTGTTTGATGTACTTGAACGAAGTGATGTAACTTCCTGTTTGGGCTCTGCTGTGTACAGTCTGGTCCGGAGCATTCCGCGTGGCTGGCTCTGTACAATGTCCGTCTTTCACCTCCTACACTCCCCAGTGAGACTCCCACTACTCCGGTTTCCCGAGGGGAGCGAGTTGGGAGAGATGGTGGGGGCTTTGGTTTGTGACCCCCCCCCCCCACACACGCACACACACACGCACACGCATGCATGCTCTCACGCGTCACGCCTTT
Source organism: Mormyrops attenuatus (assembly GCA_026777985.1). Lineage (NCBI taxonomy): Eukaryota > Metazoa > Chordata > Actinopteri > Osteoglossiformes > Mormyridae > Mormyrops > Mormyrops attenuatus. Next base: position 5,881,477 of record JAODKC010000009.1, read on the forward strand.
CAGACATGCTGGCCACTGATTTGGCTCGCTTCTTTCTCCTTTTAAGTTCGAGTGAGCGTACTCAGTGGCACCCTCCGGCGTGCCGTCATTGTGGTTGGGCACCTGACAACTAAGCGCCCTGGTGGGAAGGCGCGTTAAGCTCTTCCCCTTCGCTTTCCCTCACGTCACGATTCATCAGTGCGTTGCGTTCTACAACCCTGGTGTGGCCCGGGCTATCGGCGGAGCACCCGGGGGTGAGGGGCCTGTGGTCCTCGTGATCCTGCATGCACTCCCTCAGTTGTGACCTCAGCTGTGCATTCAGTGGGTTTACCTGGGGCACTGTGTGTTCAGTCATTACACCCGGCCTGTCCTGACTCGTACTGGCGCCTGACAGGCAGTCTTTGTTTGCACTCACAGGAAATGTGTGTGTGTGTGTGTGTGTGTGTGTGTGTGTGTGTGTGTGTGTGTGGGGTGTGGGGGGGGTTTATCTTACTTCCTTTCATCCTATGGCCATGTGGGCTGAATAAACAGTGATGGTGGGGCTGTGCTGATGGGTTGGGGCTGACCGCCATAGTTCCCTCGCCCCGCGGAGCTGCAGGTACACTGTGACTGTCTGGAGGCGCGACAGGAGACGGAGAGGAGGTGCGAGGCTTCCCTCGGCTTCCGGATTAGGATCCTTCCACCGGCAGCCTCTTCCTATTGGCCTGACCTGTGACCGGTGCGGTGGCTAGGTTTCCTGCATGGCTCGTGTCACAATACCAGTGTCCTGTAACGGCCATGGTCATATGGCAGGATTTCTGACCACCACCTCAGGGTTTCCCCGGACCGATTATTTCCATATTTGCTGTCGCTCCCTATCCGGACCTGCCTGTAGGATGTCATTATTGCTTGTTAAGGGTGTGCTGGGTGGGGCCCCCGTTAAACTTGGGCGGGGATGGTTCTCCAGCTGGGCTGAATGGTAGGTGTGGCCGTCCCAGTCTCCCTGCTGTGGGATACCTCCTGCTTGGACGGCATTTGTGGATCAGAGGAGGGCCCTATATGCGAAGGACTGTGTAGCCGTCTCAGCTGGCGCAGGAGTAACGGGGAGGGGGCCCGCTCCTCTCTGGGTGTCGGCCCTAGCAGTGACAGAGAGGGGGTGAGCTTTTCAGAGATACCGAGACCATGAAGAGGTTGCAGCTGGAATGGGCCGGTTTCTGAGTACCAGTGCAGGAGCTATGGAAACTGGCTGGGAGGAATTTCTTTTCAGTAACGCTGTAACTTCTGCTTTTTTTTCCAGGACAGCCCCCCGGAGGCAGAAGAAGCGTAAGGGGAAACGCCCGGAGCAAGCCATGGTAAT
>JAODKC010000009.1:5882891-5907442 GCA_026777985.1 Mormyrops attenuatus
CATTTATGTAAATTAGGAACAATAATGGTCCTAAAATTGAACCCTCTCTTGTAATCCGGGCCTTAGATGTCATACCTGCTGGGTTTACCTGAGGGGATAATGTTCAGGGAAAAAACAACATGACACTTTCTAGGGCGGAGGGAGGCTGTTTGAACTGTAGCGTTTGTGTAAATCGGTGTCCGCGTTGCCTGAGTCTGTGAACACGCACGCATACATTAGACCCATAACTGGTTAATCCGACTGACTGTGGAGTTGCTTGGCTGTTGTGTGAAATATTGGTTGGTGTTATTCGGTAGTTTAAGGAGCACCAGCTAAAATTAGAATTGGCCACGCTGGTTCATTCACAGCCCCGTTCTTCTATCGGAGCATGTGGACCCAATGAAGCGCGAGAGAAAATTCCGCCTTCCTTTGCCTGAGAATATGGGCGGTTGATGGGGGTAGTGTTTCCATGTGTGGGATCCCATAATAAGCTTCTGAGAATTACAGTAGGTACCATTGACTGGAGGAAAGTGTAAAATGTGGCCCAAAACACTTCAGGGTCAGCTTATCATTTCTCTGCCCAGAACTGTCACATTAAAATATGTTTTCATCAAAATGAAGGATATTTATTATTATTCTATCTATATCTTGTCCTTATTTCTTTCAAAAACCGCAATAGAGCAGTCCATTGAAATGCAAGGATTTTTGATGGTTTGACCAAAAGTATCGGTCAATTTCACTCTCAGTTTTCTCATAGAAGCCGCCAAAAACCCAACTAAACTAGGATAAGCAAAATCCTGTGAGTGCGGCCCCCATTCGTACCCCAATAGCCACCCCTCAAAAACCATCAAAGATAGTAACTTGAAATTTTTTGAGACTTAGTATCAGAATCAAAGATCTTCTTCAGGTTTTTACTTGCTGGTACCTTCTTGCAGTCAGTGTATTGACATGCAGGGTGTTGAATGTCCTCTTTGGGTGTGGTGTGGTGGGGATGGAGGTAGAAGAAGGCGTGCAGTAAGGGCGGCCCATGATGGAGCTGCAGCGACACTCGCGTCCCCGGATGTGCGACTTGGGGTTTCCTCTCGTTCTCTTCTCCTCCACCACAAGCACAAACTTCCCCAGGTCAGGGGGAAGTGAGCAAGCTGTACCTACAGTATGACGCCCTGAGCATGAGCATTAACGCGCGAGCGCCGATATGAGGCCCAGCTCCCTCAGCCTGGCTCATCCGGGATTTTTCAGTCTCGCCGTGGATCGTGGTGCTTCGTTACGGGCCGGTTTCTAGACACATGCTGATCACTTTCGCATGCAGCGTAAAAATGTAGCTGCTCTTGCACTGAGTGATACAGATCCCTGTCCCCCACTCTGAAAGGATGGAAAAACAAGTTGCGACGGAACAGATGGACTCCTCGCTCCTGTGCATCTGTCGGTCCCAACGGGGTCATGTGACCAATCTCCGCAGGCTTTACGGATTGTTCTGCTCTTCCGACTGCGCACCTCTGAAACAGTTGCCTGTCATTGTCGGGTTCCGTTTATAATAGCTTGGACATGTGGTCTGAGCCACATTTACGGGCTCCTCTATGTTTCCTTGATCTCCCATTGGGCCAGATGTATTAAGAGGTCTTCCTAGTTGACTTCTTCCTTTGTGTCATTGTCTCACTTGGGTTTTCTCTGCTCTAGATGGATGGAGGCCTGTCTGAATGAGGAGCTTCCCCCCACCACTGAACTCGAGGAGGGCTTGAGGAATGGCGTCTACTTGGCCAAGCTGGGCAACTTCTTTGCCCCCAATGTGGTCTCGCTCAAGAAGATCTATGACCGCGAGCAGGCGCGCTATAAGGTGAAGGAAAGCCCAAAGTGTGGGGTGGTGGCCATCCAGTAGGTTAACCTATCTAGCCATGTGAACAAGAAATGACTTGTTTCTTCTCTTCCTCCCTGTAGGCAACTGGGCTTCATTTCAGGCACACCGACAACGTAATCCAGTGGCTGAACGCTATGACCGAGAAAGGCCTTCCGAAGGTGAGAGTAAAATATCGCAAAATCACCTTGAGAACCTGCCTTAAAGTGGCTCTCACCTGATGGCAGGCTTGTATTCAGGGTGCTCGGTGTAGTGGAGACGCACTGCCGGCGTGGTATCGTATAACCAGGCTCAATCTCTGCGGCTCAAGGCTTGACACACGTTTTCTTGTCCTCTGTTCAGATCTTCTACCCTGAAACTACAGACATCTATGACAGGAAGAACATGCCTCGCGCGATCTACTGCATACATGCGCTCAGGTACGGCAGTCAAACCGCCTTGAGCCTCGTCTGATCTGTGTCTCCTCTGCTGCCGGTTAATGGCACACCTGAGCCGATAGCTTGTTGGTGTCTAATATTGTACTCTGTCGGCCGTAGTGTGTGTTAAATGAAATGTATTTGGGTTTCAGGTGTTTAAAATGAGAGCTTTGTGGTCTTGTGGTGGAAATTGGCAGACAGGCCATAGACATAAACTCTATCTAGGCTGCGCTTCCTCTGCAAACTGCATAACTGACGTGGCCACATGGGGCTCTCAAGGCTGGTCTTGTGATCATGGAGTCACTGAGCGAGTCTGTAGAAGAGCTCTGGTGAGCACGCTTGAGCCCACAAGCTCTGTGTGACCTCGTGTTCGAGGACGGCAGCTAGCCCACTGCCAGGCCTGGGTGGAATCTCCATGTTGATGCTAAGCTTTTCTGCCGGAATATCTCGGTTAGTCTGTTTAAACTCAGCAGGCCACCGCAGAGGCGCGTGGCCGCGAAACCGCACTCGCCCCTCGCGAAGAGGCTCGCCCGCTGTGGAAACAGATGGATATCAGCTCCTTGGGTCTGTTTAATCTCCTCTCTCTTCACTACACAGCTTGTACCTCTTCAAACTTGGACTGGCCCCACAGATCCAGGACCTGTACGGAAAGGTGGATTTCACAGGTGAGGGCGGTATGAGCCGGTCCCGGCTGAATAGTCCTCCTTCAGAAGGTCCCAGTGTTCTGGGTGGTTCGGCCCTTTGGAGGGACTGAGGGGTCAAAGTGCAGCTGTAGAGAGAGCAGAGTGGAAGTAGCAAATGTGAGACTCAGTAATTGTGTGAGTTTCCTGTCATTTGTTATACCCGCTCTTCCTGCTATGCTGATGGAGAGAATGTTTATCAGCGACACAACTGCCAACTCCCAGCAGCCCTGCCCCCCCTACCGCCCATCCCCCACCCGGGGACACCTCAGCTAACCTCAGCTAACCTCAGCCACCCTGCCCAGATAATATTATGTGTCTACTGATCATATTGTGTACTTTACTTTAGCAGAACATTAAAATCACTGCCTGTCTCATCTGTCATCTTGCTCTTCTGAATACTCTGGGGCTTGAGCCCCCCACAGGATACCGGGTTTGGGATCCAGTGTGGCTGGGGTTTGTGTTCAGGAGGACCAGAGAGGGTGGGGCCCCTACCAGTGGTGGGCAGGGCTTCGCTAATCCGCAAACCACTAATTAGCGAAGCTTACTTTTTGCTTAGTGGATTAGCATTTCCACTAACTTTGAAAAACTAGTGGACCAATTAGCTTCCGCTAAATTTAGTTCTGCGGAGTCCAGCATTTTTTTTCGTAGGTAAAGTTTATTGGGCCAAGAACGTTTGTGAATCCTAAAATCACACGTTCGTTCCAGTCAGTTTTGAGTGTGTCTGCAGCAGTCTCTCTGGCACGCTGTCGGCTGACCACGCATAAACACAACACGTGATTGGTTGATAACTTGTCGTTAATGTCTTCTGGGCTAAATTTAAGTGAACGAAGATAGATAAAGTCCATTTAAGTTTTGGTAGCCTGAACTAAGCAGAGAACTGGGACCGGTATCACGAAGCTGGATTTCTTGCATAGTTGCGTAAAATAAAGATTGATTATGGGTTACTGTTTCCCACAGAGGAGGAAATCAACAACATGAAGAGTGAGCTGGAAAAATATGGAATCCAGATGCCAGCCTTCAGCAAGATAGGTGGAATCCTGGCCAACGAGCTGTCTGTCGATGAAGCTGCCCGTGAGTCTCAGACACAGGCGCCTAACATGCTTAAAGCACTCCTACGAGAATTAAATTATTGCAAAAATTCTTAAAATCCTGGTAAAAATGAAAAGGCTTTGTGTAAACGTGACGCCGGCACATGTAAAGTTGAAACATGGTGTCCCTCTGGCCCCCCCTAGTGCACGCCGCTGTCATCGCCATCAATGAGGCCATTGACCACGGCAACCCAGAGGGCACCATGGCCGCCATGCAGAACCCCAACGCCATGCTGGTGAACATGGCTCCGAGTTCAGCCCAGTACTACCAGGATACCCTGTTCCAGGCCAAGGCTGAGAAAGTAGCCAATTCCAGGAAGCGGGTGGGTGTCGCTGATTAGCACTTATTTCCAGAGGTGACGTCCAAGTTTTTACCTTTCAGCTCAATAAAACGGTCCAGAAAGTTAAAATCCAGACCAAGAATTTGTTTCAACCAGCCACTTAACCATAAAGAGTCACAGTCACAGAGTACTCAACTGGTTGGTTGAAAAATTTTTGGATTTTTACTTTCTGTAGCTGAAGTGTCCACCTCTGCTGGAACATGATCCTGCATTAATCGGCCCAGCTGTCTGTGGCCGTAAGCTCTCTGATGCCTCCCGCTGCAGTGTCACTTAATGTCACTTTTTCCTGGAATCTTCTATGGCCTGGTCTCTGTGTGTCGGCTTGGCCTGATTGAGCATTGCCTCTTGAAGGCGGTGCTGCCTGTTTTAGAAGGGCACCAGTCACGGTCAGTGCTCTGCTCTGTTGACATGGGTGTGACTTTGGGTGATATCATGTTGTTCAAAAATAGTCAAGGGCTGCTTTATTTTGTCAGCTAAGGGGCAGCCCTAATAAGGCAATGTTCGTGTCAAGATAGGGGAAATGACTCAACAAAACTGACCGGTTAGGAGTTCTCCCCTGCCCCCCACCTACCCAGGGTGAGGTGGTAGAATGCGGAGCAGTAGTAAGAAAGACTTCCCCTCTTTTGGCAGATGTGTTGTGGTTGATGTCTTAGAGAGGTCCTAATTGCTTTGTTTGCCTTGTGGCCCTGAGTCAGGCTCATCAATAATGGAGAAAAAAAATGTTCGTTGAGGAGGGTATGGTGTCTAGTAAGGTCAATAACCCAACAGACCTCTGGGTTTTGTATCGTTGAAGCACAATAAGACCAACCAGAGGAGAGTCCGGAAACCATTGGACTAGTGCCCACATCAGAACCTACGTGCAGTATTATCACACTTATAACATTTTGTTCCTCAAACGTCATAATAAATGTTACCTTTCCTGTCTGTTTCGTAGATTGTAGAGAACTCTGAGGTAGAGAGAGATGTTTATGAAGAACTTCTGACCCAGGCTGAGATCCAGGGCAACGTCAACAAAGTCAACTGTGAGTGACTCCCTTTGTGGAATCGGATGCAGCTGTGTCGCACCACCTCGTGAGAAGTCACACGATGACCCCGTTGTTGTCCTGTCTCCCAGTGGCTAATGCCCTGACCTTGGCGGACCAGGCCTTGCTAGGTGGAGACGAGGACAGGCTATATGACGCACTCCGGGCCCAGGCTTTGGGCCTGCGTGACCTGCAGTTGCAAAACAAGAGCTGGTACCTGAAGCAGTTGACGGCAGACCGAGAGTGCAAAGAACAGGTGGGCTTCCTTCTCATACCCTAAAATGCCCAGGATGATGTAGCTGGCTGCCTACAAGTTTAAAAATGGCACTTACCTATTTTTTTGTCCCTTGGTTTGCTGAATTTCTGGTCCTTTTTTTACGCAGAATACTCCAGGAGAGCCCCTGATTAAGGAGGAGATTCAGAACGGAGTGGATGTAGCGAACGAGAATGCAGCTGGCTTTCAGAAACGTGAGGTTCCCCGGCTCATTTATGGTCCCTCATTCATCTTGATGCTCTGTAGCTGCTCTTGCAGCACTCCGGTGACCAGCAGGTGGCGATCTGACCATCCCTGCCTCCTCAGTGCTGAAGGCTGTGGAGCGCATCAACGCGGCCATCCGGGCAGGCGTGGCGGAGGATACCGTGGCCGAGCTGATGAACCCGGACGCCCAGCTGCCTCAGGTGTACCCCAACGCGGCGGGTCTCTACCAGCGGGAGCTGGCCAGTCTGCAGCAGCAGAGCGCCGAGGTACGGACTCGAGGGATAGGCTGGTGTAAGTGTGGAGCTCGGAAGGATAGGCTGGTGTAAGTGTGGAGCTCAGAAGGATAGGCTGGCGCAAGTGTGGAGCTCGGAAGGATAGGCTGGCGTATAAGTACCCTGCTGGCATTTGACTTTGTTTTTTTATAATTTTGTCAGTAAGGTTTTTATACTGTGCTCTTGATACTTACAGTAACAGAAATATGTTGATCAAACGTTTGACCCAGTTGTTGCGACATTAATCATGCCACATAGGAAAACCTGACGCACCCAGAGCTGTCGGTCGCAGTGGAGATGCTGTCCTCGGTGGTGCTGATCAACGGGGCGCTGGACGTGGGGGACCGGCCGGCCGTGTGGAGGCAGCTGGCGAGTCCAGTCACAGGCCTGAGCAACGTGGAGGATGACTGTGCCCAGAGGTGGGCGGGAGGGCTTTGCGTGGGGCGGGTGGCAGACTGCAGGGGGGTCGGCTCCCATTAACCTGCCCGGCCCCGCAGGTACATCGATGAGCTCATGCGGCTGAAAGTCGCCGGCCGCGAGGAGGGGAACGAGTTCCTGACCTGGAATGACATCCAGGCTTGCGTGGACCAGGTCAACAATGCCGTGCATGAGGAGCACCAGAGTAAGTATGGCCAGAACAGAACAGAAGTAATGTCAGTGTATTAGAGTTGAGTCATGCTGGTACCGGTTCTGTAAACTGCACAGAGAGTACGTGGATAAAAAGCAACGTAGGCGAGGCACCCGGTGTTTAATGCCGCCTTCCGTGGCTTTTTCAGGAATCTTGGCCATCGGCCAGATCAACGAGGCCCTAGATGAAGGCGACGTGCAGAAGACGTTGGCCGCCTTGCAGCACCCGGCCGCCAAGCTGACGGACGTGCACCCCCCGGTGGCCCAGCACTACTTTGACAAGCTCTTGGAAGCCCGGCGAGAAAAGGCCCACGTAAGGCCCGCTTCGAAACCCCGCACAGGGCTCTGCTGTCCTCACATCCCGCCACTAACGGCGGCATGAAAGGTTTAATAAGGCCACGAAGCTAATTTCACACCCAGAAGGAGCAGAGGGTGGCACCGCGGGCTTTAAAAGGCCACCACGCTGGTATTGAATGCCGGTGGCCTAACCAAGGCCGGAACGGTGAATTTGGACCAGTTCCTGATGCCAAAGGCAAACGAATGGCGGGGGAGGCGGAGTCCGTCTGTCCCAGCAGCCAAGCTGCATGCGATTCCGCCACGTAATGCTTGTAGCAGCACACCTCTTCTACTTCCTTCCCTTTTTGCCTGAGATGACCGTGCTAAAATCTAAGGGCAAAGAAACAAATGCAAATTCCCTGCACGTGAAGCAAGCGGCATGATGGGTGAAGGTGACGGCTGTGAGGCATCAAGGTTCAAAGCAGCACGACTCCAAGCCTGCCGATTTACTCACCGGGGTTTTAGGTGTCAAGCACACATGGGGCTGTGAAATGAGGTACTAGATCAGAAGCTCGCTCTGAGATCCCCGGAGGGCCCCTATTTCTGATGCAGATTTATTTTCATAGCGCCGCTGTTTGGCGACTCCAACAGTGTCACAGGTTTCCTGTTTTCTGAAGGTAATCGCTATTTTTAGAGCGCTGCTCGGCCTGTCTTCGGCACCTTGTAGTTACAGTTCCTCAGATCACTAGGGTATTTCATGAGGGGTTGGGTTATTCTTGTTTGATTTTTGGGGACTTCGTGAAACTCTGAGCAAGCTGCAGATGTGACATTTTGTGACTAATTTTAATTTCTCCCGCTTCCCATGTGACGACATCCAGACAGATATGAAGTACACTTCCTAGAAATAGCTTCGCTGGCCCCATTTAATTTTCATTTACATGCCCAAAAAGGAACAAGTGAGCCTTGTTCGTGTTCCATTTTGGATCATTTTCCGGTTGGGGGGAGTTGGGGTGCGTTTTCTCCACCCTCTCTCAGTCATTGCTTTCAGCTTTGGGTTATTTGGTTATTTGCAGACTGATACTGCAGTGAGATTTTCTCACTCATATGTTGCCAAGCCCTGTTTCCGTAGCAGAGGTTCCCCTTTTTAAAAGACAGACTCTCCGCGAAAGTTGCTGTCATTTAGACCGTCAGCTCTGTGTGGAAAGTAGGAAGAAACGGCCGTCTCTTTTTTCCATAAAAGGCAAAATAAAGTTGTCAGGCTTGGCTCAGAGGGACTGTGGGAATGGTGCTTTGTCTTGCGCACCCCCTAGCTCCGATGACCTGCAACGCTTCCGCCCGCGCTGTACTGGGCCCTGGTTCCTGAGAGCTCGTAAGTGTTCTCCACTCGTGGCCAGGAAGTAGCATGGAATTGACCAACCGAGGAGGGGAAGTCTGCTAACTTCAAAGAGTCGTAGTCTCATAGTTTGTGCAGTTGTGGCGCTGAAGGACAGGGAAGCTCACAGCCTGCTTCTCCTCTTAGATTACAGGAGTGGGAATGGTATGTGCCGGTATGTGCCATCACGTCGATGACCAAGCAGGCAAGTCCGCAAAATCCTTTCTCTAGGGTTGCCCTCCCTGACATCTGACCCAGGCAGCTGTTTGAGCGCCACGTGTGTGGGTTGCGGAAAAGTCAGCGGTTCAGTCCTTATTTTGCAGGCACTGAGAATACGCCACCCCCCACCCCCACCCGAATGGAATTGGAGAAGGGGGAAGAGAAGGTTAATGTACCACACCCTCTCCTCACTTCCTCAGTGAGCTACAAGGTTTTGTTTAACCTCACTGTGGTGAAATGTTATTACATTTGCACTAAGACATGCCTGTGTTTCCCCTCACAAACGTGCATGCACACTACCACCTGGCTGCATTTAGGTGTGTACTCCAGCTTATTTTTACAGTAGTTAAATCCTTACGTCAAAGTACAGGACAAATGCAGCTATTTATCTTCCTGCATTCCACACTCCTGGCGTTAACATGGGCCCTATGATCTGCCTGGCTTTAGCGAGCCTGGGGAAGTGACTGAGGCAGAGAGGCCCCTGTGGTATTGGCCAAATAGCCAGCAGCTCGGCACACTCCGGAAACGAGCTCAGCAGGCAGCTGGAGAGGCGGATGGCGGCAGAGAGCCCCATCTGCTGTCAGAGTGTGATACTGCACGACGGTTATACTGTCAGAATGTATGTGTGTGGACCTACACGCCATCCAAAATGAGTTTAACTAGTTTATCAGTACTTTCTCCTACTTTTCTGGCAGAGATGGTGGTAGTTGCAAGACATGAGGGCTAGATCAGGAGTTTGATTATTCTGTAGGAATCTTATTTCTTTCCCCGATGGTTCAATCTTACTCATAAGCTTGGAAAAACCCCACTTCAGTGCATTGACTGCCAGCCAGAGGACATTGTGAAAGCAGTGGTTACTGTGAACACTTTCTTAGTTCTGTTTAGTCTGTAAGCGTAATGATTTATGCTGCATGACACAGCGGAAGTGTCTGTTTTCTTTAATGGGACAAGGTGAAAGATCGGAGAGTGCCCTCTGGTGGCCAGATATTTCTATCACTAATAAACTTGCTTAGTATTGTTAACGCCATCAGAAGTTATCAGTGTTACTATCAAAGTGACACTTTACTCTGATTCTGCAATTAATAACACGTTGCGCATACATTTTGTGGTTTGACGGCTTCTTCCAGTTCTGTCATAGCATCCGTGTGTCTAGCATTGACCATCTCATCTTGTTTTCCAGGAGACTCAGGACTCCTCTGCCGTGCTGTGGCTGGATGAGATCCAGGATACTGTGCTGATCTCCAACCAGGATACCCAGGATGCCTTGCTGTGTAAGATCACTTGGCGTTGTCCTAGCAACCATTCCCACTGAGCACAGATCCCATTCTGGTGGTCTGATATCCACGTGCCTGGATGACATCATGAAGTGGCTGTTTTTCTGAGTAGTGCCTCTTCCTGCCTTTCCTCAGTTTCCCAGGCTATTCTGGCCATCAACAAGGCTGTGGAGAGTGGCGATGCCAGCCAAACACTGGCAGCCCTGCGTAGCCCCGGTGCTGGTCTCTACGGCATCACCTATGAGTGCGCCCAGACGTACCAGAACGACCTGGCTAAAGTCAAAGAAGCAAAGAAGCTGGAGGGTAGGAAATAGGCCCATGCACACTCAATGTGATGGCAAAGTAACATATTCAGCACATGTTGATACAAAGGCCTTTAGCATGAAAAGTAGGTCATACACATTTACAAATTCCTGTTCTTACTGATACCAAGAATTGACGAAGGTTTGAATAACCTTAAATTAATACAACGGTTGCTGTATGGGTCTGTCGGCAGGCGACAACGGCAGCGAGTGGGTGAAGCACTGGGTGAAGGGGGGTCACAGTTATTACTTCAATGTGAATGATGGTGAGGGCACCTGGGAGGAGCCGGTCAGCTTCATCCCCAACAACACTCAGCTGAACAAGGAGGACATCCAGGTGAGCTACCAGCTGATATCTGGAGATTACAATTTCTTTGTTTAGCAGATGCTTTTATTCAAGGAAGGTATAACCCGCTGAGCCACACACACACACACACACATATACATAGGGGGTGGCTACACAGTAGCCCAACCTTGAATGACCAGGTGACAGATAGTTGCTGATATATTCTCATCACTCCATCTCCATTTTCACGCTGCTCCTAGTCTGTGGTGTCTGGTGTGACTTCGGCCTACAACCGCGAGCAGCTGTGGCTGGCTAACGAGACCCTGATCGCCAAGCTCCAGGCACGGTGCCGGGGATACCTGGTCCGCAAAGGCCTGAAGGAGCGACTCGGGTTCCTGAAGACGCAGGACCCTGCCATCACTCGCATACAGGTGACCGCCCTGCTGCCACCTCACTGCTGTCCCTGTCACCGTAGCCCATGTGGCCTTGGAACTGCAAGCCCCATTCCAGGGTTGTTTGCTTGGTTATTTGCATGCTTTGCTGCATTTTGTTTGTTGTCCTCTTGCCACCCAGTTGACATGCCAGATAAGGTTCTATATGCAAACTCGCTGAGCCCGTTGTACTGAGACTGTCCGCTGCCAACAGGCTCACTGGAAAGGCTACAAGCAAAGGAAGGCCTTCCAGGAACGCAAGCAGTATCTGAGTGACCACAACGCCGAGGCAGTGAAGGTACCGGCCTCCTGGATCCATGGTGCCCGTGCTTCATGGAGAATCTGATGAAATCCTTTATTATAATCATACTTGTATTAATGTGTATGTATGTACTGTATGCCCTTAATGGCTCAGATTACATGATGATGAAAATGGCAGCTGTCAATGTGAAATAGTCTTTCAATGTCTTTTAGATCCAGTCAATGGTGAGGATGCACCAAGCACGCACGAAGTACAGGGACCGTCTGAAGTATTTCAAAGACCATGTGAGTAGCCATCGCTGCGGTCTTCTGTCCGACAGCTGGCCACAGAAAGCAGCTACAGTCAGCTGTTTAACCATGATGCCTAGGATATCCTGTTTATTACTCTGGAAAAAGTCTGCTTCTTGTGTGTAGCAGACCTACAGACTGCAGCGATTTTGCTTATTTTGGAGCCCCGTATATGACCAGCTGGTGATTATTTTGTCCAGATGGATGATATTGTGAAGATCCAGGCCTTCATCCGAGCCAACAAAGCTAGAGATGACTACAAAACTCTGAGTGAGTATTACCACTGCGATGGCTTCTCTTTAGCCCCAGTTAAACTTCAGTAGGTCAAGGATGAACATTGAATGAGATCTCATTTTTGGGACCGTTCATTGCTTTTGTATTGTCTTTGCTCTATTTCATTGAGTTTTCTTGCACCCCCAGCTTGCAAGAATCCCACAGAATTCAACATGTTGTTCTCTCTTTTCACAGTCAATGCCGAAAATCCTCCCATGGCCGTGGTGCGGAAGTTTGTCCACCTGCTGGATCACAGCGACCAGGACTTCCAGGAGGAGCTGGACCTAATGAGGCTGAGAGAGGAGGTGATCACCAACATCCGCTCTAACCAGCAGCTGGAGAATGACCTCAACCTCATGGACATTAAAATTGGCCTTCTGGTCAAGAACAAGATTACCCTGCAAGAGGTAGTCTCTCACAGCACAAAGCTGACAAAGAAGAATAAGGGTGAGCTCTCCAACCTAATGATGATGAACAAGCACAAAGGTGGTCTTAAGGCCCTGAGTAAAGAGAAGAGAGACAAGCTAGAGGCCTACCAGAACCTCTTCTACCTGCTACAGGTAACCCTCTGCTTCTGGCATGGTCCTCCAGGTAACTTCTTTGAATAATTACCCATCAGTTTGCGTTGTACTGAAGAATTTGCTTTTCTCACCCTAGACGAATCCTACGTACCTAGCTAAGCTGATCTTCCAGATGCCTCAGAACAAGTCCACTAAGTTCATGGACTCTGTGATTTTCACGCTCTACAACTATGCCTCCAACCAGCGTGAGGAGTACCTTCTGCTCAAACTGTTCAAGACTGCCCTGCAAGAGGAAATAAAGTAAGGCTTTGCAACATCCGTTGGGGATACAAGGATCGTTATTTTAGGGTTTGGTTTTTATAAGTTATCTTTGAAAGCTTGACTGTGTTTGGGGGTGGATGCACATCTAGGTTGCATGTGCATGCACACTTTTGACAGGAGGCTCGGAAACAGTTGTTTTTCTGTGTGAAGGTCTAAAGTGGACCAGATTCAGGAAATTGTGACGGGAAACCCCACTGTAATCAAGATGGTCGTGAGCTTCAACAGAGGGGCACGGGGCCAGAATGCCCTTCGACAGATCCTGCAGCCAGTGGTGAAAGAAATCATGGATGACAAGACGCTGAACATCAAGACCGACCCAGTAGACATCTACAAAAGTTGGGTGAATCAGATGGAGTCTCAGACTGGTGAGGCCAGGTAGGCATGTTGCCACTTCTGTTGTACTATTTGATTTGAAAAGGTGAGTAAAGAAGCAGGGTCTCTAGATATATGTAACGTTCAGTTTCCGGTAGACCTGTGACAGACACAAGTGTAGTCTATTGTGCTTGATGTTTACCCTTGATGAAGTTGGTATGTTCCTGTGTGCCGTTTCCCCTTTTCAAGTGGAAGTTGTGCTTCAGAGGTCTGTTATACTGTACATCAGTCAGTCATGTCTGACGGATGAGTCACATGCACTGAGCCATATTGGAACACTCCAGCTATGCAGTGGTAAATACTATCTTTTGAAAGTATGAATGATATTGACTTATGATGGGATGTCCTCTGTTCCTTTGTTAGTAAGTTGCCGTATGACGTCACTCCGGAGCAGGCCATGAGCCACGAAGAGGTCCGAAACCGGCTGGAGGCATCTATAAAAAACATGAGGACGGTCACGGACAAGTTCCTTTCTGCCATCATTGTTTCCGTTGACAGCATCCCGTGAGTTACCTCTCACTGGCCTCACTGCTTTTAACGTTTCCTCTCAAACTCATATCGGTGAGGTGACGTTCACCACGGGTGTTTTCTGGGTAACCCCCAGGTACGGGATGCGCTTCATTGCCAAGGTGCTGAAAGACACGCTGAATGAGAAGTTCCCAGATGCCACGGAGGATGAGCTTCTGAAGGTCGGTTCCCTCTCACCTTTACGACCAATCAGACATCTTCACCTAACCGGAGACCCAGGAGGGTGGGGGAGCCACCAGCTTTGCACTTATCCCTTCTGCAGTGATGCTGTAGGGTGAAAGCAAGTCACCATCTTCCTACCCAAGCATTATTTGGTCATGGGATTTCAGTGTCACACGTGGTTATAATCCCTCAGTGCTGATGGCCTGTTTTTCCTGATTGCTTCCTGATCTCCTCTTAACTTGCAGCCACTTTCACTTGCTTGGTACTGCCACCATGGCCTGAAGGGGTCCACTTGAGCACCTGCCTGTCACTCCCATCTGCACTCTCCTTTTCTTGCACTCCTCTCTACTGAATGCACTCTCCTGTCTCTCTTTCCCTCTCTGCCGCTTCCACTCCCCTCTCTGTCCCGGGCTCCAGTTGTCCTCTCTGCCCTTGCCTCTGACCTTCTGTGGGGATGCTTGCTCCAAGGTCCCAGCACGACAAAGGTGAGCCACGCCCCCTACTCTCTTCAACTTCCTCTTGCCCAAACATGGCTGTCACCACTCGATTGGTCAAGGGGTGGCGTATGTGCCACTTGTACAATGAACTGGAATTTCATGAATGTGCATTTTAAAAGGCCACTAATGTCACATTTACCTGTCACAGCTCCTCCCCCAAACCTATATTTTACACCTTAGTCCGAATGTGACATATTCAAATTCTACATTCCTAAAGGCAGTGTGGAACTGCAGGGCAGGGCATTCTCAAATAGATCTGTTAGAGGAAATGAGAAAACAAGTTCTACTTTTGGTTTTTATTGTAGAGAAATGGCGGATTTATTTTTGAGTGCTGACTCATGAGACAAGTCAGCTTGAGTCGTACAGCGATTTTAAAAACTTCTCCAGGCAGCTGTATTCAGGCTTTTGTGCAGGTTGATTCCTAACAAATGCTGTGTTCATGCTGATCTATGACCCCTTTCTGGTTAAGCTTTTAAATGTATTTCAAATTTGTTATTAGGGGCTGAGTTGGTAATATGGTCCCTGATTGTGTCATTACAGATCGTAGGGAATCTTCTGTATTACCGCTACATGAATCCTGCTATCGTAGCCCCTGATGCCTTTGACATCATCGATCTGTCAGCGGGTGGTCAGCTGACCACCGACCAGAGGCGCAACTTGGGCTCCATCGCCAAAATGCTGCAGCATGCAGCATCCAACAAGATGTTTCTGGGAGACAACGCCCACCTGAATCCCATAAATGAGTACCTGAGCAGCTCTTACCAGAAGTTCAGGTGAAGACTTCATCCTTCTGGTACCCTGTTACCTGGGCTCCTCCTTAAGATGTCACCCTGCTCTTACATCCTGTGTTGCCACCTGCAGGCGTTACCTGCTCGCTGCCTGTGACGTCCCTTCCTTGGAGGACAAATTCAATGTGGACGAGTATTCTGACCTTGTTACCCTAACTAAGCCAGTCATCTACATATCCATTGGGGAGATTATCAACACACACACCGTAGGTGTCATTTGTCCAGTCTGTCACACATTTCTTCCAGACGGCCATGTGCTCATGCTTATCTTTAACGAATCATTTTGGTCAACCCCTTGCAGCTTCTGTTGGACCATCAGGATGCCATTGCACCTGAACACAATGACCCCATCCATGAGCTACTTGAAGACCTAGGAGAAGTTCCCACCATTGAGTCGCTGATAGGTGAGCACAGCACGCACATCAGGGAGAGCTTGTTGAAAAGGCAGCCTCTTTCTTCAGTGCTAACCTTTAAGAATTTCCGTCCAATAGGTGAAAGCCCATTGCCATCTGGGGACCCAAACAAAGAAACGATGGGCAAGACTGAGGTGTCCCTCACCCTCACAAACAAGTTTGATGTTCCCGGCGAAGAGAATGCGGAGATGAATGCCAAGACTCTCTTGCTAAAGTAGGGAATTTTACCCTCCGGTTAAAGTACTTGTTACTACCCAAAGCATGTGGCAGGTCAGCATTTTTCATTTGGACGAGGTTGTTTAGTGGTGTAGCGTACTGTATTCAGGTATGGAATGCAGTTTCTTGTGAATCCATTGCACATTTTTGACAGAAGAATTTGCCGACATTTTGGTAATGCTTACATTATATGCCCCTTCATAATGCCCTAATAATGCATCCATAGAACATGCAATGCACCTTCATAATGCATTCATAAGCAGCACTTATGCTTGTATACCTTAACACACCAACATATCTTAACAGCTTTAATATACATTAATAACATTATATGATTATGTATTAAATAATGTTTGATATTAATGTATATTGAAACTGTTATGGTATACTTAAATGCTGCTCATGGTTATTCTATGAATGCATTGTGAAGGTGTAGTTATCAACATTTCTGGTATTCAGGTTCTAGTATTCTGGTTGTGCCACAGTCTTCCGCGTAAGTTTTAGCCATTGACTTATCCATGGCCTGTTGAGTGACGTGTCCTTGTATCCTACTGAGCATGATCTGCGCCCCACCACTTGTTCCGCTAACTGGGCAGTCGGCCCTCCTTTGCTCTTAGCACTAAGCGGCTCATCGTGGATGTGATCCGGTTCCAGCCTGGCGAAACGCTCACAGAGATCCTGGAGACCCCAGCCAGCTCGGAGCAAGTGAGCATGGCAGGAGGGGAAGCACTTGGGCTGATGAAGGGACCCGGAGCGTCGGTTTGCCTCTGACCATTTGGAACCCCCCCCCCCCGCCCCTCCACAGGAAATGGAATACCAGCGGGCCATGCAGCGGCGAGCCATCCGTGATGCCAAGACTCCCGAGAAGATGAAGAAATCCAAACCGGTGACTGACGACAGCCTCACCCTACAGGGCAAGAAGGATAAGATCCAAACTAACCTGCAGAAGCTTGGGGAGCTTGGCAAGGTTCACCCAGAAAACCGCTACCAAGACCTAATCAACGACATCGCAAAGGTACTTAGGTCCTAAAACCAACATTTCTGGAAGTATACTGTGAACTCATTCCATCCAGATTTTTTTTTGTCCTTAATTTTGCAAGATGTCAGATTTATTGACCATATGTTAGGCCATTTCTTTGGGAAATATCAAGGTATTTGATGTCTTGCCTATGGTGTGGCATTCAGTATTGTGGTGTGTTCCTTTGTAAGACCAGATCATTTGTAGCCTGTGATTAATGGCATTGTGGTTGTAAAAGGAAAATCACGTGGCTTTTAAGGGAGTATAACGTAAAGTTAAATTATTTTGTCAGACTGGATTTTTATTCAAGTTAAAATCCCGGAAGCCAAGGTTACACCCATGTGAATGTGGGTCCCCTGGCTCAAGCCTTCGCTGAGAGAAACAGTCTTTGTTCTGCTACTGGGAGTGGTTCTGAAGGTATAATTTGAGGTCTGACTCTGCTTAGGACATGTTGTAACGAGCCTTGTGTCATTATCACTTGGCACCCCTGCCTGCCAGTGGCCTCTCATGACAAATGGCCCATATTTCTTCTCAGTCTACTGTCTTTTAAATAATTTTACCTCTCCATAGTTTGTCGTGGCTTCAGAAGGAAAATGGTCATCCTCTGTGTCTTTGTGGTTATTTTTTTTTTTTATTTGCCTTTTACATTCCCAATTTCGCTCCTTTGCCTGTGTGTAGGATATCCGGAACCAGCGTCGTTACCGGCAACGGAGAAAGGCAGAGCTGGTGAAACTGCAGCAGACTAACGCTGGCCTGAACTCAAAGACCAACTTCTACAACGTGCAGATCGACTATTACAATCAGTATATTAAGACCTGCATGGACAACCTGGCCAGCAAGGGCAAGTGAGTGTCCGCCAACAGTGCCGTAACTCCACTTCCCCTCTCCACGGGGTGCTGGGTTAACACCATAGGCAGTGTGTGGCTCAACAGGCTAAGCCTCTGTGCCCGTGATCTGATGGTTGCTGGATAGTGCCCCAGCCTCTGCAGATCTCCGTAGGCCCCTGAGCAAGGCTCTTAACCCCCAACTATCGGGGTGCTGCATGTTAGCTGACCCTGTGCTGTTACCTCCAAGCTTGCTGTTTGTGTGTGTCTCAGGGAGAGCAAGATGGCGCAGGCGAAAAGAGAACGTCCCCACAGGGATTAATAAAGTATCGTAATTCTATTCCGTTACTCTCCCTGTGTCTTTCAAGGGTGTCGAAGAAGCCTGGTGAGGCCAAAGCTAAGAAGAGTAAGCAGGTGTCTCAGAAATACACCGCTGCGCGACTTCACGAGAAAGGGGTTCTGATCGAGATCGAGGACCTGCAGGCGAACCAGTGAGCCGCTCTCCCTTCAATTCAGGGGCTGCGTCTGATGTTTTCTTGAAGGTTCTCCTACAATTAGCTACTTTCTGTTTTTTCTTTCAGGTTTAAGAACGCTATCTTTGAGATCTCCCCAGCAGAGGAGGTGGGAATTTTCGAAGTAAAGGCCAAGTTCATGGGAGTCCATTTGGAGACATTAATGCTGGAGTATCAGGTACAGTGTCCAGTGCCTGCTGTCACGGTTTCTTTATCCTTTAAGCCAGTGTTTCCCAATCCAGTTCTTGGGGGACCCACAAGTCGGTCCATGTTTTCGCTTCCTCTGAACTCCGTGCTTAGTCCACATTTTTGATTCCTGGGTGGGAGCAAAAACATGGACTGTCTCTGGGTCCCAGAGGACCGGATTGGGAAACACTGCTTTAAGCAAATCAGGCTTCCATACTGCAAGGGCAGGCTGCTAAATGTGAACTTCACTCTGACCAGGTGTAGGTAAAGATACTGTTTTGCATTTGAAAACATTTGACCGTTATAGTAACTCATGTTTTCAAACAGTCATAGCATTGCCAGGCTGATTTTACTACTTAAAAGGGTGCAGCCTGGTGCAGCTATGCTCCTGTGTTTGATTTTACCGACTCTCCCTCCTCCAGGACCTCCTGCAGCTGCAGTACGAAGGTGTGGCAGTAATGAAGCTCTTCGACCGAGCCACCATCAATGTCAACTTGCTCATTTTCCTGCTCAACAAGAAGTTTTATGGCAAATAAAGGAACCGAGACTGTGAGGGAAAGTAAACACTTAAAAAAAAAAAAAAAAATCATATATATACGAGACCCACATGCAACTTTCTTCAAGTTTCACACGTTACTTAATACATTTTCCCCCCCAACTTGTGATTTTTTTTTTTTTTTTTTTTTAATTCTGTTTCTGGCAAGGAACCCCCACCCCTCCCCACACACACAAAGACAGACAGACATACACACCAGTCACTCTGCCTCCATTGTAAGGATGATTCACGTGGCCGCAGGAGTGGAGAATCTAGCTTAGTTTTGCTTGCAATCGATGCGGATTGTGCTTCAGCTCCCCCCCTAGAGAGTCCATGCGACGAGCTGTCGTATGGTTAATCGCTGAACGGTTCCTCTCCTCCTGCAGATGAGTTCACCAGTTTCTTGTGGTCTTTAAGTTGAGTCTGATCATGATCTAGTACCAACCGTATGATTGTATGTGGCCTGGGGGGTGGGTGGCACTGGGCATGCATAGGGAAATAGGTTATACGTGTGTCTCCTTAACATCGAACAAGCTCTGCTTGTGGCGTTAGCTCTGTTTGTGGGTGACAAGGTTCTTTTCTTTCTCGAATGAAATTACCCTTCCGATTGTGGAATTTATAAAAATGAAACACTGCTTTTGTTTTATGATTGGCCCTCCCCGTTCTGACCCTGTCACCATTTTGTCACAGTGGGGAGGTCTCGCCTCTGAAACACAGCGCAAACTACAGCATTATTGCAGGTGCAGTGTGGAAAGGAACTAGCAAAAGTGTAAAACGAAAGATCGTTTTGGCATTTAGTTTAACAGACTGTTTAAATGGTTGCTCCAGAATCCTACATTTCAGTTTTGGTCAGTGAAGATTAGATCGAGGCAGATGCTGGGATTAAGGTCACCGTTTCTTCAAAGATATTGTTTTGCTTATCGTTACGTATTCCTAATTTTATAACAGGGTAGTTTGAACTTTCATGAACAGACGCTGGTATATTTGCTGTACATTACCGTCTCGCCATCAAAGGGACCCGCTCACAAGTAGCTGGATAAACGCTGGACCGTGGCTGGACATGGCAGTCTTGTCAGTTGTTATTCTGCAGGACGTTTGCAAAGAGGTCCCTTCCGACGTGTAAATCTTCGAATTCATCTCACAAGTCAAGCTAACGGAAAAGTTGCCGGCAACTAGTCGGGGCTGGGGGAATATTGTTTTTTTTTAATTATTTTGCAGTCCCCGCTTGAAGACCGTTCTCTCTTGCCAAATGCACTTAGTGTTCTCCTTGATTCGTGCTTGAAGAAATTAAATTTGCTTTAATAGGATGTATTTATTCTTAAACTTTTACGTGCGTTTGCGCTGTGTTTCAGCCTCTATACGCGGCATGTCTTGGTATAGATGTATTTTCAAAATAATGCTACAAATGTACCGAATAAAATATAGTACCAAAATGAAGAATGCCGTGGTTGTCTGTTTAAATGGCTTGCCTGCATTACACACTACAAGCCCAAGGAACATGAAAAGCGCCTATCTGTACCTATCGGGTTTATTAGGGGAGAGTCGTGTACTTCACGCATTTTTATCCCATCTAGTAATGAACCGTGTTTAAAGAATTACTATCGGTAAGTTTTATATTCATACCTCGTTATGTAACTATAATCGCAGGTAATTCACTTTTCGGAAAAGATGCAATGTACGAGTAAAGGCGCTGGAGATGATGGTTTTGCAGCGAAGCTTTTATCTGCCTGAATTTGCAAATCGTG
Organism: Mormyrops attenuatus; assembly: GCA_026777985.1. Taxonomy (NCBI): domain Eukaryota; kingdom Metazoa; phylum Chordata; class Actinopteri; order Osteoglossiformes; family Mormyridae; genus Mormyrops; species Mormyrops attenuatus. Next base: position 5,903,270 of record JAODKC010000009.1, read on the forward strand.
TCCCCATCAGCACTGCTGGTAACAAAATGAAAAACGTATTTTAAAGAACTACATCCGATAGTTTGCATGAACATGAACGCTGAAATGCAAATACTTCTGGTCCGTGTTGTACTGTGAACGAAGCCTGCAACATAGGCCAAGTGGTGGAAAACGACTGTGTCTACCGGAAACTTTACAGTTGGTTTCCATAAACTTCGAAACGAATTCCAGTACTGTGGATCAAACAGAAAACTATTACCGTCTTATGTGCACACCACAACCCAGAGTGTTACAAACCAGCCCCGAGCATCTAAGACAGGGGTCTCAAACTCCAGTCCTGGAGAGCCAGAGCCCTGCACAGTTTTTGGTTTACCTTCATTAAAAACACCTGATTCAACTACTTACCTAATTACCACACAGCTCTTGAGTTGAATCATTTCTGTTGGAACAGGGAAAGAACTAAGCTACACAGGGCTCCGGCCCCTCCAGGACTGCAGTTTGAGAACCCTGATCTAAGATGAAATGTAACCTATTTTTTTCCATATGTAATGGCTTTAGGCCAGGGCTATTCAACTCACGGTCCTCAAGGGCTGAGCACTGCTGATTTTCCAGCCTTCTTTTACCTGTGAGCCAGGTGTGAAGCCCCTCTGGCCAATCAGAATCCGTAATTATTAAACTAACTACCTGGGAGAATTGAAAACACGGCCTGGATTTGGAATCGAGGGCCAGATTTGAATAGGGGGGCTTTGGGCTGTAGTCAGAGGTGGAAATTTCAGGTCCAGAAAGTAAAAAAAATCCAGACCATAATTTTGTTTCAACCAACCAGTTGCGTACTCTGTAACTGTGACTTTTTATACGCAACTGGTTGGTTGAAACAAAATCATGGTCTGGATTTTTACTTTCTGAACCTGAAATTTCCACCTCTGGTTGTGGTGTAACTGTACAGAAATTTTGACCAATAACCGATATTTTTGTCTAATATAGCCCATGCCGAAAAACTGCTAACCCCCGATTCACTTGCCGAGGTACTGGGGGAGGAAGATCAGGTGGAATGGTGCTACGTCATTTTCTGTGGGAAACTAAAGATTAATCTGCGGGGCAGCTTTAGTCTGGCAGTAACCTTCTCGCTGGCTATAGGACGTATTCTAAGTTGTCATCCGTCCTGTATTTTACGAAATTTTTCAGTACTGTACAATAATATAAAAATAAATTAACATAAAAAATGTTTTGGACCAATACAGGATGCAATGTAACCAGTGGTGGCTTAATGGTTAGGCATGCGCGCTTGTAACTGAAAGATTGCAGGTTTGAATCCCCTACCAGCAAGGCACCACGGAGATACCCTGAACAAGGCAGTGATTCCCGGCCGCTGAAATGCAGTGCACTGTGTGTTGTGGTGTGTCAACAAAAACAAACGCTCCCCTGACTGGCTCTGCGCTGCTGGGCGGGGGAAACGATAACGTCTGTGTTAATCAGCGGCTAGTAACGTAAGATGCTGGTTTTGATAAGACTTCAAACCGCGTCCACTTTTGTGTCACAGCTACCAGTAAAGCTTATTTTTAGAATTGCCAGCAGGTTGAGGAGAAAACCACACTATATGAATCACCTGCTGTAACAATACAGCTACACACACACACACACACACACACACTAAAAGCTCGGGAAACTTTATCTTCTGGAACCCCCCCGCTATAATGGTCTCTGACCTGACTAGTTTCCAGCTCCAAGCATGGAAGATATGTTCACCTGCTAATAACTTATTGCTGAATCGAACCCAGTGGCTAACCGTGGAAGATAGACCACGGTGGTTTCAGGCTGAAGGAAGCTGTTGGGACTTGAAATGTGTCATTTAACTGCATTTTCTGAAAATGTTTCCGTTTGTGCTAAGAGTCGTGGAGGAGCGAGTCCACCAACGATGTTGCTAATTTCTGAATTATTATCAGTGAAAGAATAATACATGACAATATATATAAGGAACAGAAAAACAATTAGTAATATTAAGCCATCGAATAGCATTTTACTGTGGATGTCGATGCAAATTTATTTTACAAACCAAACACAAATGTCAGCCTGTAGTATATGATTTAAAAAACTGGTATAGATGAATTATGTACTTGTCAGTTCATTTACCTAGCCTCATCAGATGAATAGTGTAACATAGAAGCCATATAGCTTCAACATTTTATGTGCTGTGGCAATAAAAAAACACAGTAAAAGCAAAAATTCTCTGTTGACGTACTTTGGTTTTAGTCTGTAAATTTTGTAATGTGTATTAGTACAGAAATTCCGGATGTTATTATAGGGATGCTATGACGTTCAACATGTTACGTTTTTGCATGTATTGATCGACTGGTCCATATGATGAAATATCTTACACCCAGACATCAAGATGAAATACGAAAGGAAATGTTTTAAACGTGAGCCTGCTAACGCCGCAGCTCCTGAGAGCATCGCTTCCCTCTTGTGGACGCAGTGAGTTAAGAACTCGTCTCGTAGTTTCGGGAAAGCTGTCGTGTTTTTATGCATATATATATATATATATATACACATTTATAAATGGTGCTTTCAGGATGACATTCACGATAAGGGAATTTCCGTCAACTTGCCAAGGCAGCGTGGAGGGTCAGCGCCTACAAGTGTAGCGTTATTTACGGCGAGGTGTCGTCAGGAGCCGCTGCCAGGGTGCGCACACCCCCTCCGGGTCTGACAACAAGGCGGGCTGCGTGCATTTTATCATCGTAAAAATTAAAGGAAGATTTTCTGATCACGCTGATACGGATTTATTTATACGATCGCTCCACTGATTTTCAAATGTACTAGCGCGCCATTTCACTTGTTTGTGTTTTTTTTTCTTGCCGGCTACTTTGTATTTTATTTTATTTTTCCGCTTTATACCCGTGTTTGTCATTGCACTTGTTGACTTTTCAAAATCTTCTGGGTTTGATTTCTTTATGCGGCAGCTCTCGGTCGTATTTCCACTGGACTAATATTGTTTTTATTTTTTTTTTAACCCAACAGAGCCCCCCCCCCCGTACTCCCCCGACCAGCCAGTGTTTTTAACAAATGGAGGACTATGCACCGCAGCACTTTACACTGTTTATTACAGTTTTTGTCGTCTTCAAAAATACAATGTAAGACATTAACTACGGTTGCCGTACAAGTGGGATTTTTCCATCGCGGTACATAGACGTTTTTACTGCCATTTTGTACAATTTTTGATACGTACGTGTTTTTTTTTTTACAATAAAGTTTGTTCTAGTTGGTACGCTTTACTTTTGGAGGAGAGAAACCGACGTGCATTTTAACGCAATTCTTCTGAATTTCTCTTCCATCTGAGGACGAGAGAAGGAAGCGGAATGTATGCAGTTATTTTGTAAATGTTTCTGTTTTTTAATAGAGCTTGGTCACTCGCTCGGAAGATGTCTAAATCTGCGAGGGGAAACCCCGAGTGTCGCTAACTTTCCCTGGAAGCGCGGCGGAGGCGCGGCGCGTCTGTTGTGGGGGCAGCGCCCGGGACTGACTCCGCATCGACAGGCGACCGACCGAAATTACAACCACCTGTGCGGCCAGCGAACTTCTTACGGTCCGCTTTAGCCGCCAGCATTAGCCGGCCACTCGGACAGCTCGTCGCAACACATTTGGACGCTGACCTGATGATTTTGCTACGCAGAATGGATTGATTTTCTTTTTACTCTTTTATAAATAAATATTATTTTGTAAGGGTAGACGCGTATTCCGGGCGAAGCGAACTTTTGAACCGTCCCGCGGCCCTCGCCATGTCCGGATCCCCGGGCTCGGCTGGGTCCAACCCACGGAAGTTCAGCGAGAAGATCGCCCTGCACAACCAAAAGCAGGCCGAGGAGACGCGGGCCTTCGAGCAGCTGATGACGGACCTGACTGTCTCCAGGGTGAGCTGATCCGCCGGCTTAATCCCATAACGGGACCGGCGCCTGTTCTGTTTTAATAGGGGGCACTGATCGGGGCACCAGGCCCACTTTCTGTCCGTGGCCCACCGCGGACACCCCGCAGCCCCGGTCCGGCTCTCAAAGTGGGGCAGCTGTCATGCACGAGTATGTGTGTGTGTATGTATATGTATGTATATATATATATATATATATATATATATATATATATATATGTGTGTGTGTGTGTGTGTATATATAATAATGTTTATAAGTAATGTGTTATTTTATA
>JAODKC010000009.1:5910208-5939041 GCA_026777985.1 Mormyrops attenuatus
CAGCTTGTACATTTAAGAGGAAGTCCTTCCTCTGTGCTAGTTACAGGATCTAACGTAAGCGGTGCTTTCACGTACGGCCCAGGCTGTTTTTAACGGGAAGAATGACCAGGGATGTGGAGTTAGGCACATGTAGCTAAGTGAAAGACGAATAAAATGAACTTCTCTGCTTTAAAAAAAGCTTGTTCTATAGTAATATAGTAAATGCTGTCTGCCTGATTATACAAGGTTTATTTTCTCGTTTCTTTTGCGTTAGAGGATGCATTCACAATTTTCTGACAAGCATTGATCCCATTTTCCAAAGGCACCCGCCTGCTGATGCTTTGTGAGGGATTTAGTCGTGTGAAGGTCCATTTTGTTCCCCTTTTTAACTTTTGTTAGACTTGCCCTCCCAGCGCCAGAGATGAGTCCTCGCTTGCATGTGAAGTGAGAAGGTGTTTCTCGAGACCCCCGCTGTTGTCTTTACCCCTCATGCCTTGTTCCCATGCCGGCTCTGAGCACCAAGCCCAATCTGTGGCTGAGGGAGGTGGGACACCCTACAGCCGATCTCAGCTTTTGACCCACATAACGAGGTTAAATCGGCAAGATCCTTGACAGACTTTGTGCATTTAAGCTGGCACTCCCTTTCTTCAGCAATTTAGTGTTTTTTTTTGTAGTAGTAGTTTTTGTACCTAAGTTTTTAGTGCTTGGGTTTCCTGTAGACTTTGGTTTAGATGAGCTCAATCAAGATCAGTAGCATCCTGTTGAGAATTTATGACTCTTGCCGTCCGTGTGACCTTTTGTACTGACCCGTCGCATGAATGGGGAGTTGATCTGCTTAGCTGTTCAGTCTTGAGATGTGGTCTACGCCGTGTCTGAAAGAGGAAGCGTTTTAAAAATCCCACATTCCCCTCAGGTGTGTGTCTGCTGAATGACATGGTCAGCCATTAGCGAGAGGCACATACTGTGAGTCTTACTTTGGACTGCACTGTTACTGGTGGGTTTTCCCCTGTAGTTCATGGGAACAAGATCCTTTGCCAAGATCACCATAGCAATCCTTTCCCTTTGCCTTTTTTTTAAATTGGAAGGATGCCGGCCACTTGGGATTTGCAGGGATTGAAATCGGAAAAGCTTGGAAAAATCCGAGAGCTTCCTGGCAGGTACGGCTTCTGTAATCCCACCCGCTGCATTCACGGGGGTCTCAGCAGAGACGTGGGCTCAGCCTGTATCGTTTGGCATGGCTGCCGGTTTCTGGTATAGTGCCCCCACTAGCGCTAGCCCGTCTTTACATTATCAGGATCCTCGGTGAGCAGTTCATCTCGACTCGAGTGAGTACACCTGCAAATGGGAATGCTGTGCCAAAAATACCGGGGGGTGGAGCTTGAGGCGACGTGGGCCCAATGGGCAGCTTTGTGGGAAAGCCAGGTCGTGAGAGGATGACCCGTGAAAGGGATGGGTGGAGCTTTGGTCCATATCAGGTGGCTCTCTGGCCCATATCCATCAGAACGGGAGCCGGTGTCGAGTAACCGGAGACAGGAAGGTTTTAGAAACGGAAATGCTCCTCTTGTTTTATAATCACTGTGCCGTATAGTCAAGACTCTGAATCTCACTGTTGAGGTGTTTGGGATTTTTATATGTCTGCTGTATGAAGGCTGTTCACCTTTTGGCATATCTGGTTTTGCAGAGCTGTGTATCAGCGTCTGTATTTATACGATAAGAGGGAAACGAAACTGTCAGACCTGCTGGTTTTCAACAGAACTTTTTTACAATAGCTCTGCAGCTGGGTATTGTCCCCCCCCCCCCATCTCTTTAAACCTGCCAAGAGGTCTGGATGTGGACAGACTTTGAGATTCAAATTGTTTTTCTTTGGGCGTTGGGAGAAGGTAATGCCTCTCGGATTTGCCTGAGGCGGGCTGATTGTCGATATGATTTCCGAGAATGGACTGTCTGCTGATGGGGCTCAGACGAGGGTTGGAGCACTCAAATTGTCCAAATGTACAGGTCAGGGGTTTTGGGGCTGACGTCCAAAATGAATGTCTTTGTGATCCTCCGAATGCACCCTGAAACCATAAATAACCCGTCTCTCTGTCCCGATTGTCACAAAAATACCAAATCCTTTCCCAGGGGTCTAGCTACTACCCTCCGCCCCCACCCCCCCCAGCTGGTCTCATTCCCTCAGTGTCCCAGTCTAGCTGTCCCACGCTGGGTATTCCCACTACCATGGATCGCCCATAAACACTTTTGTATAATGAATCAAACCATTTCGTTTTAATGTTCATTACTTGACATATTAACTGGTAAAATTAAATGTGGTTGAATGTTGGATGTTAGGGTGGGGGTCAGAACTCCCCCTAAACGTAAATTCTGCCCCTGACTTCCCTTCCAATAGGTGCAGTTCCAGAAAATCCAGCAGCTTCGGCACTCCCACTCTCAGACTCGAGCACAGTACTATGGCGGCTCGCTGCCCAACGTCAATCAGATTGGCACCGTCAACATGGACTTCCAGGTGAGCCAGGCTCTTTGTGGCGCAAGGAGGGCTTGGATCAGTAAGGGATGCTTGTTCCCAGACCGTCCAGGCCATGCTGACCGAGATGGAGACTGCTATTTCATATTTACTAATAATAGCTTTCTGTTTAACAAGTGGTCACCTTTCAAATTGCTTTTCCTGCAGAATAGAATAGAATAGAATAGATATCCTATATCTGCTGATGCCATGTAAATGCATTTATTGTATATCGTTGATGTCCGATGAAAATTGCGTGTCCACTTTTTGACAATTATGACTTTGCTCGTATTCCATCCATAGTATTCTCCACTGTTTGTTGACAGGGTTTGATATCTAATTCACCAATGAAAAGATGTTTCATGATCTATTTAAGTACTATTCATAGTTATACTATTTAACATTTGTATTCATGGTTGTTGTTTGTCTGTAGTATTTTATATCACTAATTTTAACAACACTGATAACTAACATCATTGCTAATTGTGAATGCAAAGTGAAATTACTTTATCTTGTTGACCGACGTATTGTCCATTTAAAACTGTTCACTGATATGTAAAGTCAGGTCTCTATTTGTTGTACCAAGGGTGTCTGATTACGTTGTTTTGGGATTATTTTGTAAAGCAGTCTCTGACAATGTGTGTGTTTTTTTAAGCCCTGAAATAACATATTTTTGGTAATGTGCGTTTTTCATCGGACAGCGACGATATGCTTCGCAGATACGGGTCAGCGGCCTTTGGGGTTTTCGGTTTCTGTATGATGACTTTGTAAAACTGTAGCCCTGTGTGTGATATGAATGACGTGTTAAAATAAGGATCAGCAAGGAGCCTCCTTTGGGAGGGTAGGAGCCCCCCCGTCCCTGCTGCCAAGCCGTTCCATCAGAGGGGGCTTGGCGTGAGATCTTAGCTCGCACTCCAGTCAACCTTTAGACAAAAGTTAACAGTTTGCCCTCGGGTATGAATTTGATAGCCTCAGCTAGTGTGCGCCCATGACAACAGGACTGCGCTGGCTTGGCTGCCCGCTGGACATGATCCTGGTGTGTAAACTGAAAGTGCTTTTGATGAAAGGCCTCATGGATAATAGCTCTTTGAGGAGGAGCAGCCCAGCGATCCTCGAAAGATGATAGCTGGTAGGATCCGAATGGAGCATGGTATGGCCCACCGTAGGACACAATCGTAGCTCCGCCTTGTTTGGTTATGCTTAATATCTCGAGACAATGGCCCTGTTCTTGCTGTTCCTGAGCGCTGTGTTCTGTCTTGCCCCATTAAATAAAAAAAGGAAGAGGGGAGCGATATGGTGTAGGTGAAGCTGAATGATGTGGGTGAAGTCAATGGCGTGAGTGATAAGTCGTGGACCTGACAGAGTGCTTTCACTCTCTCTCTCTCTCTCTCTCTCTCTCTCCCCCCACCGCCCCAAACCCCATTCCCAGGGCACGTTCCCCACGAGCCCGGACGTTGTGCGGGGTACCCGGCACCATGGCCTCGTGGAGAGGGTCCACCGAGAGCGCAGCCGCGTGAACTCGCCTCACCGCAGGCCCATGGACAAACATGGCCGGCAGATATCCTTTCAGGCTGTGGGTCAGGTGCGACTCGGAGCCGATGGAGTCTTCGTCTGTGCTGCACCCCTCCTGCGGGTTCAATACAGCCCATTGACCATCTGAAGATGGTCTGTCATCTCCACGGGAAAATGATCAGGATGTTCTTTTTTATAGTCTTGTCTGAGAGAAGTGGGCTTTGAAATGGTATTCACGTACTCATTTCCCATAACATGTTTACATAAAAAATCTTGAATGCAGTCATACTGTCTCGGGCAGGCTGAGAGCAAGGTTGAGTTAGCTTGGGCTTTAGCACGGGCTAACGTTGTCACAGCACGAGTCAGCCTCTGTTTTCCTTTTTACATCGTCCTGCTGTGAGAGTTATGATTTCACTGGGCAAGTTAACTGCTGAAGGACTGAGCACACCACGGGCAGGTCGGAGATGCCGGCTGACCTCTGAGCTTCGGGGCATTTCACTAGAATCCCAACTAAGAGGCCAAACCCTTTGGGCGGGGCCTTGACACCTGTGGGCCCGCCCATCTGGGGATAAACTATCTGGTGCCGTAGATTTCAGCGTGTGGAATGCCCTTAGGGTTACTTAAGGAGGACGGCATACCTGAGTATGAAAAGCCCGCACGACTGGGGGTCCGTCAAGCGGACGCACACGGGCGGCTCAGGGGTTGAGTGCCCTTCCTGTCTCTCTGTGTAGGACAGAGTGATCCTGTACTCTGCACTCAAAGTGGCACGTGGGTCTTCAAGGGGAAGTGGTTGGATTCAAAATGGCAGGCTGGTATTGGCTGAGCCCATGTCCTGAAATAATCTGCGGTTTGTTTAATATTGTTTGTTGTGGTTTGGGATGTGGTTCCCTTGTTACTCATCTTGTAGATGATTGTTCATTGTTTCCTCTTTTTGGTTGTATGTCTAGGCTGACCTTCCTCATTCCTGCCTCTGAGCCAATGGTATGGCTCATCACAGTGTTGGGGCGGTGGGGTTTTCCCTCTGCAAGCATGAGGCTCTCTGGCGGGGGTGTGAATGGAAGCAGGGCAGAGTTGGGGCTTCTTCCCAGTTTTCTCATCATTCACCACTGGGAGCCTTGGAGTGGGATCATTAACGTGCCTGACTGATCTTTTCTAGGACCCGGTGGTGAGACCAAATGATCACCACTCGTGTCATTGTTAGCGGGGATAGTGCCCCGATTCAGCCCGGCCTGCAGCCGCTTGCTGTTCCAGCGGGGAGAGGTTCATGGCAGCATGATGCTGCAATCTGATTTGGCCTCTACGTCTTAAGCACCAGACGCCGCTGATGGCCCTGGCTTGTCCTTACACAAATCGCGTTAGCTGTGCGTGCCGAGGGGAGGCCTGACAGCTGGCCGTTGTGGCCGTCTCCGGTGCCGGGCCCCAGCTGCTGTGCGAGTCCATGTTAGTCATGGTGGTGAGACGACAGCGTCCCTGTGCTGTGATGTGGGCGCCCGCCATGCCCTGTCTGTCCCCCCCCCCCCCCCTTAGCCACCCAAGGCTTCTTAAAACCAAGGACGTCTCCTCGCCTAATCCAGGACCTCTGCTTTATCTGTGAGAATCCAAGTGTCATCATGTCTGTCAGCAGTGTCAGCTAAGCATCTTTGCGTGTGTGCGCGCGCGTATGTGTGTGTGTGTGTGCGCGCCTGCCTCTGTGTGACTCTTTGTACGCCCCAGGCATTTCTTTGTGCGTGTGTCTGTTTTTTCCCCTCCTCCCCGTTTGCTGTCAAAAACAAGTACTTTTTTTTTTTTCCAAGCACTACAGAAATTCCCCTTTCAGGCTGTTGTAAAAAGAGCTGTTCAAAGAGTGCTTTGAAAAATCTAGTTTTTTTTTTTTTTTTTTCTTTTCTTTTTTTATATGCACATCCACACTTTTCCCCTGGCTGCGTGCTGGTCCAGTCTCCCGATGAACAGTAACCGTCAAGTCTCCTCGCAGCTTCGGCCCAAATGACTTCATTTTCCGAGACCCAGCAGATGTTTAACGGTGAAAGTGCCGGACATTTTTACGCCCTCTCTGTTTCTCTGGAGTCTTTTACATAATGTGAGGAACTAAACTTGGACACTTGTGAGCGGTCGATAGCGAGCCATTGTCTCGCCGACCTTTGATCGAAGCTCATTTATTGTTTGATGAATGTGTTTGGCAGCCGCGGTCAGATTTACATGCTGGACTTTTTCCCACTTCTACACACTCGTGTTTGTTTTTAAATGCGAGCTCCTACTTTCTGTAAGGTTCTGTGATTTTGCCCAACATGTGCTGCATTTTGCAGCTTTATAACCCCAGACCAAAAATGGCGGAAGTATCATAATATAAAAATACATCGTAGACAAACAATCATAATAAAGTCCAGGAAATACAGGATGAGCTGGATCTCTAGATCACTGGAAGGTTACAAATGCAGGATTTGTTTAAGATTTATTTAAGCAAATTACGGTTTTGTTAGCCAGAACAACTTCATCTGACTGTGTTTCTATAAGATAAATGTTCTAATGGAGAGCTTAACAGTTGCTTGGGTACATCTGAGGTCTAATTTGACACAATTGTCATACCGTGGACTAAGATTTGTCGCGGTAGTAACCCATCACTATGTGACGGCCAATCGAATTTTCCGGCTACCTTAAATAGCAATAGATGTTGACTCATTGGGAGATTAACATGCATTGTCTGGTTAATTAGCAGCTGGTTAATTCTTCAGTTAGGTGTTGATGTGAAAGAGAATGGAAAGAAGTGATGGCTGCTCTGTTTAGCATTGTTTGCTGTGTCTTAATGTTACGTGGTAATTAAATGGATTTAAGTAACATATAACTGAAGGGTGTGAGTTCAACCTGCAGAGCTTTTAATCGCATGTTAATAGCATTAATGGGCGGAGTCACAGCTCCGAGGTCCAGGCTTCGACTGAAGACCTTTCCTTAACTGTGTGACGTGGAGAGTTCCCCCTACGGAAATGCCTACCTGTCTCCTCCCCCAGACAACAGCTGGCGAAGGTGAGTTACCGCCCCCTCCCAACCCGCTCGAGTTCTGAGATGGGCACAGTGGGTGGGAATTCTGGAAATTCGGCAGAGGGTGTCCGGCAGGGCAGAGATAACGGGGCACCCACGGACGGTTACGGGAAGCAGTGGGATCCCGACACGCCTAAGGTCACGCTCTGGAAAGTGCTGCGAAACGTCTCCCCTTAGGAGCCTCGTGTCACTCCCAGGCTGGGGCGCTTCTTTCGACCTCTATGAAGGTGGCATGGTTGACGAGCTGCAGGATGATTTCATTGGCATGTGCTCCCCATGCAAATTGGACGCCGCGGACTCTTCCGGGTGTCTCTGAGCCTTACAGCTAACGGGGGGCGGAAATCATTTGACTGCACCTGCTTATGCATTTATTGAAGGAGCCCTTATGTTTTTACGAGGGACAGACCTGAACAACCAGTAATAAAGTCCCACCCTGCACAGGCCGGTTTGGGGGCAGGGAGGGCCCGCTGGAGCGCCTTGTTTACATACGGCTCACAAACAGAGCGGGCGCGCGCTCATAGCCGCCATTCACTGCTGCTGTCTGCCGCCAAGCTCAGGTCCACGTGTGATGTGTGATTTTACTTCTCATTTAAACAAATCCTCCACCCACGAATATTAAGAATTATGTCTCAGAATTTAATCTATCGCTGCTACATTTTTGGACTATTTAGTCACAGACTTGTCAGAACCCTCCAGAAATGTCTCCTAGCCCCACAGAGGGGGACGGACGCGCTCCCTGCTAATCACACCGCTTTGGGGAGGGGGGGGGTGCATTAACCCTAGGCCCTCGGTCTTCCGCCTCCTGGCAGTCAGAGATTCTTCTGTTTCTCTCTCAGACGCCTTCCTGCAGAACAAAGACCTTTTTTTCCTTTTTGTATGATCACAGATTTCAGTCCAGATTGTCTTATGATCTCTAGGCTGGGTTGAACATTGTGATATTGGAGGAATTATTTATTATTTCTATGGATGTACGTTTGTCCTGCCTAGACTTCATAGATCTCTGTAAATCTTTTGTATGAATCGTGTACCTTTATTCTCTCTTGGTTTTGAGCTGCCAACGGTCCTGGTGAATCCCAGTACTAACCCAGCATATTCCTCTCTGATTTTTAACCTGCTCTTTTCTGAGAACAACAGCACTTTGCAGACACTGCCCCCCCCGTATGGTACTAACGCCCCTTTGCACCTTCACCGGTCAGGTGTCCCAGAACAGACTGTGCTCACAGCTTGCGCCAGGCTCCTGGTCCAAAGCAGGCGGCTCAGGAGTGCCGAGTGCCAGGGTCTGTCTGGAATGGAGACATGCTTAGCATCTGCTTGCCTGGCTTCTGTCCAGCCTGCTGCATGGGAGCCTTTCCCTGTCGTTTCCCTCTCTGTGTGCCGCTGGAGACGCCCTCGCGATATCTCCCTCGGGAACGCCGGGAGCAGTTTGCTGAGATCTCACCCGAGCAGATCCTAGCGGCCTTTGCTTGCACACGGCTCATCTTAAAGGGTTTATTGAAATCAAAATATTAGCTGCAGTTTGATTGCTGTCCGTGCAGCTATAGGTAGAGGAGGTGTTTTGTTGGTGCGTGTGCATGGCTGCGCATGTGTGCGCGCGCGGAGCCCTGTGCCCTGAGCCCTAGACCCCCTGGACGCCTCCATCAACGAAGCGCAGGGGGCTGTCCCGTGTCCGAGGTGCCTGTGTCTCAGTGAAATGTGACCCATTTGAGAGAACGCGGCCGTCCGTCAGCCAGTGCTGGCAGATTCTCCCACATCCTTGTTTTTGGAGCAGTGTGTCCCTCTTTGGGGGAGTCCATAAAGGCCCCGCTGGGACTGTGTGTTTTCGTCGCTTCTTCCCACAGGGGCTACACCCCCTGCCCCGGTGACTGGGTGGACCGGCCTGCCCAGGGTCCACGGGCCTGTCCCTGTGGAGTGCAGCTGGGCTAGATTGGCAGCCTGGGGTCAGCGCCGCTCTTGCGGTCCCACGCTCCCCGCCCTGCCCCACACCCCTCCCCCCAGCCGCAGATAGCCCTTCCCCCTACGCTGAGCCCAGACGTAGATCAGACACCAGCTAGCTGTGCTGTGTTTTTGTCCTTGCGGGTTTGTCCTGCAGGCTGCCTGTACGTCAGCATGGACTCGGGTGCGATCTGAATCAACAGTGAGAATGAAGCAGCCTCCCCTTGGGGGGGGGGGGGGCGCCAGAAAATCAAAGCAGCCGGAGGTCGCGAAAGGCCAGAAACATTCAAGAGGTCTGCCTTTCATGCCCGTGGACTCGGGCTGTCAGGGCCTCTGTAGGGTGTGCTACGCCAGGTACATGCTGGCCAGGTGGGCATGCAGTGAGGCCCTGTCCTTCGAGGAGGGGGGGGCATCGACCGTGACACATCTGCGCTACTTCCCTAGGGACCGCCACATTCGAAGCATGCCCCCACCTCTTTGACTGTATTCAGTGCAAAGGGCGTGCCTTTTTTGGAATATACTTGGTCATTTTAAGTGCTCCTTGTTGCGTACCGGAATGTTCAGGGGTTTTGTTTACAGTAAAGCTGCTGTCAGATTGGCTCATGTGCCAGCTGTTCCACTTCCTCAGGTTAACCTGGGTCTGAGGGTTTGCATTTCCATGCCCTTCTGCTTTGGCCATCCAGTGCCCCAGCCTCCTGTTCTGTCACTCCTCACCTGAGTCCCTTTCAGCCTGCCCTCTCAGCTCTCCTCCTCTACTAACCCCCACCAGGGCGGCGCCGTGGTCCACTCGTGGTTTTAAACTGTGGTGTTTCCATTTCCAAAGGGATCAGCAGCCCTGGAGTGAAGAGAAACGGCATGGATTTAGATTAATGTCGCAGCTCAACAGGTGACCTCTGACCCCAACCTACGAATGGGTCCCTCCTCCGTTTCTCTCTCTCCAATTGATGCTCCTTTCATTCTGCACTCTTTCCTCATCATTTTGGTTTGTTGCTCTCAGTGCTGGAGTCTCCTTATGACTGAAACAATCAATCACATGACCCGGTTAAGGTCACATGACACAGCACTCAGCCTCATGTCCTGCTCAGTTCTCTCATGACGGATGAGATACCCTTTCACCTCCTGCAGCAGGTGGAATTGCCCGGCTGCATTAACGTTGAACAGATGCCACTGACACACCTGGGGGGCTTGTGATGTGATTTGGCTGAGCAGTATAGACACAGCTGTCCGACACACGACCCCCCATGGGGTCTCTATGATGCCTGCGTGCCACCTTCCACTCACCGCCTCCCCCCCCTTCCCCCACAGGACAAACTCTGACTCCGCCCTCCACACGAGCGCCATGAACCCCAACCCTCAGGACCCGTTTGGGCCGGAGCAGCAGTTGGGCAGGGCGCCTCCCCAGCGTAACGGTGAGTGTAGGCTGGGCGCTGGCCTTCAGCGGGACCTTGGCTGCATACCCCTTTTGCCTCTACGCCCCCAGCTGTTTTCACCTTGCATTGCATTGTTGGACCCGAGCTCACTTCACTGTCGAGGCAGGAGTTCAGATGGAGACTTTGTAACGGATTGAGGCTGTTTGTTTAGCCAACAAGCTTAAACAGGATATCGAATGAAGATCCTGGCGAGGCCTTAGTGCACGTTGTCAGCATGTTTTTTTTGGGGGGGTCTGTATAGCAGAGGGGTCCCCCCCCGTGCTCTCTAGATCAATGGGACGACTGGACCCTCATGTTGTTAAATACATAGCTAAAGGTTGGGCTGAGTGGAGCCTGAGCGCCGATTCAGCAAGGCCTCTTCTCTCAGCATCCTGCCCCTAATTTGCCTCTCTACAGGATTACATCGCGCCACCAGCCTTCTGTCTCGCAGTCGTTTCCTCCCCCAGGGTAGTGCGCCTAGCCAAAGGGGGAGGGGGGGAGGGGGGGGCAGGCCACTGGCAACAAGCCGTGCGTGTGGGAGGACAGCGGGCAGGAGCAGAATGGAGGCCTGTTTGCCTGGGCGGGAAACAAAACCGTGCTCACGCTCCCCCTCTCTCTCTCCATCTTTTTCTCTCATTCTCTCTCTCTGGTTCACTCCCTCTCTGTCTCTCTCTCCCCCCCTTTCTCCCTCTCTCTCTCCAGCTCACTCTCTCCCTCCCTCCCTCTCTTTCTAACTCACTCCCTTCATCCCTCTCTCTTTCTCTCCCTCCCCCTCTCAGGCTCCCTCCCTCTCTCTCTTTCACTTTCTCCCTTTCTCTCTCTCTCTCCGGCTCACTCCCTCCGTCCCTGTCTCTGTTTATCCCTCTCCCGCCTTCTGTTCCCTCTGACAGCCAGCTCAGAGTGTCAGAGCCCTACACACATACACACACACACATACAAACATGCACACGTATCCGGTCTGACTAGTTCCGGGCCGCTGGGGCACGCCGCTCCATTGCTTGCGTGTACCAGCACAGTGTCGATTCCTGCTCCTTCATTATTATTTCTTTATGTGGCGCCTCTAACGTCATCGATTAGACTGACGTCAAAGCCGGCATGGAGGGGGGACATTTCCCTGCCGCTTCCTGCATGGTCACATGGTCACATGGTCCCGTTCACATCGATTATGAAGCCTTTGGGGTCCTGAACGACCTCTGGTCACAGTAGCAGTATTCTGATGATGTTCTCTCTCTCCCCCCCCCTCTCTCCCCTCGGCGGGGCCGGGGCCACAGCTAGCATGAACGAAGCAGATGCGGATGGCCCCCGGGACGGTGAGTGACCTTGCTGTCAACCCAGCCCGGCCGGCTCTGCGCAATGTGGACGGACCCGTTCCTGGCGGTGAATGGCAGGCAGTGGCGGTAGCTGCAGCTGCTCTCTGCCGGGCGTGTCACTATGCCGGGGGGGCTGCCCACCGTGCCCAGCCACACGTGTTTCTCGGTGGCATTCCGCAGCACGGCTGTGGCGTGGCGTGCCGGCACGCCTTGTTTCCATATGCGTGCGTGTGTGTGTGTCCCGCCCTCCGATTGACTCCCACGCCTACCTGCTTGCGTATGTGTGTGCGTGGGCTGCGTGGTGATGATTCCCTGTGTTTGGCTGTATTGACGGTCCTGCGTCGTTAGGCGTGTGTGTTTATCGCCTGGGGTTCAAAGGGCCCTCTCTCTCCCGCCGGCTTTCCCGCTCTCTCATGATCTCTGGGGAAATGTCAGCTATCTGTCACACTCACTCTCTCCTGGGCAAAGGCGCCCCCCAGTGGCTAGGTGACAGCCGGCTCCTCTCTCACCCCTGCAGTGTTCTCCTTCCCTGCCTTAGCGAGTGAGGAAGGCCTCCGCGGTGTCAGTAAACCCCTGCCCAAGCAGCTGTGGGAGGCCAAGAAGGTGGGTGTGTCATCCAGGCCTGTTTACATCACCTGACCCACATGCTCATCCCTGTACAGTGGCAGCCAATGAAAATATGGCTTGAGGTCCCCGCCGAATGGCAATTTCCGCTCCCAAGCAAAGGGCGGAGCTACCGTGGACCGAGTCTATCTGCTGTCCTTTCCGTTCCAGGTTCAGTCCCTGTCTTCTCGGCCCAAATCCTGTGAAGTACCTGGAATCAGGTGAGTGCTGGCGGGTAGACCGGCGGGTTAAATGGTGCGGTAACCTGCCCCCAGCGTCATGACCTGAGGCGCGCTCTGATTGGCCCTGGCTGCATGAGCTGAGATGTGCTCTGATTGGCCCTTCTGATTCACACGCCTGTCTCAGGTTCTTTCTGTGGAATGCTGCTCTTAGGAATTGGCCTGTATGTGTCTGTCCTCCTGACCTCTTAAACATGGTGTGTGTGTATGTGTATGTGTGTGTGTGTGTGTGTGTGTGTGTGTGTGTGTGTGTGTGTGTCCAGCATTTTCCCATCTCCGGAGCAGAGCGTGGGGCTCTCCCACTACCAGGGGACGCTGAACACGGGGGGATCGCTGCCAGACCTCAGCAACCTGCACTTCCCCTCCCCCCTGCCCACCCCCCTGGACCCTGAGGATGGCAGGTACCCCTCCCTGAGCGGGGGCAGCAGTACGGGCAACCTGCCAGCAGCCATGATGCACCTGGGCATCGGCAACTCGCAGGGTACGTGGCGGGGTGGGCATCAGTCACTGTGGTAACAGTGGGATTATCCCAGTGCACAGTGGTGCTCTGATCTGGGGAACATCACCTTCCTTTGGGAGATGAGACTGATGCATTCATTCATTCATTCATTCATTCATTCATTCATTCATTCATTCTGTCGGTCAGTCTGTCTGTCTATTACATTTTGGGGATTTTTTTTTGACATTGTGGGACTGTTTTTCCGGCCTCCATAAGGATAATCTCGAGTTTATAAAAACTGCAATGAAAAATCTGAAAATGCCAAAGCTCTTGTATTTTGTTTGGTTACTTATGGTTAAGGTTAGGACTGGGTAGGGGTTAAGGGTGTCATTGCTGGGATTAGGGTTATGCCCATAGAAATGAATGAACAGTCCTCACAAAGATATGAGTACAGGTGTGTGTGTGTGTGTCTGTCTGTCTGTCTGTCTGTCTGTCTGTCTGTCTGTCTGTCTGTCTGTCAGCCCTGCATTCAGTCTCTCTCCCTCCCTTCATCCCCCCATGCTGCAGGTCTCTCGTCCTCCCTGAGTAATCCCTCCATCCACTCGTCCCTGCGGCTCTCCTCGCTCTCTGCCTCCCCCCCGGGGGCCCTGAACAGCTCACCTCGGCGCCGGCCAGCCCCCATCAGCCCCCTCACCCTGTCCCCTGGCTCGGAGCCACGCAGGAGCCTGGGCAAGCCACTGTCCCCCACCATGTCCCCGTCCCTGTCCCCCATCACCCAAGTGAGCCCCCGCGGCGGGCGTCCGTCGCCATGCCCATTCTCTGTTTGCGCGGCAGCGAGGGCCCCGCGTCGTCGCTAATGCCTGCCATCTGTCTTATCGCCGTCTCCAGGGGGTTGCCTTGGACACCAGCAGGCTGCCGATGGAGCCGCCCCCCCCCTACCCCATGTACAAACAGTCCCACCCGGCGGTGCAGCAGAGCTCACAACACACCCCGCAGGCCATGTCGCCACTCTCCAGCCTCCCACTGGACTTCAACTCCAGTAGCGTGAGTTCCGTGCCCCTGAAAAGGCCGCAGCAGTCAGCTAGAGACGGTGATGGTCTCCAGGGGGCACCTCGTCTTCTGGTGCTTTTCCACTGTAATACGGGAACCGAGACGTACCGAAAAGAGAAACTATTTACAGTGAGGTTCCGGGGTGATTCCATCTCGCTACGGATTTTTCAATCAGCTTAGTAAAGGCATTGGAGATTGACAGTGATGTAAAACCGAAGAGATGCTTATTTACCGTTCACACGGCGTACATCATGATTTACTGTGTGCTAATGTCCACCAGCAAGTCTCTGAGAATCGCTGTTTTATATTAGCATGGAATGCTAGCTGAATTAGCATTAACTTACGGAAATTAGCATTATGAATCCATTCTGTTCAGCTGTTCTGTAGTGCTTTTTTAAGTAGGTGTTTGGAAGTTTTCAAGTTCCGAATTACTGGGAATGTATTACTATGTCACGATGAATGATATACAGAATGTATTCTGGGTGGTAGTGGAAAAGCGCCAATACAGACCGTGAGTGTGATGAACTGGCCCGGTTTTACCTGAGGCTGCCGTCACAGACGTGCTGGACGGCCCTCGCCAGTCGCCACATTGCCTCCACATGGCGGCACGTTTAACCCGGAGCTCTGCTCCCAGCAGCAGAACAACATGGTGGGCTTCTTCAGCGACCCCTTCATGGAGCCACAGGGTCCCGGCTGCCAGTCCCAGTCCAAGACTCTGTCTTATCAGGTTGGTGGCCTTCGCCCCGCCCTCTTGCCGCTGCGCTCCGGGATGGACCCTAAACCCAGGCCTTGTCCTCCACAGCTCGATCAGTTTGGCATGCTTGACTGCGGGATGGGCTCTGTGGGAGGAGCCTCCTGCCTGGACCCCGCCTCCAGCCTGTACTATTCCCAGGCAGCCTTGATGGGTTTGGACAGTGGCCAGAGCAACCTGCAGGAGTCGCTGCAGAGTAGGCAGAACATGCTGTACTCCAACTGCGGCGGAGGCGTGCCCAACATCATCCTGACAGGTATGGGGGCGGTGCCTAGGCCTGTTTGATGGACAGAGAGGCATCCTTTAAAGGGACCTTATTATACTCATGTTCACTGCTCATAATTTTATTTTTGCTTGAATATATTTTCATACTTCTGTGTTCCAAAAACACATCGTTTATCTTAAACTGTAAATCTCTATTCAGTATCTTTAACGCTCTGCTAGATCTTTAAACCCCACCCCCGATGACCCATTGTGCTCTGATTGGTCAGTTTGCCCTACATGTTCCGCGCTAGTCTTGCAGTCAGCAGACAGATCCTTGCAGTTATGTGGCCAATAAGGATTGTGTTGCAAGGTAACCTCACCACAGGAACTTTTTTCAGGGACACGTTCACACCACAGGAACTAGGCCTGATTGTAGTTCCTCACAGGCAGTTCCTGAATCCCTTTTAGTACCTGCTTCAGACTAGGTACTACTCCTTCGAACATGAACTACTGTGGAGGTGCTTACAGTGCTAAACTTCGCTGACTGGTTGACCACAAGCACCGGCGCTAGCTTGGAAGTTCCGCAGAAGTACAGAAAAAGGAAAAAAGACTAAAAATTGAGCAGATAGGAATTATTTTTCTACCCCAATTATATATAAAGTATGAATCAATACATTTTTGTTTGTCTCTCTATATTTCTGAATCAGAAAAGTAGATCGCTAACCAATACACTTTGTCTAATATCGCCCATCCCGGCAATGAAACTTGGATAACATTACATCGTTTTTTGTTCGGTGGAAAATGATAGATCAATCTGCTGGCCAGATTTAATAAGAATCTTGAACATGTTGTGGGTCAAGGCTCTGTGTGTGCCATTTTGATCGCGATTGATCCCCACAATAACTAACAAAATGACTACTTTATCCTCCATTGTTTTGCTGTGGCGGTCCAGTTTCTTTTGAAAGTATATGAGATGTTTAACCTACGAGCTTTTTGCATCTCCCATGCTTATTTAACGTAAAGGTCCCAGTTCCTGTTGTGTGACGTGAAAGTGGCACACGAGAGTGGCCAGGAGCTACAAAAGTTCCTGGTAGAGACCGGGTCCAGGGACCAGTAAACCGGGACCAGGTCCCAGAACTTTGGGGTGAATGCGCATCATGTCATGGAAGTAAGGGCTGGAACACCAAGGTGTTTCAGGGAGATTAGAGGAGGGTGGTTTGTGTGGTGAGAGTCGCTCCCTTTGCCATGTACTTTGGGCCTTAAGACTTTGCAGACTGTTTACATGCAGATATAGCTATATAACTCACTGAAGGAAAGGGGGAAGACGAAAAAGCATAATAGGGCCTCTTTTAAGATGATTAAAAGTAAATTTGGAAGTAGTGGGAAACAGGTTTCAAAACCCCTTGGTGGCTGGGATTATTATGGGCTGCCGTCCACATCCATCCTAGCCCACTTTCGCCTTGGCTGTGTCCCCTCCGTCCCCCTGCAGACGACTCGAACCCGAGCCAATCCAAGGACATCAGCAGGGCTCTGTCAGCCGTGCCGGAGTGCTTCGACTCGGAGGGCGGCTTCCCGCTGGAGGACGAGCTGCGGATCGAGCCACTCAGCCTGGATGGGCTCAGCATGCTGAGTGACCCGGATATGGTTCTGCCCGACCCGTCTGTGGAAGACAGCTTCCGCAGCGACCGGCTCTGAGTTCACGTGCGCTCTTGTGTGTGTGATGACCTGGCTGCTTTGTGAATGAATCTCTGTCTGATCCGCTCAGTGTGCGGATTAGTGCGTCAACACACTCTGTACACAGCAGCTTACTGGCCCAAGCTCTCGGTTCTGGCAGTTTGATCCCCAACTTATTTAATTTGGACGGAGCCGTTTGGTGTCCCTGGCGAGGTAAAGACACGCAGGCGGAGGAATAGCCCGCTGGGGCTGCCCCGGTTCTGCTCGATCATGGGACACAGCGTCTCAGTACTTCTCATACTTCTAAAATAACGGCCACATCGCATGCTGAGACCTCTGATGCACCCAAACTGCCCTCTTGCATAACCTGTCCTGCCCCCTGCTGGCCGAACCCGTGTAGAAGATGTCACCTGGATCGATGCATCACTAGATCCATGCTGATGAGTGAGACGTACAAGAGCCACGTGTCCTGGTGGTCCACAAGTCCTAACCTCGCCAGCACCAGCAGGGTTTATGAGAATGTGGCAGGACCTGAATCGAGCTTGGAGGTCATAACTAGGCCTGCGTACTAAGATCTGCAAAAGAGATTACAGCCACCAGCCATATTTTCCCAGCTAAAAGAATTTCTAAAAATTTCTACAAGATGAGGCAAAAAAAAGTCATTTGCAAGTGAAAAAGGCTATTTCTGTACAGAGTGTTATTTTTGCATATATATTTTGTTAAAATGTTTGCCTGTGACAGTCAACTTCGAATGTATTTCTACAACCGGCAAAAAAGGGCAAGCTGTTTACAATTGAGAAGTGAAAAAACGAGATACCTAGTGTTTTCTTGGACTTTCTAGGGCAGTTTTGATATGTCAATTTTAGCAACTTCTTTTAATTGTGTCGTCTGCTTGTCTTATCTGAGTAGGTGTGACTCCGATTCCACCCCCCAGACTCGCCGTGCCGGGAGGGCTATGCATGAGAGGGGCACTGTGCTGGGGCAGGAAGGACTTATACCCCAAACGAAGCGATTTTACTCCTTATGCTATTAGTATATACCTATCTATATACCATATATATTTCTGATTTTTACACAGCTGTGGTATCACTGCTTACACTGCTTCACACACTGTGTTCAGGATACAGTGTCGCACCTCCCTCTCCTCATAGGATTGGAGATGCAGAAACTTACCGTCTGCCTGCCAGTTTTTAATGTAATGTGAAAGTCCCGATTTACAGCAAAAAAAAATGAATGGTTTTCAATAAAACCATAGTTTTTTTTCCCCATACAGTGGGAGCCACATTTTGTGACTTTGGGCTTAATAACTTAAATTAAAAGCCAAATAAATAGAGTTAAAGGCTTCCTATTAAGATGATTCTAGTGCTCTTGGGCTCATTGTTTTTATTCTGGAGATGTAGCTCTTCAGCACCTCCTGGTGTCCGCTGTCTGTTAGGTCAGTTCTGTCACTACTGTGTGTCCATTAAGGGACTCGATCATTGATATTGTGGCAGAATTGTTTTTACACTGAAGGAATGAAAAGTAAAAATCACAAACGGAACTGAGCAGATCAGGCTGTGAAATTGCAGACCGTGTGCGACTTCAGAAAAGTTGTTTACAGCGTGACTTTCCTGTTACTTCCAGGGGAGTGTATGCAGCTGATTTGAGTAGCCATTCGTCTTAACGGCTTTGCAAATGAGCTTTCAGAGCCGTGCATTTTCAGCGAGTTCTTGTGTCACATGAGACGGGTTAACACGGAGCCGGAGTTAAACCCCACCCATCGATGTGACGGTGAGACCAGGGTGACTCTGTCGTCCCGCACAGGCGGGTTGGGTGTTAAGTGAGATTGTGTGCCGGTGCTGCAGTCTTAGCCGTGGATGTGACGGCAGATGCTAACAGACAGGCTGCTGGCTTAGGGTGGTTTATTTAAATTTTCTCATCATTTCATTGTGTTTTACTGACGACGGTGTAGGTGGCCAGTCAGCTTTTGTTTGCTGAGCTGAAGTCCCAGTTTTTCTCCCTCCACTTAAAGATGTTTTTAAGGCCAGGTGTTCTGTTGTGGAATTTCCCCCTAAATGCCCCACCCTATTCTGATTTGATTCGTTAAACCTTTACAGTAATAATTCTCTCCCGCCCTATATATGCCCCGCTAACTCGGGCAGAGATCCTGCTCTGTCGCCCACCTCTTCGCTCGCCTTACTCTGCTAAACTTTGACCCCCAGTACCCACTCTTTTCGCAGTGTGACCCTCCCCTTGCTTGCCTTGCTTTGCCATCTCTGGATCCTCACAATTGCTATGACGATCTTTCATTATTACTGGTAATGCTCTTACCAACATCCCTTTGGTTCTAGAAGGAATTTCCTTGTTTTGTACTGTGTCTTATGTTTCTAGTTTTCTTTTAAAACAATGTACAGTTCTATTATTTAAATAATGTTTCTTGTCCACTAGTGTTACTTTTTTTTGTAATGTCATTTAAATCTTTCTTTTTCAGATATTAAAGTTTTAATACACAAAGCATTTGGATTGTGATATGTTATAGTGCTTAACTTTGATTTAATATAAACAATAAAAATATATACGCAGAACTTTAAATGTCTTTTCCCATCTCTGATTTAGCTGTCGTTGTAGTTCCCGTTTTGGACAGCAGAGGGGAGCCTCTCACATTATTTGAAAAGTCAGCCTTTCATTTTCACAGTATAATTCTGCCGGAGGCGACATCAGCCTTTATGAATAAGTGCTGAAGGACGCACTTTTAAATGTATAGAAGGGATTATAATTGTCACCAAAACTATTCCACTATGATTTACATATTTGAAGCCATTAGACCTGTATTGCAGTTTCCCTAACTACCCCCTTTAACAGAAGAACATTTGTAAGTGAAGTTTGACAATAAAGACACCAAAATCTCCAGTTTGTTATTAGCAGAGGTTTCTTTTTATATAATTAATATTCTTCGATTTTAATGGGCATTGGAAATGACTGCAAACCGTTTCTGCGATGGAAACACCAACATGTGTCAGGTGAGAATGAATCTGCCCTAGGACGGTAATGCTGAATGCTGAACAAAAATGGCGGAGCCGGGAGGAAGCCGAGGCAGGGGGATTATTTCTCTTGTTACCCACAGACTGCTAGAAGATGGAGTTCTAGTGCAAGACACCGACTTCCTCCGCCTGTCCTGCTCATAATTTCTTTGTACTTAATAGGCTGTGGATACCGTTCTCTACGAGTCCCCTCACTAAATCTTAGCTGTTTTCCTTGTTAAGCTTTTTTTTTTTTTTTATTGAGGCCTTGGCATGTTTCTGTCGACAGTGGGCCTACATGAAAATACATGTTTTTCCAAAAACACATCATTTCCTTGTGCGGTTTCTGTTTTACCACATCACTCGTTCCATGGTATTTAATGCTTTTATGGTCATGATTGCTGGTGGCTTCTCCTTTTAAATGTATTTTTCGGTAAGCACCTCGGTACAGCATGTGGATTCATGGCCTTAGGAGTGGCCGGGGTACAGAGGCAGGAGGCTGGAGGCCTCTAACCACGGTTTATGCTCTATGGATGGGGGACATGGTTATGGAAATAATCACAGGAGCATCTGTCCTCTGAATCCTGAAATGTGGCTGCGGCGTTTTGGAGAGAAGACTCAGAAGCGGCAGCCTCATCATAGCGGATCATGTGGGCGTGTCTGGCCATCTCTCCGGCCTCTAGCAACGGCCATCGGACCTCGACTACATTCGAGTGACCGGGATTCCATGCCGCTTGTTCGCTCCGTTCTCTGTGCTGGTATTCCTGTTATTCCATTTGGCTCATGATATAAAAATGAGCTAAATGGCAGAACAAAAGGTGTGAGACTCCAGACCAGCTGATCTGCGCCAGGCTGAGCCCTGGGAGGGAGTAAGGGCACCATCCCACACAGCACTAACATGTGGCTAATTTTACCTTTTGGTCTTTTGGTCCAGTTACTCAGCCCTCTTGGTTTGAACTCTGGGCTTTTTTTTTTTGTCCATCGCCTGATTTACATTCCCTTTGTTGGCCGGGTCAGTGTGGTCATCCACCTACCACTTTTATGATAAGGGATCAAGGGTACTGCTTATATTATTTTTGTCTTTGACTCGGACACGGAGCTGCAGATTATTCATTTCCAGGAACACATTCATCTGAGGCAGTGTGTGCCAAAGGCCGTCCGTTGGAATTGACGTATGGAATGCGATCCTTATTTGCAAGCAAGACACATAAATGTCTGTGTTTTCTGGAAATTAAACTACACAATGCAGAGTGATTGGCGCAAAAAAATAAATAAAATAATGGTTCTTTGTACGGCAGGACAGGAGACTCCTGGAGGGTGTTTTGTAGAATGAAAATGGAAGATAAAACCTCAGTCTCTGGAATAGGTAAGAATGCTGGATTTGCTTCTCAAGTCCTGTCCAGTTCCCTCTTAATGCCGTTTGATTTTGGCCTCCCGTCGCCCAGTTTAGTCCCGAATATCTGGCACTCTGAAACTTCCTGGAAAAACCCAAAACCCGGCGTTGACAAGGCAACTGCACAAGCCCCGTGCCACAAGCGCCCAGGCACGCTGCCCCCCCTGCACGCTGCCCCCCCTGCACGGATCACGGTGGGCTGGAGCATCATCGCTTCTCTTCCAAGCAAAATAGGTTCTAATTTCTGCCCATTGCAGGATTTGCACACCTACAAATACTCCTGAGACTGGAGAGGCAGCCAGTTACTGGGTCTTGTCAGCCCCTAGAACCTTAACTGGCACCATCTTCACTTGTGTGAGGTCCAGTGCTGTGAAGATTCCTCCCACGTCTCCATGACATTCTTTCCATTCTTTTGCCAACACCAGTTGTGGGCATGTTTCTCCCACAAGGTGTTGTGCAGCTGGAATCAAGCATCGTCTCTCTTCCGGCATTAAAAAAAAGGGTTGAGGGGTTTCCACAAGCAGTAATTATCACAGCATTGCCAAGTGCATCTGTCACATCAAATAAGACAACCGCAACTCGAGTGGCGCCTGTTTAACACCAGGACATTGAGCTTGTGGGAGTTTTACTTACAGAAAAATGTTCTGAGGGCAGAACAAAAAAATTAGCTAACCTAGAGGAGGCGGGACCAAGATATCTGATTGGTTGGTCCCATCTCCTACAGTTGTTTGGACCCACCTTCTCTACAATCTGATTGGTTATCTCTCTGAACCAATCTTTTTTTTTCGTTCTGCCCTCAGAACATTTTTCTGTAAGAACTCCCATGAGCGGACGTTGAGGTGTCAGCACCCCCTGCAGTTGGGGGCCTCACATCACAGCGTACCGCTGCACCACCCTAAACACAGCGGCAGAGTACCTCTGTAACTTCATCCGCGGGGCCCTTTGGTCCACCTCATCAGTCACAAAATCCGTACATCCTGACTCAAATGGTGGTGGGGCAGAGCAGACATCCGGATGGGGGGGGGGCGCCTGAGGTGAGTCTCACAGAGGGTGGGGGGTGACGCACTGCCGTGCTCCCGTGTGCCGCAGCTGCCCCCTCTGTATACAGCCCCTGGCTTATTTACAGCTTGTTTACATTTCAGCCACTGGGGGGAGGAGAACTTCTGCATCTGTGCCCCCCCCTCCATTAGACATAAATCCCCCTCTTTAAAGTGGCCCCCCGCAGAGATCCTCCCAGACGCTTCAGTGCTCTTACCATTTCGTAACATCTCCTCCCATCTGCTCTTAGTAAATTATTGCTGTTTGTCTTCTACCAAATGGCCTGCACTCTACAGCTAAGAGCATGGTCTGAATGTCCCACAACGGCTCATGAACCCCCCCTCCCCCGCACACAGGTACGGGCACCAGGACCCCCAGAAGCCAATGGAACACCTTCCAGAGGCTTGGAGACAATTCGATAGATTATATGGGTGGACACAGGCAGATTAATTCTTAATGGACTCCAAGAGAAAAATTCTGCAAATGCCATCAAGCCAATGAGTTTAACTTCTCTAGAAAAGGAGGTTATTAAACTACA
Source organism: Mormyrops attenuatus (assembly GCA_026777985.1). Classification (NCBI taxonomy): domain Eukaryota; kingdom Metazoa; phylum Chordata; class Actinopteri; order Osteoglossiformes; family Mormyridae; genus Mormyrops; species Mormyrops attenuatus. Next base: position 5,932,812 of record JAODKC010000009.1, read on the forward strand.
GTTTTTGGTGTGGTTACTCTCTTTTGCAACTTATTTAGCAGGGGGGTGTATCTGACTTAATCTCATCTGTCACGGATACAGCAACAGTGAGAGGTCTCCTTGTGCCTGTATCGTTGCTCATTAAGGAAGAGCAGCAGAAACGCGAGTTATAACAAAACGGCGCTCATTTTAGGATCCCAATATTGGAGATAGAATATCTACAGGTTCTCAAGCCTGTTGTCCGCTGTTAGAATGTGCCTCATTTATGGGGTTTTCTTTGCTCCTTGCTGCCATGGTGACCCTCAGTGGTGGGTGTGTCCTGGCCTGTGATACCCCCCAAAAGCATCCCAGAATACCAAACTCTCACTGTTGACCTCAAGGCATGACAGCTGTTCGCTCACCTGTCTCTGAGATCAGGCTCCTTGTTGACAAACAAAGATCAGGTGGTGCCAAATCCCACTCTAATCTAGGACACTGGCTCCCATTCAGATGTTCTCACTGGCAACATTTTGTTTTGTTGGGAAAGCATTTAGCATCACATGCATATCACCACCAGGGGGCGTCTATCAGCATGCATACCTGGAGCTGACCCTGTTTGGAGGAATCACATGCTCATCTTCCTCACCGCGGTGGCTGTCATGCCACTTCTGCTGACGTATCCTCCCAGCGCGCCTCTTTGTGGGCTCCCACAATCCCATGCGGCCCTCCGCAGACATCTCGTATTTGCCTCCCGTCGCCGCCTGATAAGCAAACGGTTTCATGACATCGTTCCGGAGCAGCGTGTCCGGCATTCCCGGTCACCCTGGGATGTGTCCAGAGTCTCAGCCTTCAAAGACCCACCAGTATCACTCTTTGAAGCCAACTCTCCCCCCCCCCCCCCTTACTGTGGTACAGAGGCAAAACAGGATATGGTCACCAGAGCCACTTCGTAATCACACACTGCTCAGTCAGACACTGGTGGGGGTGCAGACCATACACCAGTTTGCTTCATTAGTCTAACCCCCCTAATCCCAGCCATTTTACAAAATTACACCCACATGCTTTTTTTGGCTTTTAACAAGGGCCAGTCAGGGGTGAGAGGTGACATTCCTGTCCTTGCATCTGCACGTCCCGCATTGTTGTGGTGACCCTGAAAGCGGGCACACGCGCAGGCGGGACACACTGAGTAAACACCGCCAAGGGCGGTCTGTTTGGTTTGCAGGTCGATCCCCAACATCAGCTGAATAGTTCCTCTCCCCTCACCGTTCACGCCATTTTATTTATCGATTCATTTTCTTTCCTTCTATGTGACTTTGGGTGTTTTACTTTGGACATCCAGCAGCAGGTGAAATTAAACCAGTGTGATTCAATGGGTCGCCTTAATTATACTTTTTAAAGCTTGACTGGAACACTCTGATTTTCATTACTCTGACTAAATATGAGCCCAGTACAGTACATTCATCCTATAAAAAGCTTTATGATATAGACCTACCAAATGAAACAGTTTCCTGTTCCAAACTAATTCATTCGTTTCAAAACCAGACTAACTTTGAGGTTTGGACATGGTTTTTTAATATGCCATCTTGTGCACAGCCCCCATAAAAATGCTTACTCCAGAAACCTGATTCACAAACACGAAAATATACGTTATAGTCCTCCTTGTATGCAAGCTTAATCTCTTTTGTCAAAATGCACACCGTTTGGGGAAAAATCTAAAACGGAAATCCTTGAACTCGTCCTCGTTTTTTTCCTAGCGACTATTTCAGGCGGACTTCGGGATGAGTAGCACCTGGGCGGCTTATGTAAGGTATGCGGCTAAGCCCCCGCATGGCCCTCTCCCTCCGCGGTGGTAGGCCTCCTCTGCGGGTCAAGGGAGTGGCGCTCTCTTCACGTTTTCATGCCGAGCGCCTGCTTTTCTCTTTCGATCTTTAATTGGAAGAAGAAAAAGAGAGAGGAGGCATAAAACGATAACTCCTCCCGGTATTATCGCGGATGTTTTCTTCCGCTTGTTAACTCCCTTGATGTCATCCAAGTGAGATTTCAAGGGCACAGTGAAAAGTACACTGCTACACCAGAAGATGCCTTAAGGGTCTTTTTTAAAATATGATATGGAGCTGTAGACTGCTTTGTGGAGCAATGCAGAGCAGACAAGGAATGAACGACAGGGCAAGATGTCCCGACTTGCAGATCCGATAATAAAGCCGAGCTTCCCTGAGGTGCCGTGAGCTCCGCTCACAGCAGCCACACGCACAGAGAAGCGCCTCATTAACCACCGGCACCATTCTCCTGTTTCCCCTGTCACGTTTATCACACCTATAAAATATTTTATCTGACTTTAAGTATTTTTGGAATTGCGGAAAACACAGGCGATGCGTTGTTGCAAAAACAATCAAGAAAGTTACGAGTGAGTCAGCTGCACTCCATTATACAAACTTTGCAACTGTACCATAAATATCCTTTTATGTTCTTCCTACCATCGTGTTATCGCGGGAAAAGGTACGGATTAGACATAAAACTACTCGAGTTTGTACAGCAACAGTTTGTACATGACCCAGGCAGACAAATGACCGGTAATCTTAATTAAGCATAAGCATTACAAAAGCGGTTTTACGCCAATGTCTATTTCAGCCAGCGAAACATAAAACCCAGTGTACGCCTATGTGAACTATATCTCAACATTAACATTTACTAAATTTAAACAAAACAGTTAGTTTCCGAATTTGATGTTTTTATTACATTTGTTTTAAATATATAGGCTGTCACAAACCCCTACGGGAAGTTGGTGTTGGTGGATGGCGTTAAAGCACATGATCAGACCTACTATGACGGATTCTAAGCGGCTTCGTCACCTTTCTTTCTTTAATGATTAACTACAATTGATGCTATCCAACCGCCGACTAATTCGTTTATGGCTGGGATTTACTAAACCTAAAAGGGTTCAGGACGCATTACGCTTGGGTTGGTCAGAATCAGGGCGAAAAGGAGGCGGTTTGCGGTCCTAATGGGAAGTGCGGGGTATTGAGGCGGCCCTCGGGGCTGGGAACACACACCACACAGCAAGGAATTCACTGAACCATAAGGAAATGTGCGAGGTTTAAAATAAACCCCAGCTATTCGAGGCAGCTGGACTAAACAGGTCTGGTTTGGTTTAAGTCAGTAAAAAGCCTCAACCTACATATTTGCTTCATTTCTGGCGAATTAAGAGGCAGCTGTCGGGATTTAAGTACCTACACACATATAAAAAGGAGAAGTACATGTACTGAGTAATGAGGTGTAATAGGTCCCGTACCCGCGATGACAGCCCCGTGTTAAGCAAGTTAACGATGCAAGAGGACAACGGACAGTCTGTGCTGCGAGTGAATAAGGTACCGACCCAGGAAGACGGAAAGTAAGTTGCAGATTGGTCTATAGTCCGTTTGTAAGACTTAATGTCGTTTCAGATATATAAACAAGTTTCTTAATATCCGAATGCAATGATCTGTAGATTATTATTTCTAAAAAGTTCAAAAGTTCAGTTATGCAATATTTTTCTTCCACACCCAGGTTGATATCAGTAATCCAACTGAAGAATACAGGGCAGGGAAAAAATAGCTACTTATCCTGGAATTCCTGCTGAACTAAGAATAACTACTACAGATGAATAACCAATGAAGACTATCTCACCTATAGAATACACACGGCAAGTGCGGGATACGGATATTCGGAGGAAAGGCACCGGCTGCTCAAACGACCCACGTCTTCATCGCATGCAGCAGAAGCCTGAAAGGCTGCTTGCTTGCAGAGGAATCCGGAGAGCTGCGCAACATCGCACCTGCTTCCAGAAGACGGGGGGATATCTGTCTGGGCTCGTTTTCTATAGGTGATGCCACGAAATGGGGGGAAAAATGAAGAAAAACACCGACGGCAATTGATGAGCAAACGATTAAACAGGGTCCGCGCAGGCGTCCGCTTCCACTTACTCGGATTGAGCCCAAATTGTGTTTTGTGATGTATGTTTAAAGCGATCAACAGCCGCTGATGTGTTGGTCTCTTTAGTACCGCCCGACGAACGAGGGATTAGATCTGCCGTGGTGGTTGCAATGGCTTACCATAAATTTTTCGAACTCATGAACGCGCTTGGATTATCTTTTGCCCCTATTTACGATCCCTACAGTCTGTGTGGAAGCCAAATATCACCAAGAAATCTGTTTCCCAGGAAGACACTGTGAGAAGTTCAATCGGGCACTTTTCTTACCACTTTGGGCAAGTGGCGAGTATGCCGCACAACTTTACCAGGTAAGAGGCACTGACAGCTCGCTGCCGACACTTCGTTTTAAGCGGATTTAACCTGCATGCTTCAGACAATACGAACTATACTTATGTGGGTATGCCTGTAGAAATTACAGGCGGGCTGTTGAACTGGCATACAGTGATTGATCAGCGTGCTTTAGGTGCCCTCAGCGATAAATGAGTTTGGTTAATGGTTTGGAGAACTTCTCCATTCGGTCTGATGGATTTAATATGGAGATGATGAGGTCTGAGAACTATTAAGGTATGGATTTTGCAGTCACTTAATTGCCGTTCGGTATTAAGGTGTGAATGCAATTTGATGGGTCCCTCTTAAGGTATAATTTTGTGAATTTATGAACATGAATATGGTGAGCAGACTGGGATAATGGGGTATTATCATTGCAACTGGAGCTCCTGATACTAGTTGATACAACTTTCCGAAATTATCGTGGAACGTTTCTCGACGGAAATCACAACCTGCGTAGCGCATTGACAGCATTTGGCGTCTCCCACCTCGATTTCTAATCTAAATTCGTGTTTAGTGATTGACTCCGGATTTCCAATATGGTGTGAGATAAGAACTAAAGCGAAGTCTTGTTTGCTCCTGTACAGGGAGACCTTGTGTGGTTTGTTAAACCCAACGTGAAGATTCTCATTATAACCTGTAAGACTACACGATACGCTCTTGTCGTTGGACAGGTACAAAAGGATTTTTTTTAGACATTGAAAACTAATACGGGTCTCCGAACCAATTGGTTCCTCTTGACCTTGTGTGTGATTTAATAAAGGAAAGCTGATCGCGTCGCACAATTAACGCTTAATTTAAACCAAGTGTGAGGAAATGTAATCATGATCAGTCTTTGAATGCAACTCAATCCTTTTCCTTCCCTTTGGTTAATACAGGGACCGGTGGCTAATCAAGTCTTTAATTAAAAGTAGGTAAAGGTCGGGTGCTTTGACCGGTAATGTTTGCGGTCTTTCCCAGTAGCAGCCCTGTGTCGTACTCGACCTGGGAACAACCTTATGTCTGAAAAGCCGATGAAACCTCGAACTCTTACCCAGAAATGCTGCTGTTACTCGATAGCTTTAATGTCATTTGCACTGACCATGGTGAATGCTTCTTGCAAACAGATTTCTATATAAATATAATCTGGAAAAAACTTTGTTTAAATGGTGGTTATAACTTATGATCTCTGCTGAAGTTTTGTGAATATTCTAACTCACGAAAACTTGTGACCTTAACTGTGAGCTTTTTAATAAGGGCTGGAATTTATTAATGAACAGGTCTTTCAGAAGCTGATGTTTTCCAAATTGCTAGCAGGTAAAACTGCTTTGCTAGGTTATGTGGCACTCATGTGTAGCATGGATCAGCAGCTTTTACTCTGATGGGACCTTAAATAGCAGGTGCACTAAACAGATTTTCCGTTTCCCCACGGTCCCATCGGTGAAGCAACACAGCTGCGTTTTCTCTGCAGACACATTGCACGCTCCTTCCCCGGTCAGAGGTCAGATTCCCACCTGCATTGTACGCAACTTCAGACTGACGCCATTTCGCTCCCCGCGGAATCTCTCTGACAAGATACAAAGTCTGCCAGCCAGGGAAAGCCCAAACGTCACATGTTTTGGCGGGCCTTGGGTCCAGTAGGTGGGATAACTTCTTTGGTTTTGATGCCCAGAATTAATTAGCTGCAATACTTAAAGAAGAGCCCCAAAGTTCCATCGGATATTTCTGATTGGACATTGGAATTTGTGTCGGAAAAAAAACCCATTCGATTGGGCCACTTTTTTTCAGCCAAACTGATGTCTTTTTATTCTCTCAAGAAATTACTGTTTAAAGTGAAGGTGTAATTAAATTAGTTTGAATATGTAGGTAGACGGGGGGGGGGGGGGGACTTTTTGCCAAATTTTCCTTTAACATTTAAAAGGGATAGCAGTCGGGTGGGCCCCCCCCTGGGATTGACCATATGTCCCGGATTTACCGGGTCCACCACACTGGGCACCCA
>JAODKC010000009.1:5952925-5972067 GCA_026777985.1 Mormyrops attenuatus
TCTCCCTCCAGGTGTGTGCGTGTGCGTTGTTGATGCTGGGCTGGTGTGCGATGAAGCCCCCCCCCCCCCCCCAAAATTGACATAACGCCAGGCTGGAGGTTCCGCACAAGGGAAATACTAAATAAAGACAATTAACTAAAGACAAATTGTGATAAAATAATCAGGGGACAACTGTCTGTCACGAAAGATGCTTCCCACTGACGGAAATCCAAACCAGAGATGCACAAGGCAGTACGTTATGATAACAGACACGCAGTGCCACATAGTGGATTTCTTCTGGAACTGCATCTAGCCACTATATTATATATAATCCATCCATCCATTTTTTCCAGTGCATGGTCACACTGAGTATGGAGCTTTATTCCAGAATGCACAAAGCAAAAGGCAGGAAACACCCTGTATGGGATGTCAGTCCAACACAGGGCACACGTCCACACACATGATCACACACTACAGGCAATTAGAGATTCACACACCTGACTGCAAGTTTTACGACTTGTGCAGATGAGAGTAGAGCAAACTACACGGAACAGTGGACATTTGCAGAGGTGGAAAGCTCAGGTCCAGAAAGTACAAATCCAGATCACGATTTTGTTTCAACCAACCAGTTGAGGGGGGGTCCCTGATGAGTAGTTGTTATGAGAACATTGCATTCTTACCGTTCTTACAGAATATATGGTATACCGCTATGTTATTGCTTTTCTACAAGGATCATTACGGTAACTCAACGCCAGACCACGTGATTTGGTGTCACACGATTTTAAGTCCGAAGTGCTTTTCCGCATTTTCAGTGTTCGTTTTGGTTCCGGCATTGTGATCGTAAACATGGCGGCAGAAGGAGATGTGGATTTGGACCTAGAAGCCGAAGAGAACTGTACTGGAAAGCCGGCAGAAAAACCTCGTAAACATGACAGCGGAGCTGCCGACCTAGAGCGTGTTACCGATTATGCGGAGGAGAAGGAGATATCCAGCTCCGACTTGGAAACCGTAAGACTGGGCACACACGCGTGTGCTGGATAACCAGCGGCCTAGGCGGTGCCTGGGATACCAAGGGACTCTTGAGAACTCATCTTTGTATACTGAGTTACCGTGGGGTCATTTACGAAAATTATTCATTCAAATTCTTAATATAATTTAACTTAACCCTAGTTTACCTGTGTCATACGTATAGTCGTTATTTGTTGTAGGGAAAATGGTTTTATGTGATTTAACGTGGAAAGTATCGTCGGTCGGTCTCAAGCCGGTTATGATCTAACATGCGGCTTTTGGTCTGTAGGCGATGTCGGTCATCGGTGACAGGAGATCAAGAGAACAGAAAGCAAAGCAAGAGCGGTGGGTTGTCCGTTTTTAGCAGTAAAGACTTCACGTAAAGAAAGCAATATTTTTGCCATATCTGTCTTCTGATTCATATCACTAAGTGGATTTTTTTCCGTCACTCACTTTCCCTTCTCCCACCAATCGGTTTTTAGAGAAAAGGAACTTGCAAAAGTCACTATCAAGAAGGAAGATGTGGAACTCATAGTAAGTACACAATCTTTATGTGAACTATGCAATATACTAACCTTATTTCTTTTATTAAGAGAAATGTGTAACGTGATGAATCGTTTATCAAGAAACGCTTAACATGGAACAGACCAGTGCCATAGATCTGCTGACCTACGACCTGTTACCGACAGATGGGAGAGATGGAGATCCCGCGGGGGCTGGCGGAGCGAAGCCTGCGAGAGCACATGGGTAACGTGGTGGAGGCTCTGATCGCCCTCACGGACTGATGGACGGCGGTGGACGGCTGCGCGAACTTGGCTCTTTCGGACTTCGGCATTTTCTTGTCCACCCCCATAATTTAATACACATAATGCATTTTATTTGGAAGGCTTTGTTATTAAGATAATTCTTCATAATCACAATGTTACATAATTTTTATATGATTTTTTTGGAAACCACATTAAAGTTTGGTTTGAAATTTGTAGTTTTTGAAGAAATGTGTACTATTTGGGAGAAGTACCGTTGCCATGGATTAAAGGTTATAAACTAAGAACAACAACAGTAAGTATGTTGTATTTAGTTTTTATATTTATATGGAAAATATTTGTGCAGACAATAATAGTTACATAGAATAAGGTTCTGTTATGGTAAAGTTAGCAAATCTTAAAGATTTTTTAATTCTCTAACATTTTACCTCAAGGTTATTTGAGAAAACGTGAAATTAAATTTAGGAATTGAACTTGATTCACAATTAAACTTATGCGGGAATTTCCCCTGGGATTAGTAAAGACTGCATTGTATTTTGTCCACCTATCCAGTCCACTTCTCATGAGCTGTGGGTAGTGACCCAAAGAATGATATTGCGGATACAGGCGGCCGAAATGAGTTTTCTCCGCAGGGTGTCTGGGCTCTCCCTTAGAGAGAGAGTGAGAAGTTCAGATATCCGGGAGAGTCTCGTGGAGAAGCAGTGGTTCTACTCTGTCGAAAGGAGCCATTTGAGGTGGTTTGGACACCTGGTGCAGATGCGTCCTGGGCGGTTTCCTAGAGAGGTTTTCAGTGCATGTCCTACAGGGAGGAGGCCCCGGGGCAGACCGAGGACACGCTGGAGGGATTATATCTCTTGACTAGCCTGGGGACGCTTCTGCATCCCCCCTGAAGAGCTGGTAGAGGTGGCTGGGGAGAAGGACGTCTGGGTATCTCGCCTGAAGTTGCTACCCCCGCGACCCGGATCCCGGACAAGCAGGTGGTGATGGATGGATAGCCGTGAAAAATATTCTTTTGCTCTAAAGTTTGACAGCTGTACCCAGCTTCTTCTACAACTAAATTTTAGCATTTAAACCAAGCAGATATATAAGCTACATTTTAACAGTTGTCTTTATATAACCCTGTAGTGGAAATGTGGTTGGAAAGTAGATTATAAATTGCATAGAATATTAGCAATTTAATCAATTACACAAACATTTTATCAGCTTTTACTTTAATTGTTGTTTTACTTTTATTACGAACGACAAATGTGTTCTGCATTTTATTCTGTGGTGTCCAGTGGATACAAATGCTCTGCCATCACAGAAATGAACAAATCATGATGAAAAATACTATTTCCACTCACAAAGTAAATTGTTATCTAAAAAATACACTGCAGCATCCTTCATCCGTAACTGAAACACACCATCAAATGCTTCATGTCATGTCGTGTGTAGACAGCTGTCACAGTATATTAAACATCGAGGTGCCTTTGAACATAAAAATTAAGCTGTATTCACTGGTGGAAGGATGGCAAGGAAATACCAAGACGGGGAGCTTCCCGACGGGGAACCGTGTGACGCTGGCAAGCAGACTGAGCGCCACCCCTCAGATCTCGATGCCCCGCTGCTTGAAGAGATGCGCCAGGGTTTCCTCCAGCACCATGCTGGTCCCACACAGTCCACGCACCACCTCCGCCGCCCATACAAAGTACTCCTGAACCCGTTCTGCAGTCCAGCCTAGTGGGACAGTGGAGAAAAAAAACAATATCTGAAATACACTGTCAGAATAATAATATGAAATGCAATCCACAAGATTTCCAGGGCTCCACACTTGGGGACACAAGAGGGCCATGGATACCCTGGCAGATTCAAGGGGCCCAGCACTTTACCGGATCCCTAAAATCGACCTTTGGGGCCTACTCAACAAAATCCCATAGGAGGGCCAAGGTGACATTTAGTCAGAGGGCCCAGAATTTCTAGCTACCCCGCACCCCCAGTGACTGACTATTGAGTTATGTTGATCTGTTCAAAATGCAAACCAATATCCCTGTGTTAGCTGTGGGGGGAGCAGAACCAACACCCACCAACAGGAGTGCAGCGGTTGAGGTCCCTCAGGTTGTACAGTTTGTCGGCGAGCTTGACCAGCTTGGCCTGATGGCTGCAATGCGGTGCATGTGCCACCTGCTGCCTCTTCCTCTCCTGTTTGGGCAGCGTCTTGTCGTCCGTCACTTCCTGCACGATCCTCGCCACCGTCGGCCCAAATGTGGCCTCCAGCTCAGCTAAGCTGGTGTCGGTGTCTTCCACTGTGTCATGGAGCAACGCTGCCTTTAGAATGGGCACAAACGCAGAAATTAGACTCTTTGCATTGCTGCAGTTTTGGGATAGTCGTCGCTTCGTCCAAATTAATCTTCCCTTTAACTCCCTTGGAAACAGGAGTCAAAGTGAAGATCAACTTGTCATACTTCTGCATGCAGAATAATAATTAGGTGAAAACCTGATGGCGAGTTTCTAAGAGAATAAACTAAATCCAGCTCTTATTCAATGATGAGATGTACAGATTCACCTGAAGAACTTCAATGTCTGTTATCCCACCCTCCTGGCTTAAAATTCTGGCAACCCCTACAGGAAAACAAAGAGATGGGTAAAATGGCAAAGGTTACTTTAGAAAGAAAAGGAAAGAAACCATATATTACATTTATGAGATCAGTTTCTATTTGCCCTCGTTTGAATGTCAGCGCCCTTCGAAACTCGTGGGATTTGCTCCCACCTATGGGGTGATTGATGTACGGAGTTTCCTCCGGGTCCTTCCGCCGCTGGTTCCTGTGTTTCAGCGCGGCGAAGTTCACGGTTTCCAGTAACAAGGCAGACTCCGAATTCATGTTTTACCCCTTAAGATTTGGCCAGAAACGCTCCGCAACTGTTCGCAACCTATCTTCAAAAAATTAGCGAGAGGGCCAGCCCTGGTTAAACGCGGCGCCTTTTAGTCCTTCCAGTCAGCGTGAAGCTGCGCTGACGAAGTCCAGACCCCAGGCAAACAAAAAGGCTGATGGGAAAGAGATTGAAATGATTAACAAACCAGTGAGTAACGACTTCATAGACGATACGTGATCGCGAAATATACAAACCAGGTAGACACGTCTAAGGAATATTTCACAGCTACGAAATAATCCTCCGAGCAAAGGTTAGTCCCGAAAGTGTGGCTGATTGTATTTTTCTGACATGTCCTACCAGGTCACATATGCAGCCTTTCCGGGTGTGTGAACTGGGAGGCTGTCAGACTGTATCAGTGCAGCTTAAAGCCGCGTTTCCGCACCCGCACTACCTGATACTAACGTAACATTCCGTTCATATTTTATATATACAGAGATACACGCGCAATGTGCATGTAGATCAGTATGGTACATATTCTGCATTTTATAATAACCTGTTAAGATGTCTCCGTGGTACGTAATGTAACAAGGACTGTAGATCTGCATTTTCAATCAACCCTGGTGGGCTGTTGTTCCTTATGACTTTATTTTATATTATAATGTTGTTTGGAAATAATATGCTAGTTGACGAATGATACGTTTAAAATGATCGGGTCAGACGGTGTCTGTTTCCTTGTGTGTAAAGCCGGATCGTGAGAAAAGTCATTCAGACATTTGGAATTAATGCCGACTTGGAGTGTATGCAGACTTAGGGTTAGGGTTATTGAAAAAGATTGAACTGAAAATCTCAGGCCAGTCAGTTGACCATAGTTGACAACCCTGTAATTAGCAGCCTACATATTGACACCAATTACCCGAACAGGCCATTATTACTCAGCATATAAGTGTAGTAATATTAGGCAGGTGATCAGCATGGCTGGCTGGAAGGGCAGCCTGTAATAAGCATTATATTGTGTTTAATGTGCTGCGCATTGATCCGTTGTTTTGAGCACAGGAGCGCATGTTAGAGTCGCAGCCTCGAGATGCTCCTTCGTACTGCCACTGCTGACTGAGGGGCCGTCAGCCGTCCGCCCGCCGCCATGGCGCACAGCTCCAGGAAGGATGCCCCCGACCTACCCGACTTCTCCCTCCTCAAGAGGATCGCCAGGGACCAGCTCATCTACCTGCTTGAACAGGTAGTTATCCAAACCAGTAGGCTAGGGCAGTGTTTCCCAGTCCAGTCCTCGGGGACCCACAGTCCACGTTTATTCTCCTTCCTAGCTCTGGGAGCAAAAATGTGGACTATCTGATAGAGAGCTTGGAGGGAGCAAAAATGTGGACTCTCTGGTAGAGAGCTTGGAGGGAGCAAAAATGTGGACTCTTTGATAGAGAGCATGGAGGGAGCAAAAATGTGGACTCTTTGATAGAGAGCATGGAGGGAGCAAAAATGTGGACTCTCTGATAGAGCAAAACCGCAGGCCGGCTGTGGGACCAGAGGGCCGGACTGGGAAACACTGGGCTCGGGCTCCGACATTTATCGTGCTGAACGGCGCACTGATTTCGTACTCTGTTGCCAGCTACCGGGCAAGAAGGACCTGTTCATCGAGGCGGATCTGATGAGCCCCTTGGATCGGATCGCTAATGTCACGACGCTCAAAGTACGTGCTGCTCCTGGGCACCTGATATCGTGTTTAAACATAGGTAGACTGTGACACATGGTAAAACATATGATTTTCTCTCCACCACATGTGATTGCAGGAGCATGAAGTGGACAAACTTTACAAGGTGGATCACAAGCCGGTTCACAGCACGAGTGATCAGTGGGTCTCACCTCCTGCATACCTTCCTCTGTCATGCCCTTCCTGTAATGGCTATTGTGTTAAATGCAGCTGATGATGTATTTCGGAGTGTCAGTTTCAAACACACTGCAGTGGTTTTAAAATATGTATTTTTCCTTTTTTTATTTTTCAAAGATTGTGCTTTCTGATTCGGCCCCGGATACAAACCGTGAAGTGGATCGCTGGTGAGACAAACTCAAATCTTGTAGTTTCATTTGCTGTTTAAGCAACTGTATAATTTTTAAAGACTAAATTGTCCATTTTCAGACATCGTCAATGCAGAGAAAGCTGCAGGGAAATTCAGGAGTTATAAGATAATTTTTAGCCCCCGAAAGGTAAAACTCTTTTGTGTTTCCAATAGTTTTTGAAAATATATTAAAAGTGCATAGAATTATTTCGGGTGATATCGGTCAAGCGTTAATTGTTAATGAGCAAGTACATAGCAAATGCTTTCCGCTCTGTTTTCCTTTGCAGTTCTACGCTTGTGAAGCTGTTTTGGAGGAGCAGGGAATCTATGGTGGTGGGTGACCACACAGTTCACATATTATAGTTCTGGAAAACCTCTGTAGTGCTTCCCAACGCACCTAGCTCTTTTACAGATGTGAGTACCGATGAATGGGCTTTCCATTTGCTACCGCTGGATGATGACATCATCAGTCTAGAGCTTCCCGAGTTCTTCAGAGACAATTTCCTGGTAAGGGTTCCCCGAAAGCCCATTCTGGAGCACTGGGGTATGTGACACGTGTCTGCTGTGGTCATCATGGAGGCTGACAGAGCTACTCTTTTGTTGCCAGGAGGGTGACCAGCGCTGGGTGACGACAGCAGGCAGTGCCCTGCACCTCCTGCACTCAGTCTACGGGCCTTTCTCAAAGGTTTATGGGATAGGGCGCTGTGCAAAGGTTGGTCCTGCACACAGCTGTCAGAGTGTTGCTCGGCGACAGTCTCTATTTGATGTCATACTTGCATAGGTCAAAGAGAGGTGGTCTAGACCACATCCCTGGTTCTATCGGTGAGGAACAATGTGCGGATCTTTGTCTCTCGATTGATGTAGATGGTTTATGAGTCATGGAGGGAGCAGGGGAAAGAGAGCGAGAAGAAAGCCCATCAGTCTGAAATCGGGACAGTCTTCCTCGTTGACCGAGGTACCGATTCTCTGGTATCGTGTCGCAGGCTCCGTGTGAGTCTGTCCTCTGATCAGCATCACAGCTGTCTACTCTTTCCTTACTCCCTCCGTTCTGTCATGTAGATGTGGATTTTGTGACTCCCCTCTGCTCTCAAGTAGTTTATGAAGGGCTGGTGGATGATATTTTCAGGATTAAATGCGGTAGGTAACAACCTCCCGTCAGGTACCTCTCTGCTAAGTTTGTGTTTCAGTGATACAGTTTTGATGGATACCATACAGAATCGTGTAAAAGTGAGAAATATTTTAAAGAAATACACAAAACTGTGCTATTAAAATGCAATACATCAATGTTAGAAAGATATTTTTCAGTGCTTTTGCCAATATTTATATTTTCTCTGGAGACCCTTGTAAATTATATATTTAAAAATATGTTTATATATTTATGTATATATATTAGTCATTCTCATTCTTAGTCATTCTAATTCTCATTCAGTCATTCTTTCAGAAATCATACTGGTTATTAATTTTATACAGGTTTTTCTTTTAATTGATGCCCTGATATGATATTAATGCCCTGTTTCTTTTTAATGGATAATGTGCGTTTTTCTTTATTTCTAGGAAGTGTTGAGTTTACGCCCGACGTCACGTCTTCTGAGAAGAGCGTGAAGGTGATGCTGAACTCCCAGGATAAGGTAAGTGTCCCCTGGCCAGCGGCCGAACGCTATCAGCTCCTGTCTGCTGGGTCCCCTTTCCTAAGCTGTCATGTTCTAGGTTTTCAGCGAAATCCGGAATGAGCATTTCTCCAACGTCTTCGGGCTGCTCAGCCAGAAAGCCCGCAACCTGCAGACGGCGTACGACGTAAGTGCGACTCGCGGCAGACAGCCCGTCAGCCACGGCGGAAATCAGCCGCATATCTAAACATTTTGTTTTTGCGGTATGAATCTTTTAATCGTTTTAGTGATTAGTTGTTACTTTTGTGGCCTTTGGCCAAAATTAAACCTAAAAGAAGTGCTTTCAACCAGGGCCACCTGAGCTGGCAAGGTTTATTTGTTTTTTTTTTGTGCTTTTTTGGGGGGGGTTCTCAGTTTTTGGAGGATGGTGCTGGTCGCTAATAACATGCTTTATGTAGAACTCATGGAAATATCTAAGGACCACTGGCTGAAACCCAGTAGAGATACAGAATCAGTCAAAAGTCTGGACACACCTGCTTTTAATGCTTCTGTCTTTATTTTAGCTCAGTGTCTTTGCTATTCAGCTTATAGTAAAATGCCTCAAGGTAACAAAGCAATACATATGGAATATTGCAAAGACCAAAAGAAGCGTTCAAGGTCTCACAATTTTCTCATGTTTTAGATTCTTCAACATATTTCGCTTCAATGACATTGCAGACTCTCGGCATTCTTTTAACTAGCTTCCAAATGTAGCCACCTGGAATGCTTCTCCAACAGTCCTGAAGGAGTTTCCACACATTCTGGCAACTTCCACACAAGTTGACTACCTTGCTTTTACTCTTCGATCCAACTTATCCCAAACCAGCTCTGTAGGGTTCATGTTGGGGGATTGTGGGGGCTGGGTCATCTGTCACAGCACTCCATCTCTGTCTTTGTTCACAAGATAAGATTTATTACATAACCTCAAGGTATGCTTATAATTGTTATCTTGTTTGAAAAAGCGATGATTTTCAGTAGGTGTGTCCAGACATGTGACTGTATAATGTTGGAATAATTTTGCTAAACTACTTTTAGGTGAATGAAGATGTCAGTGTTTTTGAGGCTCCAGGAATCTCTGTCAGGGTTTCCATTCCTGTGGAGCCTTGGAGAACCTGAGTGCTGTTACTGTTCATTCTTGTTTGCGCAGAAGCGGCGTGGGATGGACATAAAGCAGATGAAGACTTTTGTCTCCGAGGAGCTCAAAGGGTTGAAACAGGAGCATCACTTGCTGAGTCTGCGTCAGTTACCGACCTGCACGCATGGGAAATCCTCAGTGGAATAGTGGGTTTATAACACCAGTTGGTTTACTTTTCACCCTCCAGATATTGGGGCAAGTGAGTCAATGATGAAGAGAAAAACTAAGCAGGATTTCCAAGAACTGCTGAAGACGGAGCACTGTGAGTTTACACATCTCCATGTGGATTTGTGTCAGATTTGTCTTCCTTTGCTTGCTTTTGCATGTCTAATTTCTGATTGTACACAAAATGCACAAATTATATAAGCATAGAATAAACTTTAATTTATTATCGTGGATTGGATGATCTCACCTTCTTCTACTCATGCCTATGTCAGCATTGCTGGAGGGTTTCGAAATACGGGAATGTATCTCCTACGTTGAGGAGCACGTCAACCGGCAGGTCAGTGTGCGGTTGGGGGCCTCACGGCCAGGTGGCTCATTATAGCCGCTGTCATGTCTAATCTGGGGCTAAGACTTTGTTTTCAGTATATGCAGTTAGTCCATAATTTCATTCCACTGCTGTCTTTCATCTTGTGACTAATTGTCCCATCCTGTGTTGTAGGTCTCCATGATTGACAGTTTGAGACTTCTGTGTCTCTTGTCCCTCACTGAAAATGGTGAGTCTCAGTTATGGGTTGCCATCATAGCCTTATCAAAATGGAGTCTGATATTTGTGAATGAGTCGTGTATGTATGTGTTTTCAGGACTATTGCCCAAAGACTACCGATCACTCAAAGCCCAGTATCTCCAAGTAAGTTTCAAAATCCTGAAATGTCCATGAGTATCATTTTACCGTAAATTAACTGTGTGTCCATGTGATCCATTAAGGACTGAGAGGTCTTATTCTGAGGGGGAAATATGAGGAATATGTCATTCTGTCTGTGTACTCCTGCTTTCAGAGTTACGGCACTGAGCACCTACTAACGTTTGCCAACCTGAGGCAGCTGGGGCTGTTGGTGGAGCAGCAGGCGGGGGAGACCCTCACTGTCATGGAAAGCAAAGTGGGCAAACTGGTCAACGATAAGACCGTAGGTGAGGGAGTGAGCGACGGGGTCGAGCTGCAAGGGGGTGGGGCTGTACGGGGGATGCGATCCATTTGACCGGTGTTAGCGGCATGTATATCGTGGTCCTTGCTCTACACAGACATGGCTGGCTTCTTCAGCTAGGAATACTTGGTGCTTAGTGAAACAACAATGTTTTCCAGGAAAGTTAACCGACGCCTTCTCCTCCCTGGCAAAGAAAAGCAACTTCCGAGCATTAAGCAAACGGCTCGCACTGGTGAGTGGACTTTTCTGGTGACCAGCTGTAGATATGTGCATAGTTATTGGCAAAATTAACCCCCCTGATCATAGGTGCCCAAAACCATGGAGGAGTATGATCTTCGAACCCCCCGGGATATGGCATACATCTTCAGTGGTGCCTACATTCCCTTGAGCTGTAAATTGATAGAGCAGGTAGGCCCTCATGATATATTGTTGACCCACTCATGTCGCGCTAACGCTAACATGGCTGAGATTGTGATGTGGCTCTTCCCACACCGTGTTCCCAAAGGTCCTGGAGCGTGAGGGTTGGACCGGCCTGGAGGAAGTGACTCGGCTGCTGAACGGGAATGAGTTTGTTGGGTCAGGTAGGCTAGTTCGGCCTTCTGTGTAAATCTCCCTTTAAAAACCATAATTACAGTTGCCCCTCAAGATTTGTGAATCTGACATTTGCGGTTTCGTTTATCTACGAGTTTGCCAAGAACAATTAAATAGGAACATTTTTAGATGCATAAGCCAGAAATTTATAAACAATACTGAAAATGATTTGGATCACATAAAATCATATATAAATACTAGTGTTATTATATTTTACTTTTCATTAAAAAAATGTGATATACACAACCTGGCTTTGGCACCCCATGTATCTTTGTCTCGGCAACCAGCCACACACTTGTTAGTGTCTCTGTGACAAAAATTCACTTTTAAACTTTTTCGTCCCATTAATTTAGCATTTGTTGACCCAAGTATGATTCAGGAATTTCTCATTGGTATTACAAATGTCATATACGTCTCTTCCTCTTGCAATCTCTCCCTCTCTTCTCTTCCTCTTGCAATCTCTCCCTCTCTTCTCTTCCTCTTGTAATCTCTCCCTCTTGCAATCTCTCCCACTCCATCTCTCTCTCTTGCAATCTCTCCCTTTCTCCCTCTTGTGATCTCACCCTGTTTCTCTCTCTCATGATCTCTCCCGCTTTCCCTCCGTCTCTCTCTCCCAATCTCTCTCTCGTTCTCCCCCTCTCTCTAGCTGGTGGCGGATCTGAAACGGGGCGCACAACAGACTCCCAGCGCATCATACTGATCATGTTCCTGGGTGGCTGCAGCTACTCTGAGATCTCAGCACTGCGCTTCCTGGGCAAAGAGAAAGGTGAGCAGCAGGCTGACAGGAGGCACGGCAGGAACCTGAGACCTCCCTGTCTTTTCGGACATTTTATTCCATAATTAAATTTCATTGAATGACATGCATGAGCTGTGACTGGTTGGAGCCCCATCCTGGGTTCTTCCCTGCCCTGCGCCCATTGTCTCCGGGATCGGCTCCGGACCCCCACGACCCTGAATAGGACAAGCAGTATAGAAAATGAATAAATGAATGATAAGACGAAATGTATAAGAAACAAGATCAAATATCCAGTAATTTAATTAATTATCAGCTAGTAATTATCAGAATTGCAGCAGATGGGAGCAGAGTTCTGAATCACATTGCCTATCTTTTCTGAAGGGTTTTCTAAAATTTTCTATTTTTTATATGACATTTGTAATACCAAATCAGTTATGTCTCAGGAAATGTAAAGATGGAAGGCAAGTGTAACAATAATGCGATGCATTTATTCTGTTTTTAGGGTATAAATTCATTGTGGTGACAACCGCCATTATAAATGGTGCCAGGCTTCTGGAGGCCATGTTGGACAACTATGGATAAACCCAGAGTGCTTCTTGTTTGTGACCGGGCAGAAGGAGGACTGTCTTCTGTTTAAACTGGCCTCTCAAACAAACTAATGCCTAATTTTGCCAAGATTGGGTGTGAAAGATAATACTAAATGTTTTAATTAATCTATCCTGCTGCTTTAACAGCGCCTGCATTTTTCCGATACTACAATCTGTATGAATGTATGTATTTGTTAAATTACTTTTGCATAAATGACAATAACCACATATGCAAATACAGCCAAATTTGTTATCCTTTATAAACTTATAATTATAATTTCCAGTATAGAACTGTTACATGTTACTTTCCTGAATGTACTTAAGTAAAAGTCTTATCACAAACAAATTTGGAGTGTTTACTCTCATTTTACAGGAACATAAATCACATTCAAGCTGTTCTCTCTTTTCTTAAGCACTATTAGGAAAGGATTAGTTTTACCTGGGGATGTAGTGTAATTGAGATAATTACCGACGAGGTAAATTTAATCTAGTCCGAATTTGCCATGTCTAATTCTTACAAGCTTCCGGGGTGAAAATTAAGGGACGAATTTCCTTCCGTATTTCAGCAAACGCGCACCGCTTTCGGTAATAGTATAGTCATCTCGGTATTAAGATCATAACGGCATGGCAAAGCTTTTGTAAGACGGAAACATGTATACGCTAAAATTATTATTATGTTTCATTAGTAGGTTTATATTAGAGGCATGGGAACCCAAAAATGAAAATTCTGTTGTCATTTGCTTTCCAGACGCGCTAACTCTGGCATTAACGTCAATGTGCAGGATTCGTTTTTTTTTCTCCGCTGTCTCTGGTTATTTAGGGAAATAACACCCGTCTCTTATGGCGTCAGAATCGACCAGACAAATCACTTTACAAACTACATACCGAACCTCACTGGATAAAACTAATTCCGCCCGAAGCTTTATCCTGCTTTGCCGACGGACCTCTGTGATTACATCAGGGATTATTTCAGTTACAGCTTTTACATCCACCCATCTTAACAAGACAAGTCGTGGTTCCTCGGTGTTCCCTTTCCAGCCAATCGCAGTGTCATGACGGCATAGTGGGCGTGGCCATGTCCACAAAGTGGGCGTGAAGCATGAAAGCCGACAGGTAAATATATCCGTCGTCATGACTACGGTCACATGCCGACGGTGCTGGCCAATAAGGAATGAGACTACTTCCGGAGGCATGATTTGAATTGAATCAGGGAGGAACTGTCAAAGAACTGAGCGCGGCTTCGGCTACGCTGTATAAAGCATGATCCGTGTGTCCGTGACAAATAATTAATCATTCAAATAAACGATAAATATAATAAATACAAAGCATTACAGATCGACGCTTATAATTACAAGAGGTTTTTACGGCGTCACCATGAGAAAAAGGTAAGTCGCAGCGTGGTGCTGGGGTAGATAAATAGTAATAGTAAAGCGTCATGATAGATAAATAGTAATGCATAAGCAGTAAATAGGTTTTTTAGTTTTCTGATCATTTATCTTCGTACAGTGTAAGAAAATCAAGATTTCAGCTTGCCTTGTCAAAACGAGTCGTCTGCGGAAGGGGCTGATAATTTGGATGTTTTTAACTTTTCCATTGAGGGGCAGTTCATTTAGTAAGATAGGTTCAGTTCATGGAGAAATCCTCCTCTTATACTTTTAAATGGTTATATAGCGGTCTCTTTTTAATATCGGGCTGTAAAATGGCGTATAAACACAAGGTAACCTGGAATTCTGTTCATGTATTTGTTGTCTCCCCAGTGAGGTGCTAGCTGCTGAGTCGGTGGCTTGTCTGAATAAAGCTTTATGCCACCTTAAAGATATTTGGGAGGAAATCGGGATACCAGAGGATCAGCGACTCCAAAGGACAGCGGTAGTAAAGAGTCACGTAAAAGTAAGTTTGATTGGGGGAACATGAGAACCTGTATAGAGCAGGCAGTAGTGACCAGATGAGTGTTCTCCTCAGGGGTTGCTGGACATGATGATTGCAGAAGAAGAGGACCTCAGGGGGCGGTTGGTGAGCAGCATAGAGTCGTGTCGCAGGGACCTGGATGCACTGTGTAGGGAACTTCAGCTGCCTCTGTTTAAAGTGAGTCTCGAATGGCAGGAGATGTGTGTATCTGAACTGGAAACAGTCACACAAGCCTGCATCTTCATACACCTGAACTACTAAGGAATTCCTAAATAACAAGCTTCCTTAAATGGCCCAGTGACGCCACACTTTCCCAGCACCTGCGTTCTACCTGCACTCAGGAGGAGGAGAGCCACACCATGCTGCAGCAGGAGAAGGACATCCGCACCAGGGTCGAAGCAGCCATGGCACAGAAGAAGCAGAGGATGCAGGAGCTGAGAGCCCTGCTGCTGCAGGAGCAGGTCCTCTGTGACGTCCTGCGCACGGATACCTACCGCATCGACCACGAGGTCTTGCCCTCACTGGGGCAGCTGGACACCTTCCGCCATCACATCGCCAACCTCAGTGCTGAGAAGGTAGCCTCCCAGTGCCCTCTGCGCAGCTTTGGAGCTCTGTGGCACGGGTTTGAAATGATCTGCACAAATGAAGATGAAATTAGTTTAAAAGGTCAAATAGTGAAATTGCTTTGGCTATATTGGCTGTATTATAATATTTAAAAACATGTTCCTTCTAACGTTCTGTCACGCCCCCCAGGAACGAAGGCACGCTGAATTTGTCAGCATTAAGAAAGACATCATCTCACGGATGGAGGATCTCGACAGGCTTCCGGACACGAGTTTCGAGAGGGAGGTGATTTGTGAGGATGAGGAGGCCTTCTGCCTGTCAGAGGAGAACATCTCATCTCTCAAGCTTCTCCTCGCTCAGGTACCCAGATGCTGCCCTTTGCTCGGGCTTACGTGACGCCTGTAGTCCACGCTGACTGATTTATGTATTTTTTTAATGCCTTTTTTATCCAGCTTGAGGAGCAGAAGGTGGAGAACGAGCTTCTGTGCGACACTTACCGGGCAAAGGTGCGAGAGCTGTGGGACACCCTGCAGGTCAGCCAGGAGGACAGGGAGGCGCTGGCGGACCACATGATCATGTCGAGGAAGAGAGACATGGATGCTGTAAGGAGATGTTCTGGCCCAAACCCAAGCACATCCTCCTGTGTCTAAGGGGACTGTAACGGCATGGTAATGAGGCACTTCTCCTTTGGCCCATAAGCTGCAAGCAGAGGTGACGCGTCTGGAGGTGCTCAGACTTCAAAGTATCCGGGACCTAACCGAAGCCAAGAGGGTAGAAGTGGCCCTGTACTGGGAGAAATGCTTCTTCAGCACCGAGCAGCGACGCCTCTTTGTGTCATACTATGATGGTAAGGGGTTCATTTAAAGCAGGGGTCTCAAACTCCAGTCCTGGCGGGCCGGAGCCCTGCAACGTTTTTGGTTTACCCTCATTAAAAACACCTGACTCAAGTACTTACCTAATTACCACACAGCTCTTGAGCTGAATCATTTCTGTTGGAACAGGGAAAGAACTAAGCTACACAGGGCTCCGGCCCGCCAGGACTGCAGTTTGAGACCCCTGATTTAAAGTGTCTGCATGGTGTATTAATACAGGTGAACAGGTGGGGGCAGCTTGTGCCTTCTGGGCCATGGGTTTGAGTCCCTGTTCTGTTTGGTATAGAGTTTGCAAGTTCTCCGTGTGTTTGAGAAGGTTTTTTTACCCACACAGTCCAAAGAGATATGGTTAGGTTAGGCATTTCAAAAGGTCCGTTCCTCCCGTAACCCTGTACCGGGTCAGCAGGATGGAGGACGGGTGAATAGCAGAAAGTAAGGTGGATGTTCGCTTTCCACAGGTGATTTCACGGAAGAATTGTTGAACCTGCATGAAAGTGAGGTGCAGCGGCTTAAGCAACATTACCAGCAACACCAGGAGCTTTTCGAAGGGGTTCAAAGGTGGGAGGACAGCTGGAGACTCTACTTAGACCTGGAGGTGGGTTTATCTGTCAATTATAAGGACAGCAATGATGAGCCCATTTTCTCATTTCATTCTGGGACAGAGCCGGCTAATTCATGGTAAATGCATGGCAACTGTTTGGGTAATCTTGGTAACTTCTGGTAAACTTTAGTATGAAAGTTGTTGAACATGAATTAAAAATTTCGAAGGGTCAGAAGGAAAATTAATATTAAATTCTGCTCAAAGACCAAAGTATTTATTTTAGACTCTGTTCCTGCAGAGAAAAGCAACGGATCCGTCCAGATTTACTAACAGGGGTGGAAACCTTCTCAAAGAAGAGAAGCAAAGAGCCGATCTTCACAAGAGCCTGCCCAAGGTGAGGACGGGGGGGCAAAGCCCCCATGTGCCTGCGGCTCTCTGTCGGCCGCGTGCCGGGCACCGCACTGACCGAAATAACTGTGTCTGCGAAGCTGGAGAAGAAGCTGAAGGCTCAGATTGATGCCTGGGAGAAAGAGGAGGACCGGGAATTCCTGGTCAATGGACAGAAGTTCCTGCAGTACGTGGAGGAGCAGTGGGAGGTGCACCGGACTGAGAAGGAGCAGGAGAAGCTGCAGCGGGTAAAGACGGGACGTCCGTGGTGGTCCTCCAGTACAGGGTTGTGAGCCACAAGGCGGGGGACACCCTGGAGGGGATGCCAGTCTGTCACATGACAAACACAAATACTCACTCACGGCAATTTAGAGATATCAGGTAGCCTAACTGCATTTTCTTGGTCCTGCTGTTAATCTCCATGACAGCAACTGAAAAAGAGCAAACAGATGGAGGAGGACATGTTATACGGCACAGCCCCACGGACGCCATCCAAGCGGAGGCTCCCGGGAGCGCAGACCCCTGGGAAGGTCCGGAAGGTAACTCAGCATGTCATTCAGCCATCTATGCTGCCAGACATGAGGTTAGTAAAGGTCTCCAGCTGTCAGCAAAGACAGAAAAGCATGATTGTTAAAGGTATACGTGTAATCTGAAGGTTACTGGTTCCAATCCCAGAACGCCCTTCTTCTGGAGCCCAGCACTAAACTCATGATAAGCGACAGAATCGTAATAAAATCGGTGAATGGTGTGCCTGAACCTTGCTGACGCTTTCCCTTGACAGCGTGGCCCCGCAGTGCTGACGCCAGGGCGTGGCAAACCTCTGCACATCAGCCTGCTGGAGCGAAACAAGGAGAACACGCCACACCTCAACGTGGCAACTCTGTGTGGTGCATCAAGGCCGCGGACAAGCCCCCAGTGCCACCTCAGCGCTAACTCCGTCACCAGCAGCTGTTCTGAAATAGCGGTAATTCCCGTTTTTAGCGGAAGCATCTGCCAATGTGCAGGGGCAAATCTAAGAGGGGGGGGGGGGGGCATGGTCTCCCTTAATAAATACATGGCCCCTCTTGTTGCCACCCCACATCAAAATAATAAATACTAAATATTATGGCTGTATCAGTATACATAATTAACGATTTGGTACGAACCGTGGTTTTGGGTTCACGGTTCGCTACAGTTTCGGTACAACAAGGAAAACAGAATTAGTTTTGAAATTTATTGTTAAATATGCTAACGCACAAGCAATTAAGAACAGCTGTAAACCAAAGGCAATGCGTCTGTCGATGTGCCTCACAAAACTTAACAGATGCTTATTTGCATATTGTAAACAAAAATATTACATAATTAGAAGAAAAATATTTAACTAAATCCCCAGTTCCCTACTACTGCATATCTGTAGCAATGAACACCCCTATAGCTGTGGTTATTTTTAGTCTGGTCTGAATTTTCTGGCAAAAACACCTTGGATGCCAAGGGGAGTCTAACTTGCTGCCTTGTTCCAGTCGTACACACATTCGGCTCAAATGAGTCACCATGTTCTAGGTGTTTCCAGCCGCCAGACAGTCTTGGTCTTATCAGCTACTCTGTGAGTGGTGCTGCTGTATTTTACTGGGAAATCAAATTGTTCCCAAACCACCGATTACAACTGACTGTTACCAGCCTTAGCCGTAAGCAACTCACAGCCACAATTAGCATAATGTTTTCCGTGTTGAACATCTACTTGTGAATTTAGGTTCCATCCATATCAACAAATTTATTCACTCGTCACCCGAATCAAAAATAATGTACCAAATGGTACATGACGAATATGAGTGCTGTTACAGCCCCTACTAAATGTGGATTTTTATTTTCTAAGCAGAACCATAGAAGTGACACGGTTCGGCGTGCCATCCCCATAAATATAACTGGCCCCTGAGGGCCACCCTCCATAAATATAACTGGCCCCTGCGGGCCACCCCATAAATAAAACTGGCCCTGAGGGCCACCCCCCATAAATATAACTGGCCCCTGAGGGCCACCTCCCATAAATATAACTGGCCCCTGAGGGCCACCCCCATAAATCTAATTGGCCCCTGATGGACACCCCCATAAATAAAAATGGCCCCTGGGAGCCACCCCCATAAATATAACTGGCCCCTGAGGACCACCCCCATAAATATAACTGGCCCCTGAGGACCACCCCAAATGGAATACTCTGCAGGCATTCCTGCCAATCTCCATCCATAAAAGACATTTTATGGGTTCCACTGAAATAAAGGTAGCTGATTACGAGAAAGACCTTGGTGTATTTGTTGATGCTTCCATGTCCCACTCTCGCCAGTGTGGGGAAGCAATAAAAAAGGCCAATAGGATGTTGGGTTACATCT
>JAODKC010000009.1:5990287-6008289 GCA_026777985.1 Mormyrops attenuatus
GTCCCTCCAGCGTGTCCTGGGTCTTCCCCGGGGCCTCCTCCCAGTGGTACATGCCCGGAACACCTCACCAGGGAGGCATCCTGACCAGATGCCCGAGCCACCACCTCTCGATGCAGAGGAGCACCTTCCCTTCATCCCAAAGTTAAAGAACTGTTTATTCAGCTGTGAACCACAAGCAAGCCTCAAGGTTGTGAACCTTACCAAGGTTGGGGTCATACTCGCTGATGAATCGTCTGGTGAGGAACTTTACAGTCAGGGCTGCGGAAAAAGAGAGACACTGCTGTTTAACTTCTGACCCTCTCAGGACCTGTGTTGAAGTTCTTAAGTGCATATACTTAACATGGAGGACAACCATCCTGATTTCAGCCCTCTACATTAGCATTTACTCGACTGTTAAATATAGTTTATTTTCAAAATATTCACTATAGTAGAGCAACAATACTGTCAGTGATAGCAGTAGATGCCGGTGGCTGTGTCTAAGTTTAGTCTTCCGCAAGCACCCTTTAAACCACTTCATAATTTAACATGACCATAATAATGATGTCTTTAATTGAAATTCCGACTACCCACCCCTCTGGATATACAAATACCGCTGAGTGACCGTAGGTTGATCAAAAAGCTGCAGAAATTAGTTTTTGAGAACATCTTAAGCAAAGATGCGTAGGAAATGCGTAGAAGATATGCAGTAACTAAATTTGTCCACAGACCACCATAGATCGTGCAGCCCCGATCCGTACCTGATTTCCCAGATCCCGTCATTCCCAGAACGGCGATGTTGCACTCGGCTCGCCCTCGGTCGGGAGCGGAGGCAGCGCTAAAACCTCGAGATCTCCCAAACATTAAGGACATCCTGGGTGGCGAATATGCAAAGAAACCCTACGGTAGATGCATGGCGTTGGGCGTGTACATGCCTGTAAATACAACAGGGCGCAGAGTGGAAAAATATCATTAAATCAGCGCTGGTACTACCGATACATTAAATACCGTATAAAAGTGTCGCGGAGTCCAGCAGGTTTACCTTCAGATGTACTCCGGATCCCCGAAACATTGATTGTTTAAACTCGCCTCTTTCAAATTAAAATTAATGACATATATTTCTTCTGTAAGATAGACTTATCCATTCATTGAGTAAAGACCGGCAAATTAGAGAAAGTTTTCTGCATTTAATCCCAATTGGAATTAATTCCAAAGCCGTGTGTTATTATTTTCTAAGGAAGCGGTTCAGAGGTTTGAGGTTTTGCATGTTGAGATATTCTCAAGACAGAAAAAGCCCGATTTGCCGAGGAATGCCGGCGCTGACGTAGGCTGTCTCATTATCTATCTCCTTGTAAGGGAGCGGCTCTCACAGCGCGCCTTGAAGTGATGGAGAGACGCGTGAAGTTTAATCCGGGGAACATTATCGGCATTTATTCTGACATTAATCTCTGAAAACGCGCACACTTTAACACAGACGACGGGGTGTACAGACCGTGTATATGCACGTCTGTGCCGGAGGGAATACATCCTATTTTCAGGGATTACTCATATAATGTAATTATTTTTTAAACCACTGTTGTTAAGCTGGTAGCAGGTAGAAACTATAATAATCATTTGAAATCTATTGCATTTCTAACATTTCTCTATTGAATTAAAATCGGAAAAATGCAATCAGTTTCACACGGAGAACTAGCTGGATTCCTGCAGAAATGACGGGCGAATGACAGATCTCGACACTGGGTTTAGCTACAAAATGACTGCAGCCATTGGGGGGTGAGTTAATGAAATGTACAGAACTGCAAATCCGTTGATGTAGTGTCCTGAGACAAGCAGGTGCATTTATGTGATCCTGCGTGTGCTGGATCTGGCCCACGTTTTTATATCTGCCCTGGGGGAGCCTGTCATTGGGCTTGGTGTATCAACTGCCAAGGGTCATTGGGAGACAATAGAAATTTGATTGGCTGGTGGGGTTCCCAGGTGGGGTGGGGGGGGCTGGAAAGGGGTGTTCCGGGTCTGCACAGTACCTTTTGGGTTCTTTGAGTGAATTGGCATTAGATCTGTTGCCCTTGGTTACTGGTTTTTAACAATTATTTTATGCTGTGGTGTCAAGAGATATGTACAATATCCCGGTCACTTTGAGAACATAAAAAGGATTTATGAGTCTCCTCTACACATAAATGTCTGTTTTTACATGTCAAATGTTTGCATGTCATGAAGTATTAACTGCCCCCCTGTCACCCTGCTATCTATAGCCAGCGCTATTCTTACAGCCAGGAAAAATACCGGGATCAGTACAGTAGATACTTGTGTAAGAGCAGCTACCTTGTGTAGAGTACACAGTGTCATCTTCTGGAAAAATGACTAGGAAACAGAAATGCTTTTCACTATCCGGGTGAATTTTCTCAGCAGGTTATTGTGTTATGTTGCAGTTTAAGTGTTGGGAGAAGGTGGTTTAAACATGGTGGAACCTAGTAGTTGCTATGAACTGGGAAGTGAAACCAGGCAGCCAGATTGCGGACCAGGGAAGAGTCTACGAGCGACAGCTCTGAAGGTGAGACTGGAGGAGAGCGTTTTCCTGGTCGACAGGGCCCTGCTGCTTCAGCACTGTGAGTACTTCCGAGCTCTCTTCCGGTCTGGAATGAGAGAGTGCGGCCAGGAGGAAATTCACCTGAAGGGTCTGAGCGCTCGCGGGTTCCTGGTCATGCTCAGCGTGTTGAGGGGTGAGCGGCCCATGCTGGACGCCGACGAGATTGTCGATGCCGCGGAATGTGCTGGATTCCTCCAGGCAGAGTTTCTCACCAGGCACCTCGTAAACATCATCAACTCTGACAACTGCCTGCTCATATGTCAAGTGGGAGCCAACTATGGGATAGCTGACCTCCTCCACAGCGGGGCGCTGTTTCTCCGAGACTCTTACCGAGACCTGGAAGGGGCGGCCAGTTGTCTCTCTAAAGAGCTGTTGGAGTATGTTGAGTCTTTGACTCCCAGTACGTACGTGACCGTCGGCGCCCACTCGCCGAGCGTCGAGCTGCTGCAGGACTTCGTGCGGACGGTGTGCTATCTGGATGAGGATGAGAAGGACTGGAAGGTTCTGACCGACTTGCCGAACGAAGCCAGCACCACCATGGCCGGCCTGACTGTCCTGGACAACAGGCTGTACATCGTTGGAGGGGTGCGTGATATTAGCAACCAGGTGGTTGACTCGTGCTTCTGTTACGACGCCTCTGCCGACACGTGGAGTACGTTTGCCAGCCCCCACCAGCCTCGCTACAACCTCACGCTGGTGGGGCACGATGGTTACCTCTACGCCGTCGGGGGGGAGTACAACAGGACGATCATGTCCTCGGTGGAGATGTATGACGTCTCCACCAGCACTTGGTCTCAGGCCTCCCCATTTCCCCACCCCGTATCCAGCGCCCCGAGTGCCAAAGTTATGAGTCGGATCTTCATTTGCTCATGGAAGCCGATGGGTGCCACTGACATCCACGAGTACCTACCCGGGGAAGACAGATGGACGCTCCTCACGACACTAGTGAGGCACCAGAGTTACGGCCACTGCATGGTGGCCCACAGAGACAACCTCTATGTCATGCGCAATGGGCCCTCGGATGACTTCTTGAGGTGTGCTATCGACCGCTTCAACCTCACCACGGGGCAGTGGACAGCCATGCCGGGCCATTATGGTAACAGCAAAGGCTCCCTGTTCACTGCAGTGGTGAGGGGTGACTCCGTTTTCACATTCAACCGGAAGATGACCCTGGAGTATGCCATCGAGGACGACGCATGGAAACCGAAAAGGCAAATGCGGGGTTTTCCACGAATCGGCTCCTTCTGGACCTTTTTACTCAGGCTGTCAAAGCCTGGGAATCAGCTGGTGAGAAAGAACAACAACTATCAGAGGTTCAAGAACCAAAGTCATCCCCATCCCTCATCTTCTTTACACTGCGCTCTTTGATGAGAATGTTTTATGCAGTTTATTAAACAATTTATGGGCATACCAGTACTCTCCCTTTCATTTATGTATGGAAACAGAGACAAGAATCTTACTACATTTGAAAAGGAGCACATCAAAACATTCTGCGAGATGAAATCTATTATTAGGAGGCACCGTTTGGGTCTGGCACATTTACAGCAAAAGCCAGGCAAGTGGCACTAATTACGTACTTCCCTGATTTGCTGGTACCCTAAACGTACCTAGTTTTTAGGATTGCATTTGCCCCTGAGAATGAGCAGATTATTTACGTATCATTGCCTGAGAACTTCTAAGTTTTATTATGTTTTCATAAATTGTTGGAGAGTGATGTCCTTTCTCCGCTGTAATAAATGCACAGAATCATTTTGAGGAGTCCTAAACGAATAGCCTTATCCTGTTTTCTTAACAAACAGCCCATTTATATCACGTCCCCTGGGCCGGTTTGCCAGACAAACGTCGATCTGAAGAAGCAGACAGAGTGTAGGTTTCCTGGCGTGGCCCATGTGGGGAAGCTTCCATAATATGGTCAAAGTACAGTATGTAAGATGGGGAAAAACAGTGTACAGATCATCTTGTTCTATAGTTTCTGTTTATTCACTACCAGTCAAAAGGTTATGCACACTCTGAGAGACTAACAAATAAAAGTACAGTATGGTCACCATTTGAGTACATTTATCAGCAAGAAAATGTCATATCTTTGATTCATCAAAATTACCTCCTCTAGCAGTTATAACAGCATAGAAAATTCGAGGCATTCATTCTGCAAGGGACATTAAGTGCTGCTCTGTCTCATGGGATGAAACTAGTGCATTTAAAGTTAAAAATCAGCCTAGAATTTGACCATGACAATCATCACACAAACAGTTAATAGGATGAAAGTCATGCTAGTTAGAAACTCTTTCCATGTTATAAAAGAAACTTGTTTTATTTTACTTTTATTTTCATGTATAGCTGTTCACTCAACTTTCTAGTGCTTAAGAAGAATTTAAAAATCTGCAGTTTATAAAATAAATGGAAAAGTGGTAAAAATATATTCTGGCTTTTTGTGGAGGGACTTTAACAGAACGCAAAAGCCTCGCATTTGTTATCTCCTGCCTGTTAAGTTTCTAACCAGCAGATACACGTTCTGTCTGTTCTGGCTGTGCTCCGGTGACACCTGACCCTCCACGGGGGTCTCTACGGTACTTTCAGTGTAAGAATAACATCCATATCTGTTAGCATATACTATGCAGGACCTCGTGCACATGCAGGAATCATAAAGAAAAATGTGCAAAAAAGCAGAAACAGGTGGTCGGTAGGTTACAAGAGTATAAATATTCTAAGAGTATAAATAAAGCTAAGAAAGCTGTTCTGGAAGTTTCTTTGGGGCCACCTTTGCTTGAAGACAGCCCTTAATGTCTGAACACTAGTGCCAAATTAGCCATGTATGTTCGCTTACTCATCTGATACTTTTTCCCAAAGCGGTTGACGGATTCACCCATTTATGCAGCAGGCTGTTTTGCGGAGGTGGTCCGGGTAAGTCTGTTGCTCTAATGCGTAAAGCGGCAACCTCCCTTCCCAGGAACTCGGTCAAACTTGCATTTTTTAGGCAATAAGTTCCACTCATTCAGCAACGGAAAGCTTGGCGCAGCCTGTGACTGACTGAATGATAACTGCCTGTTTGATGGGTCTTACACCTTGTGCACGTACAGTTTAGCACTTCCATCAACAGTAATGATTGTGCCAGTTATAATTATGTCAAACTATGTCATTCCTTTGACATCAAAACAGGCTGTGAAAAGTCAACGATGAGAGGGTGAGACTGCAAAACAAAAACATGTGAAATATTCCCCCCTCCAGCCGTGTCACACTAACGAGTCATAAATATAACTGATTAGGATTTGGGCTGGAAGCACTTCAGAATAAAACAGTGCGAATGTTAATAAAATTTGGATCCTAAGTACCAATCAACCATCTCAACATCTATGTGTGTGGAGTTTCTGCCTGTGTCATTGTGGGCTTTTCTCCAGGTACTCTGGTTTCCCCCCAAAGTCCTAAAACAGACTAAGGTGGATTAGAGTTGCTAAAATTGTCCACAGGTGTGAATGAGTGAGTGAATAGTGTGGCTCCAGACCCCCCAGGACCCTATATAGGATGAGTGGGTATAGAAGATGGATGGATGGATGGATGGATGAGTGGATGGATGGATGGACATCTGGACAAAGTCTGACACATTATGGGTGTTTCTCGATATGCGTACTTGACCATACTTGTGTTCTTGCATACCCATTTTACGTCATCTTCCATTGCCGAAGAACAGCTCCAATACTCAAGAACAGAAGCACAGAGGATGGTAAAAATCCCCAGATGTCGCTCTTGCCCCATCCCAAATATCAATTGCATCCTCAACAAATGAGACAACCCCATAATTCATTGCACCCCATGATCATACTTGGGAGGCAAGTTAGCAAGACTGGTCTTGCCAAGATCACAAATATGATCTTTGCGTTCTTGGTATTGAGAAACACCCTTTGAGGAATTTATCATGGGCAACCTAGACGCTGAATTGTGGCACACAGCACTGTAATGACAGTCCTCCAAGTGCATCATGGGATAGCAGCAGGGCCCATCACGCAGCATGCATCATCAGCTCCTCCAGGGCCCTCTCCCCGTGGTTCTCATGGACCAGCAGCACTTCCTTAATGGTGTTCTGCTGAAATCCCATCTCGTCAAACTGGGCCAGGAGGTGTAAGAACTCAGCTGCCTAAGAGTTTGGAGGTCGGGAGATAAACAAGGATCCATGAGATCCAGAGTCATTTGAAGGAGAGAAACACGTCCTAAATGGTGACATTGTCTCAGCCAAAGCACTGCGACGGTGAAGATCAAGCCCTTCACATCCAGGGTTGGTTCTGGAAGGGGTCAGGGGGGCCAGTGCATGCCCCCCGCCCCCATGTTCCCCTAAATATGTATGTGCCTTGGGTCTGAAATAAATATATTATTGTTACTATTATTATGATTATATATGTGAGTTAAAGTTTTGTGTCCTGGAAACAGGCAAAGCACAAACGTGAGCACGCTTTCCTGATGGACTCAAACACAAGTGCACTGGGTGGTCGAGTCGCTTCAGTTAGCAAAAAGCGAAGTTAATAATAGAAAAAATATCCAAGCTTGTAGAAGCAAGACTGTCTAAATAAGAAATCAGACAGAGTGAGTTACATATTTGTAAAAACAGTAAAATGCATTGCGTAAATAACTTAATGGCTTTTAAAATTGTCTTTTGCTTCTTAATGCTGACAATCTAGTGTAAGTAATACATGGAGGACGTTAAGACCAAATGCAGCTGCCTCCCCTAATAGAACAACTGACCCCAGTCTGGCCCCCCACTTGAAATGATCTAGGATCCCCACTGTTCACATCGACATCTGCTGTACAGTTTCCGCAAGCTTTTTTGTTTTTTTTTTAGAAGAAACTGGCATGAAACAAATCAGAAGAATCGGCCTTGGGCTAAAGATTGACAGCAGGATTGGCATCAGGAGCGGGACTAAGACAGTCACATGGGCATTAGCTGGCATAGCTGGAAAGGGAACATGATGGATTTGTGTCTCAACCTGGGCTGCTCACCTTGGTCTCGCAGTTCTGGAACATCTCTAAAGCCTCTTGGACCTCAGCCACGTCGTAGCCCAGCTCACACAGCCGGTCACATGACAGCAGGTAGCTCAGCACCTGTGGGGACCAGAGGCATTTGCATGTACACATATGGAAACCTATGTTACGCATGTCAGCCTGCCAGCTTAGCGGGATATGTCCTGGAGTACGAGACAGAATGTTCCAGATTAGCCAAGCCATGATTAGCTTAACGCTTTTCCAAAAAGCCATAATCCTGCCACACCAGCTGCAGTCACACGTTCAAGCTCCCCATCAAACTGTCATTAGCATCTGATTCCCAGATCATATCAGAAATCCCCCGAAAATGCCAATAATGTTTAAGTGAAAGATAGTGACATGTGACAGACACTCCAGCCAATCAGAAAACAGGATGTATCAAAGGCTGGGGACTCTCTGTACTGAAGACCACTGTCTGTACTTTAACCACTGCCACCACTGCTCTGTAGCAGAACTTAAAATTATACAAGGCTCCCCCCGGGAAAACGCCTGGCCCGGTCAACGGTCAAGCCATGAGCTTATGATCCTCTGGGGGGTTGGGGGGAGGCAGGGTTCACTGGTTCCCATGGGAGCTGCTGTATGATGCTGAGAATGAGGCAATAAACACCAGGTTTGGAGGCTCCAGGGAGCAGATGCCTATTTATATCTGTTTCCTTCTTCTTTCCTTAGGAAACCAACACCAAGTTTTGGAAGTTAGAACCAGATGTTTCCTCATCAAACTGGAGAGCAATAGCGAGCTTAAGACGTGATTCTGGGAAGGGTTCTTTAAGAAAGAATGAAAAAAAAAAACCACTGGCAGATCATTAGACTTGTTACATAAGTGGACTCTAAGCAGCTACATATGCTCATAGGCAAAAAATGTAGCCATGAATCAAATTACATCGTGGAGATACGTCAGTTCGAAAATCGTTCATTGTTTCTCCAGTGCTTAATGTAAACATTTGTAAATCGTGAATAAAGATCAGGATTACTTTGGTTTGAGATAGTTATTAAGCTGCCACAAAGTGTTGCTCTTTTAAATATTAGGCTTGGTGCTTGGAAATGGACATCATCTCCCACGTACGGAGTTTTGGCTCTCCAATATCAGAGCTCTATAGCTTCAGTGTATAACTGTCTTCAGCTTGGTTGCCGCTGAAGGCCCTTTTTCCGATGTGAATTCCCAGAAGAAACTCTGTGACTGTGAATGGCGGCAAAGCCATGGTCAGGAGACCCAGTTTTAGCATACCCCCGTGGACGTTAGCAGACCTGATCTGGGGTCTGCCAGCCTGTCTTCTGCAGGGCAATGATGGCTGCACGCAGGGGGTATCCCTGCTCCGTGATGGCCTCCAACAGATCGCGCTCCTCCTGGCTGAGTGCCGACAGCAACTCGGCCGACGAGTCCGCAATGGAAGTGTGGGAATCCAGGGGTCGGCCTGCCGTTGGGGGGCGGGGCTGACTGGAGTAGGGGCTTTGGGACTTCAGAGTAAACAGAACGCTACATCAGAGCCCCCCAAATAAGACCAGAGTTCACACCAATAATGGAACAATTGTCATAGCAACCCCCAGCCCTACAGTCCTAGATGTTTATCTCACGCTGTAAATTCCGGCTTTAGAATTTCAAAATAAGGGCGCAAAGGAGATTATTATCAGAATGCATTACGCCATGAAGATCTGTATGCATAACCTTGACATGCCTCATTGCTGAGAAAGACATTTCCAGAGCAGTTCTACTTGGTAATCCCAACCAGCTTGGTAGGATTCCAGGAAAAGGCTTTGCACTAGTTATTATTAGCTGGTTCATCAGTATAAACATATGAGAAATGTGAGTAGTTTGGACCCCTGTACCCCCAAGAAGTGACATTCAGCCTATACAATTCATGCTCAGTGCCCTGAATGAAACATGCCATGTCATTTTCCTTCTTTCAACTATAGAATCCCTTGTATGTCACTGATGGCTGTGGTAGATTTTATACATTCCGACCTGACAAATGTTCTGAAGGATCCATATCTGAAATACTTCCGATGCTCTGAACGGTGATCAGATGCCTGGCAGCTTCTAACAAGGTCATATAGCTTCTGCCAAACATGGCCGTTTTGGTCATGTGGAGGTAACCAAGGTCTTCACAAGTAAAGTATCTTCTTGGAAGTACAATGGTTTAGAAATAGCCAGTGAAACGGTGCCAATCGATTAGATATGAGCGAAATGTGAAGAATAAAATCCCTGCATTTTTTAATGGCAGCAATGCAGAGACTCAGGAAATGTGTGGTTCACGTCTTACCTGCACTGCTGTCTGGTGCTGCTCCACCCTGGAGGTCTGGACTGTTGAGGAAGGTGCTGGGTCCCTTGAGGTGGATGAGGCACAGGGTCCAGGGGAACCAAGACAGCGTGGCCTGCTAAGCCGCCAGTAGGAGGCGCTGTGCGGTGCGACGCCCCTAGGCAGTGACGACTGTCCAAAGCAGCTTAGGCTGCAGGAGGACAGCTGGGGACTCCTGAAATCCAAAAGCTCACCTCCTTCTGACAAGCTGGGCACTGGCACTGGGCCAGAGGTGGGTAGAGTCATTGCTGGGTCTTCATTGGAGGAACCTTCATCATGCTCAGAGCAGCTGTCCCTGTTGCCCTCAGAGACAGAGATGGAGAACTTTACCCTAGGTGGCAGGGGACCTGTCGTCACCTTGGGGTTCAAGCTAAGGTTCCCCAGGCAAGGGGAGGGACCCCAGAGGTCGGTGCTCCATCGGCTGGCCAGCCGGCACACCTCAGCACCGCTGAACATCAGCCAGTGAGGGGGGCAGGACGAGGTGAACTCCAATGGGGCATCAGACTGGTGCACCTCAGGGTGCCTGGGGTGCCCCCCTACCAGTCCTGCCAGGACCCAGTTCTCCAAGTGGAATTCATACTGGCAAATACAGAAAGTACATGGTCACACAGCCAGAAGACCCAGAAGCAGGATTCACATCGTCTTCTGATAATCGCCCACCAGTGACACAGTTTCGATCAGTAAGTGTCAAACACAAAGATTCACACCAAGCCCCGCATCGCAGTAAAGGGAGGCTTTATCACAAGTTGAACATTCACTCTTGCTCACATTCCCCCCCAAACTATGTGGAAAAACGTGCATTTGGTCCTTGTTATTTTTGGACTTATCAGAAGGGTATAGAATTCTAATCCTTCAGATGTCCTTCTACAAAACAGAAGAACGAAAGACTAACAAAATCAAAACTCAGCTCATCTCCAAATAAGGGGCTCCTCTCCGTGGCTGAGGATAGTAAATTCTATTGCATGTCCTACGGCAGAAATTAATGATGGAGAGATACTGTGAGAGTCTGCAGAAAGATTATCGATGGTAAACACAGGCCCAGGGTGCTTGAAGCCCAGCAGAACAGATCACCAATGCCATCTATCGTTACTGGGGGACGCAGCACGACTTTCAAGAGCAGGCTATTTATGGAGAGCCGCTCTGAAGAAAACACAGAGAGCTTGGTTACAGGAGAACCATGAGATCTCGACAATAATTACAGTGACTACTCAGTCACAAAAGATATCCTTTTAAACATTTGTGATAGAGTACCAGTTTAAGAGCTAAGTGTTTACAACAGGAATTTAAGCAAAGGCCCGGAATGTAGAAGGCAAGCTAAGACGAAGACACAAATTACAAAGAATGGTGACCAGCTAAAATCTCTAGACAATACAGCATTTGAGCTTGGCATAACTCCTCACCTAATATAGATTGGTTACTTAGCGGAGCTGCAGTTCCGACACTATTATGAGTATTATTATAAGGAGATGAACTCTGAGACTGGGCGAGCTTATCATAACATTAGCAGTAATATAACACTTCAAGAGAGTCCACTGAAGGTGATGCCCCATTTTGTGGAGTGGGGGGGGCTGCCACACACACACCACACACCTCTCGATCCAGGGGTTTTGATGGCAAGGTGACAGTTGGGCTCTGACCTCAGTCTCCCACATTAACTGCAGGACGTCCGGGATGGGGAACTCGGGGGCCATGACGGGCTGAGGCGTCTCCGTGGAAACACTGGGGATCTTGAAAGGGATGTCCCCTAGACTGCTCATTTCGATCTCGGGTTTAAAAAACGTCTGGTTTAAACAGTGACAAGACAGTCACACATAATCGGTGTACTCTTCCCTTCTGAGTTTTGTAGTAAATGTACTTAAGGCAAGACATCTACTGTAATCTCTTCTATCCTGGGCCTGATTCTGTGCCTGCATCTTAAAGTCCCAGTGAACCGTGCCGTTTCTCTGAGGCTATATTTACAGTACCAGTCAAAAGTTTAGACACACCAAGCCGCCTACCAAGGAGAGTGACAGTGTCACATCACGTGACCTGGTCACCTGACCTAAACACAGCAGAAATGGTTTTGGAGGAGTTTGACCAGAGAGTGAAGGAGAAGCGGCCAGTGAGAGCTCAGCATATACGTGGGACCTCCTTGAGGACCAGGACAGCTGGGAAAGCATCTCAGGAGGCCACCTCATGAGACTGGTGTGGAGGAGACAGTAGGGTCAGTCAGTCCCTGGAGCGATTGGAGATAAGGGTCTCGCTCAAGGCCCAGTGGTGGGATCACTCTGCTGACCATGGGATTTGATCCAGCAACATTCTGAGTCCCAACCCACAGAGCTGCCCCACACCCCCTCCAACAAATTATTTCTTTTTTAATACTTTTTGTATAAGTACATAATTCCATGTTATTTTATAGCGTTGGTGTCTTCTTGATTCTAAAATTTAGAGAGCAGTACAAATAAACCTTTCTATGAGTAGTTGTGTCCAAACTTTTGACTGGCACTGGGCTTGGTTACATGACCCTGTAAATAAGACTTCCTAACTGGGGACGATGGGCCTCTTCCCACAACACTGGCTCCGGCAAGAAGCCCAATGACGGCCAGTACGAATCACCCCTTAGTTCTGCCACAGGGGGTTAATAGGCACGAGGGGCAATTAGGAACAGCTGGGCCAAGGTCCTGGGAAACCTTCAGAACCAGCAGATGGTTCTGGGTGTCATCCACATAATCGCAGCACTGGCTTAATCACCAGCTGCTTTCTAAGCTCTTAATTGGCTTAATTTGCTAACCCAGCAAAACAAAAAGTTAAAAAACTGTGGTTTTATGTGGGTGTTTTTACAGCATCGTTATTGGAAGTAAAATGATTTCATCCTTTAAAATTCTAGATTATGCATCTAGACAACATCGGCACAACTTTAAAGATCAGGAAAATGCTACCAAAGCAGCGGAAACATACGGCTGGTTTGGAGAAATACTGACACCTACAGGAAGATTTGAGGGTGAGATACAGTACATGACAAGTGCCCATTCCAAGTGCTCTCAGGTCGCTGCTAGTCCATTACATTCCCATTCCAGATAAAAACATTTAACTGCAAGGTACCAGAAAAAAGCAACCAGAAAAAGACAGCTGCATTTTCCTGACTACTTAACATCAAAACGTCCCTCTACATCCACCCTACGGAAACCAGTCATAAACATCACCCATCTGCAGCTCACATTCAATCTCATTTCGCCATCAGCAAAGATTTAAAGCACCATGACACCCTGAGATTACATAAGTGCAGTAAAACAACTTTATAACCGTGTTTGTAGCCAGAGGCTGAATACCGGATATGTGAATACCTGGAGGTAACCGACGGCAATAAGGTCCGCCCGGGGGATACTGGATTCGGCTGTGTTTGGAGTGCGAGCAGACTCTCACGCATTCAGGATGAGGTGAGAAGCTGAAAGATCTAGTGGTGTCCAGAGGGGGTGATGCGTCTTAAGTCACTGATCGACCTCCATAATCCTCATTGGGCTACTAATCCTTCGTCATGACTTACGGACATCGGTTTACCAGTAGCGACACATGGCGAGACAGATGACCTTTCTAGGCAAAATCGGGCTGCATTGGGAGAAACTCAAAGAAAGCAAGATACCCAAATCCAAATTAGGCGGTCGAGCCAGACTTGAATTTCATACAAAACCACATTTTTTATTTAGTATAATGTCAGATGGTTAAATTTGACCTTGTAAAGGAACAACTAAATATCTCCACAGCTTTGCCAACTAAATGACTGTGACTGGTAAAAATTTCAGACAATTTCCGCCAAGTAAAACGATCTGTCTAATGTCCAGATCTCTCCTGAGCGCTTCGGCACATCGCGCACAGTCCAAAAAAGATAAATGCATACAGGCACAATTCACAGGTTGCATTTTCAAAACCATCTCATGTTCTTAGATCTAATACCGATGCAAGCAAGCTTTTTTTCTCCCTTTGCTTGCTACACTTATGACAAAAATAGGCGACATGTAAAAATGTAAACTATCGTGGAATTCAATTTTGGAAGAATATTATAGTAATGATGGTTACCAAACATTGTGCAATAAAATAAAACACACAGATTTTTTTAAGCTATTTTCAGCAAATAAAAAAATATATAGTTTTTATTTATGAAAATAAATACTTCAGCATCTATTCAGCAAAAACTTTTTTTTTCTTTTTAAATAACAGACATGCCTGGGACATACATGCATGTCATAAGTAACATGAAGCCCAGAGGTAAACTGATCAACAGGTTTAACTGCTGATCAACAATCTCTCCTTGTTCCAGAGGGACAAGTAAGCACCTCCAGCAGAGACTGTGGGACGGGGGCCGAACGAGGCTGTGTCCCAGGGTGTCAGTCACCCACGGTGTCCTCCTTGTCCAAGGCGGTGGCCCACACCTCATCCGAGGGCAGCTCAGGGAGAACCCAGCTCTGAGGGATGTAACTGCCATCGGGGAGATCCAATGGGACCAGGTACTGATCCCACGCCCTCCTGGTTGGGAAGAAGACAGGGAAACCATGACATCATAAGTTCAACTGGAGATCAAGACATTTTGTAGGACTGCAAACCATGCCACTGTGTGAAGGTCAGGTCACATTGTGTCATAGTAGCGGTGGTGAACTCACTGGAAGCTGTAATGCCAAAATGTAGCGCTCACCTTGTCTGTATGAGGGCGTGCAGGGAGGTCTCTGCCTGTAAGTAATACTGCCTGTAGGGCTGCAGCGGGTGGTCAGCAGGCATTTCATCTGGGAGGAACAGAGCAGCGGTACGTTATCGCCCCCCTGTGGGGAAACTGGGTAGGTTTTCACATACCCTATCTTGCTTTCCATGACAGACACAAACACACTAACAAATATCTGTATCACAAAGACCAAAAAACATCAGGTTTAAATGGACTTTATAGTCATTCACTTACTCTTAGCCCAGACTACCTTAAAACCAACAAGTTATCCGGCTAAGCAAGAAATCCTGCTTTGTGATACGGGCCTCGGGTGGGAGCGTCCAGCATTTCTGGAGCAGTTATGGTTTAAGGCCACGTGATTTGAACCCATGACCTTCCCAATACGGCCACAGATCCCTCACCAACTGTCCCAGGAAGAGACTTGACTGCAGCTCACATGCTAGCTGTTTAAAGAACATTGTTATTCCACTAGCAACATGGTTGCCAAGCAGGTCCGTTTTCGCAGCAGCCCCGGGCGTACCTCCGAAGAGCAGACACTCCACCTCCCGCCTCCTCTGCAGCTGCTTCTCCCTCTCCTTCCGGTGCCTCCTCTCCTGCTCCCGTTTCCGCTCCTCCTCACGCTCTCCCTCCAGCATGACGCGGAGTGCCTTTTCCTCTGCCGCGTACACCGCCGTGCGCTTGCGGATCAGCCTCCTCAGGCGCTCCAGGTGGCCTTCGAACACCTCGTCCGCCTCCTTTTCCGGGTGGACGCCTGTCCCAGAGGGGAAAAAAAAAAGGGAAAACCTTATACATGTACAGAGTTGGGAAATTCAGGTCCAGAGAGTGAAAGTCCAGACCAAGATTTTAATACTCAACTGGTTGGCTGAAACAAAAGAGTTGGAAATTTAAGCATTTTAAAACCAGCAAGCTCCCATGCTGATCCACGATCAGATTTCCCAGCCCCAATCCTAGAATTAACCTATATAAACGTGCCTTGGGTCTGCAAATGCTTAGCGCAAAACTAGTGAACACTCAACCAATCCAAGAAGCCAAACCACAGACGCTTGATTTAAAATTCACTGGTATATCCAATCAGATTTGTGCGATAGGCATTGATTGATGTAAACTGCAGAGTGCACTGCGTGCTTGACCATAGCCTTACTTTCAACTTATACTCCATATAGGGTTGCGACTGAGCTGGCATGGTAAAAATTGGGTCGCAGTGCAAAAAAAGTTGAGAACCACTGCTGTAACGGACACAAACTGGGAAGCTCCAAAGGGATATGGTTATGAGTTTGTGTCCCGCAACAGACATCTCATATAGGCGGGCTGCTGCTCTGTGTGCAGTGCGTCCTGAGATAGCCGCCAGGTTCTCTTTGATCCTGCACCGGATAATCATTATTATCATTATTATAATACAGTAGGCCATCACCGGCCAGCACCCGGTCCCTGACAGGCGCGTTCCCGGCACCTTTCTTAGCGGCCGCCTCCTTCCTGAGCCTGCGCAGTTTCTCCAGCGAGCGCAGGATGTCCGTCATCCTCTTGGCGTCCGCCTGCTTCTTCCTCACCTCCGACAGCACGCTGTCCGCCGCCTGCCGCAGCTCAAGCTCCTGTACGGCAGTGGGAAATGTAACACACGGCGTCAGTTTCGCTGCCGCAGCAAACACATCGAGAATACATACCTTTAATGGAGACCGCGCTGGGAACGTCACTCATACCCTTTTCTTCTCTTCCACTTGTTGGATACGTTTCATGCGCCAGTTTTCTATAGCGGCGTCCTTCTCCGAAAATCTTGCCTCCTTTTCTTTTATTTCCTCGCAAAACTCGCGTTTCTTACGCCGATTCCTGGCTCTCTTCTTCCGAATCAAATCCATCGTTTTCTTGCAGGCGTCAATGCCAGCGCTGTCGCCGAACGTCTTCAGTTTGTCCTGCAGGTCGCTGCGCATCGCCGCGGCTTCGGCGTACGACTCCGTCCACACGGCCTCGTTCTCCATGTTTTGCTTTAATTTCTGGCATAAAAGCGACAAGTCCGACACAAGCCGGGCGGCATCATAAAGCCTTTCCTTCAGCTGACATATCGAGAGGGCACCATCAGGGTCCTTTGAAGTGGGGGACTTTTTAATTTTCCTGTCCAGCAAAAAAGTCAAGAGCCATTTTTCATCCAGGCGCCTCTGTGTGCTTTCTGGATCGGCAGGTGAGGGCTGCAGTCCCACCGACAGTCCGCCGTCCTGCCAGCGCCCAGGGGGCGTTTCATGGTCCGCGGAATCACGGCCGTATCTTACAGTCCCCGGGGTATAATCAAAACTTTGTTGTTGACCCCCAAATCCCGGGTGATTAAAACGCGATTCACTAACGCTGTGCGAGTTGTCACCGACCTCTCTGTCTAAATGAGAGACCCCCATCTGAGTATGTGGCCCGTACTCCGGGTCCGCACTGGAAGGTAGATCGGCCGGTCCGTCCGCCTCGCTGTACCTATGGTTACACTCGGGGTTGAAAGGAAGCGCCGGTGGCGGACGAGTCGGATCAAAACCCTGAACAGAAAAATCCTGAGGCTCAAGGTTAAAGCCCTGATGATACGGCGGTCTGAACATGTAGTCCGATCTGTTATGCTCCACATGAGATGTAAAAGGTGACCACTGTGGTTGAATATATCTTTGGTTGTTAGCAGCCATCTGATGCGGCGGCGGTGGGTGTTGATAAATACCTTGACTGGGCCAGAATCCGCCAGGGACTGGTACAGAACCGAGCATCTCATTACTGGCCGAAACGTATGATCGGGGCCCCGGAAAGCTGCCGCTCCCCATGCCCAGCATGTTAGGATC
This sequence comes from Mormyrops attenuatus, assembly GCA_026777985.1. Classification (NCBI taxonomy): domain Eukaryota; kingdom Metazoa; phylum Chordata; class Actinopteri; order Osteoglossiformes; family Mormyridae; genus Mormyrops; species Mormyrops attenuatus. Next base: position 6,007,664 of record JAODKC010000009.1, read on the forward strand.
CGGATACATAGGATGCGATACCCGCTGCGCCTGTCCTTCCGAGTACGTGTGCTTTTCCATAATCGTTTCGACTTCAGTCCACACACTTTGCAAAAGAAAAGATTTAAATGAATAAAATGTCAATTAATCCGTAGTCAAAGAAAGCAAAACACGAGTCCCAACAGGGTTGCCGGTACAACACTACTCCACAACCGTCTGAGGGCTGGCAGTTTTTGTTGGTCACGGAAGTTGTCCTCCTTTATCACGTTATTAAATACACAGCGACACAGTGAGGAGCGGAGGCCTCATTACACCCGGTCCGCCTATCAACAGTAACGTAGAAAAACGACACTCAACTACATGGCCCCCAAAGCGACCTGCCACGGATCGTCGTCGAGTATTTTATTGGCGCAGGAAAATGAACAACGAATTTATAAATATACATACTACATTATAAACATAACTTAAGTTGAATGCTTATATTAATGATATCAATCCAATATAGATGAAACATTTTTCATTTTTGTTGCACATGTGACATGTATTTGTTATGGGTATGACATGAAATCGTTACCTGGATTCTAATAACATTCTGAGGGATAGCCAACATGGATTTAGGAAAGGTAGATCCTGTCTAACTAATTTAC
>JAODKC010000009.1:6008389-6050499 GCA_026777985.1 Mormyrops attenuatus
TTCACACAGCGTGTAGTTGGAGTATGGAATAGTCTTCCTGCTAGTGTAGTGCAAGCTAAAACCCTGGGTTCCTTTAACTCTGAGCTATTAGTTAGGTTCTCCCCAAACGAGCTTGATGAGCCGAATGGCCTCCTCTCGTTTGTAAGTTTCTTATGTTCTTATGACTAAAAAAATACCATTTAGGTTATTTGTAAAGAAACTTCACTCCGGTGTAATGTTATGTAATAACACATTCCCCAAAATATTTACATGTTTTATTTATACAATTTTGCATAAAATGCTGTTTATTTTACATCGCATACTCAAGCATTTTTTTTTTTTTTTACAGATATACATGTTTTATTTATATATTTAAACAATTACACTGACAAGTCTTTTAAGATTCATACCTGGTTCAGAGTAGCACTCTGGCTAAGTTTCCTGGAAGTGTATGATTAACTGGAAAAAGGGATTAAACTTAAAAATGACAAGCAAATATTCTCGACTAGATTTTTAAAGTACAGAGTTCAGCCAACGAGTTGTGGCACTATAAAGGCCTTCAGTGGTTCGACATGAACGATACAAATGAAATTCCATCCTGAGGCAGATTGTCTCTCACTGTTCCATTAAGAAACAAAGCCCTACATGGAATCCATTGTAGCATCAACACTCCTGTGTTATGACTCCTGTGAAGATGGTTTGTGCCATTTAATGCTACAATGTTATTGTAAGTCAAATCAATAAATAAACAAAACCCAACATACATAAAAAAAAATAATAGTTGCATCCTAACTGACAACGTAACGCCACCTCCGGTATACATTTCCTGAAGTGCAACAGTCATTGCAAATGAATGTGAGTCCTGATCCCACCTAAGTTTTAAGCCTCGGAAAGGACAGTACAGCCGCTTGTTACCAGGATACTTCTCGCAGTGAATGCTGGGGTGTTCGCAAGGAAAACACTGAATATGTATCTACAGAATCTCACCTAAGTGAAAAGGAACTGATGCCAATCAAGGTACAACGCGACAAAATGTCAACATAAACTTAAAAAACTGTTAACAGTTTTGTTAAAAATTTATCTATTTCACTTTTGGATCCTAAAACATTTCCACCAGGTTAAAGTAAATAAAAAACGTCTACTCTATTGGTTAGGGCTATAAAGAATCAATCTGTACAAAGATAAACACAGATAAACAGTTACCCACTGCTAGCTGTTTAGTAGAAAGTTAAACCTGGTCTATGAACCTTTGTTGCCAAGACACACTGAAATTGCTAATGTTATTGAAAATTAAGGAGGCTGGAGGGCTGATTCCCTTTAACCATTCATCCTAAAACTTCAACGGTGTGTGTGTTGGATGGTTGTGGAGAGACTCTGAGCAGCAGTATCAGTTGTTGGCTATGTCCGCCTGTCTGCGCCAGCCGTCTTCCTCCACCCCGCACTCATACTCCTCATCACCAGCATCCTTAGATGGGGCTCTGAAAAGGGCGGGAAACTCAAGATCAGTTTTCAACTTCCATCGGCGAGACTGCAGGTTCTCCTCCAAACTAATGGATGTCCTGCAGTTTTGAGGGGACCGGCGCCGACGCACGTTCACTTGCCTGATGTACTGAGGGAGTGACTTTCCTAGAACCACCTCTTCGTTGATCTCTATAGCTACGATGTTGGAATGCGGCACGTCGAACATAGGATCCAGCAGCAGCTTTTCCTGGCAATTTTGTCATGCATGTTAAGGCGCGAGTCAAAAAAAAAAGGTTCTGATACGAGTTCTCAATTCCAGCGACTCACCATGATGCACCTGAGCCCACGGGCGCCTGTCTTCTTCTCCAAAGCCAACCGCGCGATGCCACGCAAGGCGTCTGCCGTGATGTTGAGGTCGCACTGAAATGGAAACCGCAGAGGCGAAGCCATCAACATGAGAGATTCTTCCAGCAAGCTGAATGCATATGGGGCCAGGTCGGTCAAAGAAACGGATTCCTGAGAACCTCCGGCTCAAATCCCAAGATGGGGCTTGCTCTTGGACCCTAGAGCAAAGTACCTCATCTGCAGTAAAATATCCAACAGCACAACCGGGCAGCTTTTAGCATCGATTACTAAAACATGATCTCGGATGAGGAGGCACTGACCTTGTCCATGCTGAATAGCGTCTGGTACTGGGGCACCACGGCGTTGCGTGGCTCTGTCAGGATGCGCACCAGCGTGTCCTCGTCCAGGCTGTGCAGAGGCACCACCACAGGCAGCCGGCCCACAAACTCGGGGATCATGCCGAACTCGATGAGGTCACGAGCCTCCACCTGTCGCAGCAGCCGGTCTCGCTCCTCCATCTCGCGAACCGAGTCCGTCTTGCCGCCAGCCGCGTCAGCTGCCTCCGACTCGGCGCCGTGTCCCTTGCCCATGTTGGATGGTGCTCCAAATCCCAGGTACTGCATCCCAGGAAGGGAAGAGGACAAATGAAGGTGGAGACAAATCACTTCTTCACTCAAATGATTTTGTCTCAATGTGCTTTAACCCCACACAAATGATCCGTACGCACAGTTTGTCACTGATGCACACGCGGGGGCCTCACCTTCTCATTATTCCTCCTGCTGATGATCCGGTCGAGCCCGTTAAAGGCGCCAGACGCCACGAACAGGATATTGGTGGTGTCCACCTGAACCGTCTCCCCTCGCAGCTTTCTTGAGTTCTTCTCGGGCACGTTGACAACGGTTCCCTCCAGGAGTTTGAGCAAACCCTGCCGAAGCAGACAGTAGAGAAAAATAAAACCCACAGTGGAGCTAACTATTTATCATTCTTAGGCCTGCTGCTCGATTTACAGCCGTTTTCCTATAAATGCTAGATGTCTCCTCATTGACGTTTTTACAAGGCACAGTTCTAGCTGGACCTAAAGACCATCGCCCTGTCTTACAGATACCGACCTGCTGGACGCCTTCACCACCCACATCTCGCAGCTGGTGGATCCCGGGAACGCTGCCAATCTTATCGACCTCGTCCAGGAAGACGATCCCTGGAGACAAGAAGTAAGCCTCTGTGGTCTACAAAACTGTGACGACGACCTAGTGATCCAGAATAAGTCCGATAAAACGCACCTTGCTGTGCTTTTTCGACGGCATAATTTGCATCCTGCAGCAGCTTTGCGATAACCGATTCGATGTCTTCCCCCACGTAGCCAGCCTGCGTCAGTGTGGTACAGTCACAGATGGCAAAGGGCACATCCAGACACTTCGCCAGGGTCTGAGCCAGCAGTGTTTTTCCTGAAGGGACCGCAGGGGGCGATGCGAGGTTACTCTGACAATCTTACCGGATACAGAAGATCAACATCATATGAAAGTACTTAGCGATTTAGAATCACCCGATCCAGTGGGACCCAGCAGAACAATATTGCTCTTCTCCAGCTTGATGTCAGCGTGGACGGAGTCCAGGATGTCGCTGCCCCTCCTCTCCTGAGGAGCCTGCTGGGATGCCTGCTGCTGCAGAGAGGCCCCCAAGGCGTTGCCATGGGGACTGATCCCCGCGATCTGGAGCAGCTCTGATCCCATAGGGGGCAGGAGTTAAGCAGTAGGTTAAAACGATGAAGTGGGCCTTGTTAGTGTCCACACTAAGCGACCAAGTGAAAAGTGCTTTCACTACATGCGTAAAGACAGCCAAAGCTGTAAAGTTCAAACACGGTAACGATGACAGGACAGGAGTCATTCGGCCACATTTAGTTTTTCACCCAATTAGAGAATCATCCACATAAAACTACCTAGACAGAAGTCACAGAAAACACAGGAAGCTTAGCGCTGACCCATTTCCAGGAGTTCTGGTCAAGGTTGGTGATAAGACAGATAGGCTTTTAAAATAAGCTTTGTTCTGTCAACAAGAACAAGTTATATGGGAACCAGCAGATCAGCCATAGAAATCATTTGACACAATGATCTTTGGTAAGAGCTCTGGCCTCGCAGTTCCCTCCAGATCACGCTGTTCGAGTTTTCGTCAAGACAACTAACTCTACCAACACTCAGTCACTAAACCAGACAGACACCGAGAACTAGATGGAGCAACATTTAGTCGTTTTCTGATTATCTTTTTTACAGGTAAAGTTAGGTCTGGAGAAATGATGGTCTCCTTCACGCAGGGAGTCACTTTAACAGAAACCTCACATCTCTGTGTGTAAATAGGTGCAAGTTCAGTCTATTAATAGTCACAGCAAACATGGAGCTGAAACTGGGCCAGCAGCCGCCTCATCTGTGTCTGACTCAGTCACCACCTCACTTACACTCTACGGCATTCACTAAAAATCAGAACTGGACAGGGGATCATGTCAGCACAAACAGCAGGCAGGGAAAGGGCACTGGGAACCGCACTTACTCGTGAATTTGTACTCATCATCCCGTCTTCTTATCTCAAGCTCTGATGAGAGAAGACGAAAGACTGAACATCTGCACGCCCGTCAGAAAAGGGCAGCCTTAATTTTGGTTTTATTCAAACAGCCCCCCCGTTTTTGTAATGGAACGTCCTGGACTGTACCAACCTCGTGGCTGCAGGGAGGCTTGCTTCTCGGCTTCCAGCGGCTGCCTGGCGCCTGCTGGGATGTTGTTATAAATGCGTTTGTAGTGGTTGTACACGGCCACCGCCAGGACTTTCTTAGCATAGGACTGACCCACTACATACTTATCCAGATATGCGAAAATCTGCACGAAAGCAAAAACATATAAACACATAAACCTTATAAGGCAGGTAGAAATCAGCCAGAAGAAACAACTGCAATCAGCTAAACGAAACCAACCAAACAAAAACATGCCGGCCTGAGAAAGGCTGCATGAATAACAAATACATGTGACTCTTAGCTATCAGCTCGCTCTTAGAGGCCACTGGGCATCTGCCTTTACAGCGGGAATGGGGGGGGGGGAAAATCGATTCAGTTACAAATCACAATTCTTGAAGGCACCGATTTTTATATCGCCATGAGAGTTAAAAAAATCTATTTTAAAATACGAATCGAAACGTAAATTACTGTAATTACGTTGGCCACATTTGTTACTGCTAATATATTTGCGCGGTGGCACATGGTCCGACTGCTAAGGCGCCCACATGCACAAGTCTGGCACGGTGCCATCATGAATAAGCAAGAATGTGCTGAGGCTTTTCCAGCACAGTCTCAATTTAAATCCAGAGAGCGGACAAACTTTGGAGTCTGTAAAGTAAACAGACAGCTAGACATGAATGCAGCTATCTACGACTTGCCACCGTAAAGTTAAATATTGTGGTAATACCACTAATACCATTGTGGATGGTGGATGACCAAAAACTTACAGCCACGTGTACAGAGCACCAAACCCTCGACACAACTTTAACTATCCCCCCAAGCAGTAGCGGCAAAGCTAAACAGTTGACTGCTAAAAAGCTGCTACAATGGCAGGTACCGAACAATTTTATGTTGATCATTTCCAGAAGTGGAAAGTTCAGGTCGAGAAAGAACAAATCCAGACCATGGTTTGGTTTCAACCAACCAGTTGAGTACTCTGTCAACTCTTTATGCTCAAATGGTTGGTTGAAACAAAACCTTGGTCTGGATTTGTACTATCTGGACCTGAACTTTCCACCTCAGATCATTTTGTCTAAAGGTTTTTTAATGTAAAAAAAAAAAAAATGTACTTTAAATGTTGACCTGAAATGGTCAAGAGGATCAATGTTAAAAGTAAAACATTTTTAAGCAAGAACAACTTCAGCAAAAAGTAAACGAACAAACAAAAAAAAAAAAAAAAAAAAAAAAACATGACGTCACTTTCAAAATACATAACAAATCGGAAAACAAATATCGTTGTATCAATCAGGGAGGCGTCTGCTAATTCCCACCCCTAGGGGAGCGGTTACCTTTTTCGGGGGAGGAGGGGGCTTCTGCTGAAAGGCCAACTTTCCCGCCTCGGTAGCCGATTCTGGCTCCCTGTTCAGACTCTTCTTGGTGTCCGTTTCTGAGAGCACCACGAAAAAGTGATGGCAGTTCTCACATTTAACGAAGCGCGTCGACGCTGCCAGTAAGGGAGGGGGAAAAAAAGAAAGAAAAAAAAACAAAACACAAAACTGGTAAGTGGACCAAGAACCACAAAAATTCCTTGTTTTTATAAACAACATGCATTAAACCAAGGCCACAATTATAATTTATATTGGATGTGTTCAGATGTGTTCACAATGTCCCCCACCAATATATAATTATGGCCTTGCCCCCCCCTCCCAGTATTGACTCCATGGATACAGCCTTGCATTAAACAGAATCTACAAGTGCAAATAAGTATATAACATGCAGAAGAAAATCCAAAGTTACACCGAGTTTTCTATTATTACACCATTTCTCAGTTATCTAGTGGAGCCGCAGGGGTTTCTTAACTTACACACAAAGGTTTCCACGTGAGTGCATGGATCTCCGCATTTAGGACACCGAAGCTGGCCGCCTCCTCTCCCGGAGCCTCCGGATCCACCAGGCCTTTTACTGCCTCCGTCACCAACTGATTTCTATCATGGCAACAAAAACAGCAATATGTATTACATAACGAAAGGGTTAGCAGAATGCATTATTAATTCTACACAGTCAACCAACAATATACCTTTAGGCATGAATTCAAAACTTGCACAACCTCAGTAAGACATTCAGACAGACATGCAATCAAAATGTGATACATGGATACTGCTCAGCATGGAACATCTGGAAAAAAACTACTGTAGATAGTATATAATTGTATCAACACTAACAACAAAGATTAACACCCGTCACTGACAGAACTATATCATCGACCTGCAGATTGCTATATAAATGCAGTCCATTGCATTTTGTCTGTCTGTAGAGCAGCTATACAATGTGTGTACCTTTCCACCATCAGCAGAGCCGTCTTTGCTCGATCCCTCCTTGAATGCAAAATAAACCGCAGACTCTGAGAAAGTTCTCAAAGGTACTTTGCGAGGCAGGCCAACGTCATGAACTCCTGGTCTACTCAGGGCAAACAGTTGAACCCGAGAGCAAGAGATTCCTTTAAATGCAAGAAAACTCATAACTCAACAATAGATAATAATAATAATAATAATAATAATAATAATAATAGCCTTCACCTCCAAGCTAAACATCTTTCAGCAATAAAAACTACTCATCATAAACTGAAGCATGTTAATATAAAGACTGTAAGAAAATCTAGTCTAACAGAGGCAATCTTAATTATCAAGCACCACAGAAATTACGAAATCGGTCTGATTAACGTCGTTGAGAATTCACAATGCTGTCCAACTTACTAGGCAAATACATTTACATTACACACACTCACATTAAACCACTGACATTACTACCCGCAGTTGGTCTAACAGGCAGATCAAACATTCCCCCGCAATATTAAGGTTTCCTGCGCCGGGCTGCCTTACCTTTATGCGCTGAGTTTAGGAGGAACCTCACCGAAGAGGCGCACAGACATGGCATGTTTTTGTTCCTATAGATTAAAGCAGATCATTGTCACCAGTTAATATAAACAAGACTGACAGGCAATCTAAGTTATCTAGTTAGTTAGGTGATCATGCAGAGCTAGATAACTGTATTAAACAGCAGCTGACACCGGTGATGGGAATCTGCTTGTAGGCCGAAGCCTGGGTGAACATTTAAATTCGGATTACGCTGTAAAAATATACATCCATGTCGGGGCGTAAAGACGTGACAGTGTGTGTTCCCGTAACGCGACAGACGGTATGCTGGCTGATCCTGTCCTCCGGTTACCGAGCTGTCGAGGTCAGAACCTGTTTCGCAGATAACGTCCATGGTCCACTTACGCGTTTTTCTGTCCGCCGTAAACTGGCCAAAACGCCGTTCAAGCTGTGGCTGTCAAGCTTATGGCCCGAGATCGCATGTGTAAACACCCTCTGAAAGAAACAAAAAAGCAATACAAAATTTTTTTTATATATATATATATAGTTACTCCCTGCTCTGGCGTGACCCTGTAAATCTAGGAGCCACAGTACCGCAAATGCTTAAATGTGTCGGGAATACCACGTAACGAGCTCAGCTTTCATTACGTCACAGTCCGCCTGACAGTGTCTGACCAAAGATCTTCTGGCGCTGAGAAGATGGACAACTAAATAACGTCACGGTTCTGATGATTGAGGTTATGCAGTTGTTTTCCTCTTGCAAAATCTGCTAAACGCTGTTTAATTCCTTCAGTGTCTTGCAGAAAGTCGTAGTGAATATCATGCTCTCCTCACTTTTCCACCGGCATTTAACTATATACCTTACATGTTTCAACCTCTGTATCACCTGCACTGTACTATACATTTTCTTGTTATTTAGTTGTTTGCTCCTTACTTTCCCTTTGGGGAGTAATTTTATAATTATACTGGGTAAAAAAAAATTATTTGTCTTGGTTCTGAGAGATCATGTTTCACCACGCAAAAATGAGCATGAAGATGAACTGTAGATCGTCTATATTAAACCAGCGAGAAGATCTTCTCTGTCTTCCTTGCTAAACCACGCCCACACGGCGCGGAGCACCAATCGCTATGATAGGTACGCCCACTTATGTAATGGCACGTCCCACTACCCTTACCATTGTATTTTAGGGATGTAAATATTCCGACCGTTTGCCGTGGTTAGGATCTCACATTAATGTGAAAAGTGAAACACTGAAGGTAGCCGCCACATTACACTGCATATGTTTGGACTGTGGTAGAAAGCCCCCATGACACAAGGACAAACTCATTGTGAAGCAGTGGTGGAATTTGAACCCACAACCCTGGAGCTGTACGCCACTGTGTGTCCAACATTTTGGCTGTTGTACATGTTCCTTGTGCATTTTGCGACAATTATTTGTATATCATACATGTTTAAAGAAACACAGAGTATAAATGGATATGCTGCTGGTGGAAATGTTTCTAGTGTAATAAAAATGTGGGCGTTTTGAGGCTTAAACATGGAACATTGGAATGAATATAATGCTAATAATAGATCTGAATTAAATGGCATTTTATATTGTTACAAGGAAAGTATTTGCTTCCTCAAACTTAATGTCTCGTACAGATACTTGAGCAAATGGTATATACCTGGCTAGGGGACTTTCAGGGCTGCTGAACTTTTTTTTATTAATTTTAATTAATGAAAATACCCTAGGAAACCCACGGATCCTCCTAAAACATCTTTCCAGAAACAGACTCAGACCCCAGGTGATGGCTCTGGTATATGATATGTGCTGAATCATTGTTGCCTTGAACAGATTAAATAGAATCAGGAAATTCCACTGATATTTTATACAACACCCTTCTGAACACAGTTGTCTTATAGCACTTCAGATTTAAGAAGAATGGCACAACAAAATGTTAGACCAACAAACAGGAGGCAGTGACACAAATCTCTGTGGAAAAATGTTGGAAGACAATGCAGAGAAGGAACAAAAAACTCCAAGACAGCACTTAACTGCCCAGTCCACTGTGACATGTCATGCATATCACACTGATACTCAACCCAGTTCCAGATAGCACCCAGGTATCAAGTGTGGATCAGCGCTGACCCTGATATACGACAGACATACGTCAAAGTGTTCAGAAGTTGGTGCATCATTGTTAGGCCCATAAATTTATATAAGCCACACTACAAACAGCCTAGAGTTATCAGTATTAATAAAACTCAGTCTGGGTTTAAATACTGAGGGAGGGAAGACGTTTCATGTATTGGCTGGCAGTGAGCTGCATAAGGCAGGACTTTGATAGCTTATGAGTGCAAGGCGAAAAAGTCCAACCAGTCATTCATCCAGATAATTAATTTCTTACAAAATGTAAATACCTTTAAACAAATAGTAAATACATTTACAATAAATTGTTAGAATATTTTGTTATGACTGACACAAGCCACATTTTCAAATATAACTTTACAATATATTTTTATTTTATTGAACTTTAGCATTTTCACCTGGGGAGCTGAAATTGCATCCACCTTGCACCCATATTAAAATCGACTATGCAGAATTGGTTAGATAGGATTATTTTCCCAGCAGATCAAGATCTGTACGTGCATGTTTTTTTTTTTTATTTAAACTTTTTCAATACAGAACAACGATAAACCAAAATGTACAATAATATATATCGTACAGTAATAAGGTAACAAACATGCTAGGGGGTGCTATATGGAAATCTATACAAATACTTCGAATGAATCACGTATTTTTACAGTTTTTTCAGCTTTTTTATTTAGAGAAGGTCTGATTGAATTTAGATAATACTTCAACTCTAACTGAAAAGAAATAAAAGAGGGTTTCCTATGAAGACATTTACTTTTATGAATGTGAAACTTGGCTAATAAGAGAATGAGATTTATCAAGTACTCCTGTGGGCTGCGACGATTTTCAATGATCCCAAATAATATAGAATAGCAAAATCAATCATAATAGACACTGAAATAAAATTACAAACATCGTGCCAAAAAGAAATTATATAAGGACATTTCCAAAATAAGTGAACAACAGTCTCTGGACAATTGTTGCAAAGTGTACAATCTATATCAATGTTTTTTTTAATCTAGAGAAAAGATAATATTTAACTGGGTAAATTTTATGGATAAGCTTAAATGACACTTCTTTTACTTTATTAGTAATTAAATAACGATCAGGAATACGCCAAACTTTTTTCCATTCAATATCATCTACTAATCTGTTCCAGTCTGATATTACGTACGGCATTGTGACCACATCTTTTTGAAATAAAGATTTAACAGATTTATTCGTTTTAGAAGGATAGGAGGGGAAACAGATTTTACCAACAGGAGAGTGCCTGAACGTGCATGTTTTCTGCATTCCGTTAACGACAATGACATCACGCGTAGTTCGCGGAAGTCGGTTAAGAATTCTGCTTTGTAATTGGGGTTCACTATAGGTGACGTTTATAAGAAGGCGGGACTTAAAGAATCGCGGAAGTTAATTTAGGATCAATCATGTGACTTCGGTGGAAGAGGGTGAGAAAAATGTTGACGATCTAGTTTGATGCCACGCGTGGGTGCTTCTCAGGCTGATATGCTAAGTACACACGATATTACTACGTTTTTTTATTTCGAATCCGCGAATGCATTGCAGATACTGTCTTAATGTAATTCACTAGCCATCCGATTCAGTGGGTGCCGTCAAAGAGGTTAGATTTAGCAGCACAAGCGTGCCCGGTAGCGTACCATTATAACGGATTGATCTAAGTTTGTGAAAATGCAAAAACGCAACAATGGAAGCTATCCTTTAAATGTGTAGGCTGGTAGCTAGTAAGGACGCATGCCAAGTCGATGTCTTTACTTAACTAGATAACTGCAGCTGAGGTTTACCAGGCGTGATTGGTCTTTTAAATCGTAAAAATAAAATTCGTGAAGTAGTTTGTTTTATCACGCTTGATGGGTTCTTTGTTCTTTACCTGTGGCATGCTTTAGCAGTCCATGTTCTACGTTTCAGCAAAAATTAGTTTATTTGAATTATGCCTTTATTTCATAACTGAGCGTATCGATTTTTCTGTAAAACCAATAACATCGACTATAACCCAGAATCAAACTCATCATTCAGCAGAAACAATGAAATCAGTTTCTTTCTCTGAAATGAAAGGATTTGATTTGGTTTTTCTTTCTTAAATTCCTTCTTTTTTGTGCCCAAAAGCTCGGTGTGTGTGAATTTTATAAGTATGGTCACCGATCACTTGTGAATTTGACGGTTGACGTTTTAGGACAGTAAGGCATAATAAGGACGAAAGTAGTAATTTAATCTGCAAGGTGAATGAAGGGAGTCAAAGACCAGCAGAATAAAACTAGGGGCAGGTGTGGCATGTTTGATACAGATGAACTGAAGTTCGTGTAAATCGTAACTTTAATGGTTTGTTTGCCCTAGCCATGGAGGAGATTAGAGTATCCCCTGACTACAATTGGTTCAGAAGCACCGTCCCCCTGAAAAGAGTAAGCTGCCTTCACCTGTTTTTTTTTTCTTCAGCTGATCAGATGCTTGTATAAGATGTAACTAGAGTATCGTGCACTAGGTACTTTGTATCTCTTCAATTTAAAGCGTAATCGCAGTAGATTTTAAACGTTATTATATGATCTGTATACAATTAGATCCAGCCATGGGTCTGGACGTTTCACACTGTTAAGTCACTCACGCTTTTCTGATGGACGTCCGTCCACCCGTGATGATCACGCTAGATCATAGTGGATGACGATGACAGTAAGGTGTGGTCGCTGTACGACGCGGGTCCGAAAAGCGTCAGATGCCCGATCATCTTCCTGCCGCCAGTCAGCGGGACGGCAGAAGTCTTCTTCCAGCAGATACTGGCCCTTACTGGCTGGGGCTACAGAGTCATTTCGGTGAGTGCTACTTGGGGGTGGGGGGGAATAGCAGATGAATGTGTGGAGAAAATACTTCAAATTTGCACAGTGTAATGCCCCCTGGATAAATGGTATCTGTACTTACGCTTTTCTTGCTAAGACTTGTGTGGTTTAATAGAGATTGAAATTGTTCTATCTGTGCTACTCGTTATTCTGGAAAAAAATATACCGACAAACATTTTCTCGAATGTACTAATATATCAGTGGGTTGATTTATAATTGTTGACTTAAGCGATGGTCGGTTTTTTTTGCCCTGTGTCCATGGTCATAGATTTTGAAAAGTCTGGATAATGTAACTCATACTGCTGTTGTCTTTCAGCTACAGTATCCAGTTTACTGGGATATATTGGAATTTTGTGATGGGTTCAGGAAACTGCTGGATCACCTACAGCTAGATAAGGTTTGCTGTTTTGAATGTTTACCTTTATTCTTGCTATAAAATATTGATTCACGTGTGTCATTAAATGGCGCTTCTTAAAGGGCATTTTTGCAAAGGATTAATAAATTTCTCTGTCGCAGGTTCATATATTTGGGGCTTCTTTGGGGGGGTTTCTGGCGCAGAAGTTTGCCGAATGCACGTACAAATCTCCCAGAGTGCACTCCCTCATTCTGTGCAACTCCTTCAGTGATACCTCCATCTTTAACCAAACATGGACAGCAAACAGGTACAGTGTTCCATCTGCCGGGGAGAGCCGTGCTGAGCTGCTGTGCACATGATCCCTCGCACGCTGATCCTGGGCGACCTTATGACTTCTTTGTTTTTCTCCTGTTTCAGCTTTTGGCTGATGCCTGCCTTCATATTAAAGAAGATCGTTCTGGGGAACTTTGCAAAAGGACCGCTCGATCCGAAAATGGCGCATGCCATTGACTTCATGGTTGATCGGGTTAGAAATTTCCTGTCTTAGTCGTGTTTTTTTTTTTTTTTTTTTTGCTAGGTTCAGAAATGGTCTCTCCCTGTGATAGATTTTATGTTACTGCAAAATTCCTCCATAATAGTAGTATTTCCTGTATTTAATACTTTCCTTTTAAATGTACAAAGTTAATGGAGGTTGAACAGATGGCCGAAGCACTGACCGCTAGTTAGAATTGGTTAGGGTTGGAAAGTTAGGCATTTATAAAGTGTTTGTACTAAACCAGACAGAGTATATGTCTCACACATTCCCGACTGACTGGAAGACAATCTCTCTCTCTCTTCTTGCCTTTTTGGCTCTGATGCCAGTTGGAAAGTCTGAACCAAAGTGAGCTTGCCTCTCGTTTGACACTTAACTGCCAGAATTCATATGTGGAGCCTCACAAAATAAAGGAGGTGGCTGTGACCATTATGGATGTAAGTAGAATTCCGGCATCGTTGCGACTCCCCAGCCTTTGCTGGGACCTCAGAGGTTTCTGTCACACTGATAGTCGACCGTAACCATTTGCGGCTGGACCCTGTCGTCTCTTCAGGTGTTCGATCAGAGTGCACTTTCACACGAAGCTAAAGAGGAGATGTATAAACTGTATCCCAGCGCCAGAAGGGCTCACCTCAAAACGGGCGGCAATTTCCCGTATCTTTGCCGAAGTGCCGAGGTTAACCTCTACATACAGGTAAGTATAACATACGAGGAAAGTTACAGTTTGTTGTATGTTTCAAGATTAAAATGCTTCTTAGCAGATTTAACAGCTTGAACCTGCCGGCAAGCTTCCATATTTTGTTGAATGATGACGAATTTCAGCATTTTAGTCTTTTAAAAGATTTAAGACTTTTAAAATCTGGGGCATTGTTTTACATTTTGAGTCTTCTGTAAACAAAGACCTGCATGTGTGTGTGTGATTCCGTGGAGTTTCTCCCCATTAAACAAATGACGACCGTGATTTATGGAAAGTCCTGCGTTTACTGAGCTGGAAACTCATTGAGGTTGATATATGATAAAGGAAACGATTTTATTTGGGGGAACTGAAAAAAAAATTCATTCTTAGGTTTTCTGAGTGCACATTCTGAAGAGTAACCTGTTGTTCAGACAGGCCTGTTTATGTAATGCCTTTTCAGGGTTCATTTAATGTCAGCTTTGTCTGCTGCTCGGCAAGTGAGTTTCCACTGAACATCACATTTTCCTCCAGTGATTCTCTAGAACATAAGCAACACAGGGTTACAGGTCATTTTAAAGTGAAGAACTTAATGGGATTAACAATTTTCCATCTTAACTAAATTTGCTCGGAACAATTAAAGCTGTGATGTTCTGAATCTGTATCTTCTTTAAAACCAACAAGAGTTTATCACACTTCATTGGACATTCTGAACTGAAATGAACATATATGGATAAAGAAGAAGGCTATATTCCCTGCGCTGTCCCACATATACCTGTAGGAACATGCACTCAGCCCCCGGGCAAAAGCCGGATGACAGGCATGCTTCGTCCTCTGGTGAGTCTGCGGCATGTGGCCCCGCCCTCCTCACAAGTTCTATATATGTTTCAGATCCATTTGCGGCAGTTCCACGGCAGCCGATACGCAGCCATCAACCCAGCCATGGTGAGCACGGCTGAGCTGGAGGTGCGGAGGGCAAGCATGTGCCCAGGCCAGGATGGCGATGAGGATCCGTAGAGAACAGGAAGGCGGGCCGCTGTGGCCGTGTCGGACATCACGAGGATCCCACTGACGAGCCGGTCGTTATCCAGCACTTGGAGATACACCAACACGCCTGACCTCTGCAGGGTGGATCTCAGACGTTTTTTTTCCTGGAGTATCGGATACAATCTGCCCTGAAACAGAGTCCCAGAGCCTATTTTTACTTTGCAGAAAAATGCTATTTTAGTAACTAGACAGGGTACATGAATTTGTTTACGGAAAATGCCAACTTTTTGTACCTTTTCTGCCTTATGTTTGCAATCAATTTGCACTTTTTTTTTCTTCATTGTGGTGTTTTTGATATGTGAGATATTTATCGATGAGTTGATAAGAAAACTGAGTTAAGCTCTTTGAGGAATACAACCAAACAAAATATTAAAGATTTTGTTAAACACCTATAATTTCTACAGACTTGTGTGATTATTCATTTAGTTATACTGAATCCAAACTAGACTGCACTAATTTATACAAATGAGTTTTTTTTTTTTAACCTCGTCATCTGTCCCCAGCAAAACCAAACTTGCGGTTCAAAATGTATAAAATGTTTTATTTTGAAATAATACCATTTAGGTACACTTAAAATTTTGTAAAGCGTAAGAGTTTTTACAACCAGAATACAGCATTTAAAATCTGTATTTTAAAGTAAAACATTTTTTTTTAGTGTTTAATCCCCTGCAATTGATTTGTTTTTACAAAAGACTGCTTTCACAGATGTACTTCATTCCAACATTGCATGTAAAAGAAATTAAACGGAAGGAATGCCAAAGTAAAGAATAACTTGTCTGTCTGTAGTGTTTGCCCCACAGGCAGATGAGGCCGAACATCTGCTTTTGCATGTCTGCCTCTGTGCCTGACGTGTTTGTGGGCTGTTGCGTTTTGTCTGCGATGCCATAAGACTTAGAAATGCATGAATAAAGGCATATTGAGCTTTGAAAATACAAAAGACAAAAATAAGACGCCAAGTAAAACAACATGTGGCTCAGTGGGTGTGGCTCCCATGAAGATCAGAAGGTCACTGGTTTGAGTTCAGCAGAATGATTTCAGCACTGGGCCTTAAACACAGCCTTAATCCCCCCCCAATACTCCAGGGACTGGCTGGTGCTGCTTCCTCAAAAAAAGCATCTCGCTTTGGATCAAAGTGTCTGCTAAATCCAAGGTGACTGTGCATTTTGGCTCATTAGAGACTAATATGTTCCCGGTAGTGTGTAACAAGCCCTGTGTCTGGGGTGTTCAAAAGGCACAATTAATAGTAATTGACCAACACAGCTGCAACATCCACTGACTATTAGCCGACATTTGTTTATGCCTCTTGTTAAAGGTGTCCTGTAAATGATGGTTCCTAAAGACAGATCCAACTATGTATGTAACGCACAAGGAACGGATTTAAAACTTCCGTCAGAAGTTATCCAGTCAAAAAGAAAGTGTAGAAAGGCAACTTCACCACTTGACTGGGGCTAAATGTTCGCCATTTGGGAAGATACACAAACGTCTCTGAATGCAAAAGGAACATAAAATGGTATTTAGCTGCTCCCATTGCAGTTTGATAAAAAAAAGTTTGTGTTTTGGGGACTGGGAATAGCGGGAGTCCAAAGGTGAATACAGCTGGAGCCTTTTCTGTTCAAGACCAAAGTGAAATTCCCTCCGTGCCTGAATCACGTCTGTCAGATTCACTTTGTGTCCCTCCATAGTTGTGGAAAGAAGTTGGCAAAGGAACTGTGCCACTTTTAAGGATGTGCCATACGTGAGGTTCAGTGCATCCACTGTGATTGCTGTTGGTGAGAACATATCCAAAACTTCACCGCAGTTGTGCAAAAGCCTGCGAGTTTTTGGAGAGTCTCTTTCACATGGTGGTACATTTCTTCGAAGAACTTGAATCTGCATTAGCTTTTTGTCGGATACTTTCTGTTGAGAAATAAATAGCAACATATTAAAACACATTTCTAGTTAGTTACTTTTACATAGTGACTGTTGTGACCGTCAACCTTTGACCTTAATCTAAAGATATTGGAAGGGTCACATGACTGGTTATGTTTCTCACCTGCGAGATCTTTCCTAGAGATGGCCACCAGGGCCTCGTACAAGCCTTTGATTGGATTTTCCCCGGCCACAGTCACACTGTGTAGCCAGATGAGCAACAATCGGTGTCCGTGTTCCTTGTAGCTTTTTGTACCTTTGTATACAATTTGTATCAAAAAATTAGATATTTATCCACTGTTTGATTTTTTTCTAGTAACCTAAGTTGCTGGTTTTGTTTATAAAAAGTATATAAAATGTACACAAAAGCAAATGGTTTATGAGCTGACTATATGTTTGTCCTTGAAAAAAATACATATACAGTGAAAGGCAAACTGTTTATGAAAAGATCTAGGGCCCCTTTATAAGTACATTAATGAGTTCTGATATTACTAATATGTTGGATACGTCTAGGGAAACTTAACTGAATGGTCCTCTGCAGATAATCAGTCGCTCCTCTATACCACTTTACTCTCCTTGTTTTATTTTTAAAAGGGTGTGACTGAATGAAATTCCTCTGGAAGATGCCTTTTTGAGATGTCTGATTTTGTCATCATTTTGGTTATGATATTCTGTTTAATATTGGAGACTATTCAAGTTAATAAAGATGTTGATGAAAGAATTATACAAAAGCACACTTCTGATGTACTTGAGTTACACCCTGTCTGGGAACTCGCCACCTTCATGTTATAAAGTCTTTTGCGTGTTTCCTTGATCTCTATGCTCCCTACTGGCTGAATATGACAAGACTTCTCTGTTAGCGCCATCGCTAAACCCGGCCCCTCACCAGTCCACTGCTGCTCTATGGCCCGGATGTGTGCATCCGTCAGCTTCCACTGCTCAGCCAGCTTCTTCCACTCTCCCTGCTTCAAGTACTCGGTGGCCAGCCTCCACAAGACTGAGCGGATGTGGCGGGTCTCCACTCGGTGGTCCTGCTTGAAGGTCACATTCTTCCCCGCCCAGGAGTCCGAGTCGCTGTTCAGGTTGTCCTGACGCATCAAAATACAAAAGGCGTAACATCGCAATCTAAGATACTCAGTAACAAAATAAGTAGAGAGTCTGGTAAAGAGGAAGGGCGTTACGCTCAGTGTCACACGTGCCTTTTCCCATTTGTAAAATCTGTCTGCTTTGATGATCATGTCCACCAAACTGATGTGGTTTCCTCTTGCTGCTACATCCAAAGATGTCTTCCCTTGCTGAGTGAGATGAGACAGATCATTGTAATGAATTTGCAGGATTGATATTCTCCATGAATAAATATCTGTACTACCACTTGACACATCTCTGTCCTCCATTTGTCCTTCCAGTTGATCCTTGATATGCACACTTTACCGTAAAAGGTAAATAAGGCAAAACCCTGGTGGTAGCCGGCAGTTCTTGATGTACCTTATCAAGGAGTCTGAGGTCGACTCCCGCGATAAGGATCATCTCAGCAATGTCTTGTCGTCCATACTCTGCTGCTATGTGCAAGGCTGTCTGCTGCCTCTGTAAGACGTAAAACTTCAGGTTTAAAAAACAGCGCTATTTTCTCAATTTAAATCTTAAAACCCTCATTCAAATAATGGACGTGCAATGTATAAAACAGAATTAGTGTGTAAATAATTCGCTAAGCAACCAGTGACTTTAATATGTAAACTTGTGCAGAGGTGTGACACAGAATGACAGTGATGAATAATTAAGATCCTAATGGCATGATCTTAGTAATGCTGACGATCTGATTTCTCCCACAGATGATTGTTCCCAAGGGGTTTAGCGAGCTCTTGCTTTTGTGTCCCGAGAGATGAACTCACACCATCGCAAGCATCCAGGTCACATTCTGTATCGATCAGGAGTCTCACTGTTTCCACATGGTTGTTGAGCACGGCAATGTGAAGAGGCATGGTCTGTTGCTGTGGAGATATTGAGGAGGGCCACCTGAACCTCATCGGACACTTTAGCATTAGCGAATGCTATTCTGTTTGTATTTCCAACACTGTAGATTTCATTAGAGAACCATGCTAATTCTCTAATGTAAATCAAAACAGACAGTAATCTGCCTTTCCATGTTCACTGGAGACGTGCATCATTAAACTTCCTACACTGACTGTTTATCAGTAAGTATGTTAGTAAGGACACTGATGGATAGGCGTCAATAATTACACTGTCCAAGGAGTCTGTGTTGATTCCCGCCTCTATTAATAGTCTTGCTGTCGTTACATGACCGTGTCGACTTGCAAGATGAAGAGCGTTCATACTCCTCTATAAAAACAAAAATAACAAAAATACAAGGGCAATGGATAATGTTAAGTAATATTTATAATTAAAAATGAACAAACAACACTATTTGAAACCAGACGTTCTAAGGGCACTTATGGGTATCTAAATTGTACAAATATTTGTAGCAACGGTTTATTAATACATACAGATTCATATGTAAATATATGGAACTTGCATGTGTGAGTGCATTGACATCACAGCAGGATTCCAGCAGTAGCCGGATGCACTCTGAATGACCTCCGTCAGCAGAGATATGCAAGGGCGCCCATCCGTCCTGAAGTGTGCAAACACAGTGTCAGTCCCACATAAGATCAGGGGTGTTTTTCAATATCAAGAATGCAAAGATCATACTTGTGCTCTTGGCAAGAGCGGTTTTGCTAACTTGCCTCCCAAGAATGAACTTGGGGCGCAATGAATCGTGGGATTGGTCTCGTACGGTAAGGTTGCAGCTAATGTATCCATGATATTTGGGGCGGGGCAAGACCAGCATCCGGGGATTTCTATCATCCTCCATGCTTCTGTTTCTGGTATTGGAACTGGTCTTTGGCAATGGAAGATGATGTAAAACGGGTACGCAAGAACACAAGTATGGTCAAGTACGCATACCGAGAAACACCCCAGATCTGTTCAATGCATATTTGCATCAGTCGTCTCAGAACCTTTTGACAGCTGACAAATCCCAAGGCTGTGAAGCCCCCAGCAAGACAAAAACTGTCTGAGGTGACCAGGATGCATCACCTAGAGGACCTTACAGTCAACGACTGACACGAGGATAGAGTGTCATCCAGGCACATCTAGAATATGTATATGAAATGTTCTTCACTCTCACTTGTCTCCAGATTTCACCCTTGGCTCACAAGCCTTCCACTCACAACATTTTTCTCGTCCAGGCCCACTCCAGTCTCCACGATCTTCTGCAGAACTTCTACGTTCCCGTTCCTGGCCGCCAGATGCAATGGAGTGTTCATCTCCTGCGAGAAGGTGAGAGCGGAACCAGCCATCTCGGTGAAGCTGTTCCCTTAGTTCCAGTGCCCAGCTCTGACCCATTCTCACGCTGGGTCATTTCATTTAGGCTTTTTCTGAATCCTAAATGAAAACAATGGGGGCAAATGTATTTGCCAGGAACCAAGGAGGGTTACCTTGTCCTTGATGTCGTGGGCACATCCAAACCCAATGAGGTATTCCACCACCTCGAGTTGTCCATGCTCTACAGCCAGGTGTAGGGCCGTCTTACCTGACTGAGGGAGGAGACGAGTGGTAAGTATGGTAATTCAGCTAACAGCACACTGTTACCCATCGCGCTCCTCCTGTGAGAATTTGCCACTTTAAAGAAGAAGAACAAAACCCTACTACAAATCCCCATCCATCCATTTTCTGTAGCTGCTTGTTCTATTCAGTCACAGGGCATCTGGAGACTATAGGCCTGAGACAGGGAACAACCCAGAATGGGGCACCTATACCTATGGGAACTTCAATTAACCTCAGCAATTCTTAGATTGTGGGGGGAAAATCGGAGGAAACCCCACGACAAAGACGTGTGAACTTCATGCACATGAAGCCATGCCAGAGACTCGAACCATGGTCCCAGAGGTATAAGGCAACAGTGCTAACCACTACACTATGCCGCCACACCACAAGACTTGTACAAATTTTTATGAATGTCAACTAAAATTCAATAGCACTGCAAATGACTCTATTCCACACAATTCAACACAAACCCCCACAAATTCAACAGCTCAAAAAGTCCATCCATCTTCCTGCTTCCAACTAGTTGAGATGCAACACTGATACTGACTGTGTTATCCTAACTTACCAAGTTAATTACAAATGACTTCACAGTGCTGCTAACAAGCAGTGTATTGTTGGGGACATTTAAGTCACAGGGTATCCATCCCCCATGCAGTATCATCCAATCATTTTTCACCACTGTGTGGACAGCCAATCACAACTGCCATATGGAACAAGAGCGATATACTGCTAGATATTTGTTCACATAAACATGACAAAAAAAGTCTGTTAGTATACTATATGGTAGAGTACTGTGTCTGTTACTATACTTTATGGAAGAGTACTGTGTCTTAGTAAACTTTATGGTAGAGTACTGTGTCTGTTAGTATACTTTATGGTAGAGTACTACCAGTCTTAGTATACTTTGCAGTTTGTCTTAGTATACTTTATAGAGTACTGTGTCTGTTAGTACACTTTATAGAGTACTGTGTCTTAGTATACTTTATAGAGTACTGTGTCTGTTAGTATACTTTATAGAGTACTGTGTCTGTTATCAGTTGCATCAACCTTGTCATGTACTTCCAGCAAATGAGGACAATGCTGGTTTCTATTATTCATCACTGTGACAGTGAAGGACAAAAACAAGCACAAAGTGATGAATAACCAGCCCTCCACTCATGTAAGCAGCAACTACAATAGTGATAAGAATATATCATCCATCCATCCATCCATCCATCCATCCATCCAACTGCTTATCCTCCTCAGGCCTGTGGGGGTAATATCACCATTCTGCCCTGGCCGGCTCCTTCCCCACCTTGTCCACTCTGTCGAGCCTCACATCTTCCAGGTCTTCCATGATGAACTGCATGACACTTATGTGACCCCTCTGTGCGGCACAATGCAGCATGTTTAACCCGTTCTGCCAGACAGAAAACACCCACGGTCAGGAAATAAAAACCAGCGAGGACGACCGCAGGCTGAGGGATACTTTTGTAACGCCATGCCGAGAACAACATTTGCTGGCAGCCTCGTGCGCTGGTTGTCATGGTGACAAAGCAACATACCTTGTTTTCACAGTTCAGCTTTGCCCCTGAAGCCACTAAGATCTGCAGGATTTTGTGGTGACCAAACCAGGATGACAGCAGCACAGCGCTCATGCCAAACTGGATAAACAGACAATAAATATTTAACTAGATTATTTACTGCTGAACATGCAAAATTCCAGTGTTACAGGTTAACATCACATCAACTCAAACCGGTAACTATTGTTATGCTCTCCAGAGAGTAGCTGTGTGTTAATATTTGTGCATTATATAAGAGAAAGCTTTTTTCTTAGTATAATCTCATTCACAACAGGATCTCCTGTATTAAGAGAGGAAAGACACAATATGTCAGCCACGTGCATGACATTAGGTATTAAGCTGTGTTGTTGGAAACACTGCACAGTCCTGTCATTTGAGCTGGGGATGACTCTCTTTGTGTACTGAGGCCCTGTTCTGATGCGCCCTGTCCTGAGCTCATGAATCAAAAGGTCCAACAAAAGGCCCAAGAGAGGGGTGGGGAGAGGCTCAGTGAACTAAGCTTTTGTGCCTGGGATCTAAAGATCACAGATTCAAGCCCCAACCTCAGTAGAGCAGTCACATGTCCGTGGGCCCTTGAGCAAGGCCCTTAACCCCCAGCTTCAGAGGGGCCACACATTAGCTGACCCTGCACTGTGACCCCAAGCTATGGAGAGCAAGAAGGGACCAGCAAAGAAAGAAATTCAAATGTATTTGTTCAACTGGCAAATAGAGCCTTTTGTCATTCCTACATTCAATGCAAGTTATCTTACCACAGTGGAAATGTGTGAGAAACTGTAGAACACTATGGACACACATTACTATGCAAAAGTCTTAGGCAGTCAAAGGAAATGATTTGAGTTATTTCTCTGGGCAGTTAGTGTATATTTGCTCAAAAGAATATTCTGACATTTAAATTGCATTGACGGAAATTAACAGTAAGATAATTATTTCTTCTGTTCTCCAAAAATGTACTAATATCTTGCTGGATGGCTAGATGAACACCGCTTCCATTTCCAAACCTCTCCTCAGGGGCGTCTCAGCCGCTCCATGAATTTCTTAAAATTCACCACCAGCACAATTAATTATTTAATTTAAGCAGTTAAGTAGCTCAGCAAGGCATTAATTAGCCAAACGTGGTATACTGGTGGTCAACTCAAAAAACACATGGGTGTATTGGATGGTGGCTGCAAATACTGGGGTAACATTAGCAGAGGTTTAGAAATGGCTAAGCCAACGCACTTTGACAGACATCATACCATCAACACAACGATCATTTAAACATCATTTTCTTTGATTGCCTGTGTCTTTAGCACAAAAGTGTATTGGATTCTCCAGGAAGTAACCAGTAGTTAACAGAAAGGCAACAGAAAACCTGCAGATGTCTCAGAAGACGACTCCCAACTATCTTCACAGGACTCGCCAAGCACAACCATTAACCACAGAAGTTGAAAGCACACGATATATCAACTTGCATCAAAAATGCTTTTCTTGTTCACCAAAGGGAACAGACAAGCGATGTGTAATGTGATGTTGCTCTACCTTGTTTACTTTAGATTTCCTGTTTAGTTAATTTGGTACTTGACCCGACTTTCTACACCTATATATGGCTGTACAAACACAAGCATAATACTGAACCTGAGCCAGAACCTTCTCGCTGAATAACAATGTTTCCTTGGTAACCAAAGTAAATAAATTAGATAACAAACAGGCGAGCATGCAGGAAACCAGCTAAGGGACACCTACGAAGTCCTCGGAGTCCAGTTCAGTGTCATGGTCCAGCAGTAAGCGCAGGGCCTGTTCATTTCCCATCCCTGCCGCCCAGTGCAGGGCCTTCCTGCCGACCTGCAATGGCATCCACAACCAGCAGGTGAACAGAACCAACGGGAATGAGGTCCGAGAAAGAAGCACGTCAGCGTGTGGGGGTGACCATCACTAGTAGCCAGAGAGCCAGTCCCGTTTGTTGCGTTGTTTTCGGTTAATTAACAATAATTAATTAAACCAAAAGAGGTTATCTAAAAGCAGCACAGTGACCAGACTGTCCTAACGCCAAACAGAGGAAAAACACTCAAAACGGACATTTAGTTGAAAATGAGAACAACATCCTGTTCCAAAATGAACCACAAAGCCCTTCCTCCAACTCTAAAGTACTACGGCTTTAAAGGAAAACAAAACATGATTTAACCATTTCCTCATATTATTCATTGAATCTGCTCCACCGATCCTCAATATACCCTTATTTTTAATGACACATTGGTGCCATTTGCGCTCAGCCTGTGTCCGTGGTTAACGATTTCTCTCTTCACACCCTCTCCTATTTCACTGGTGTAAAAAAAGCTTTAAAATAGCCACAGTATGCAAATCGATTTACCAAGGTAAAGATTCTTTTCTAGTATTTAACGGACTGTCTGCTTACGTTTATTTAGATGGTGTTTAGATGCAGTTTTAAAGCACTGCTGAAGTTATTTCGGGACGCCATAATGTTGTGCACATTTTTTGCATAAAATTCCCACGCTAAGGAATATATACAGAATTTAGCCTGCATGGAGCGGATACAGAGAAAGGGCTCCGGGAAACAGGAATCTGAGCAGAAAGCACAGGGCTTCCTGCGAGATGCTTGTCAAATTTAACGACCATACATTAACTTTAAAAGAGTAAATGGAACGTAATGGGCTGGAAGCAGCTTGGGATCTGTTAGATAGGCCTATACTCACTTTGTTTTTGGCTTTGACGTCCACGCCTTTTCTAATGAGCTCCTGCATTTTTTCCACGTCGTTTCTTTTGGCAGCATCATGAAATTCTTTTTCGGAGCGAAGCACTGAAAAAAATATTTCAAAAAATTATTCCAAAAGGAATGCATTAGATGATTGTTGTCGCAGCACAGTTTCACTTACAAACCTGAGCGGTTTTTATTACTGCACACAATAATAACAGGCTGATGTTCCATCTCCCTGATGTCGTTCTTTCAGCAATCAGATAGTGAATTTTCCTCGTAACTCCGCATGCAAAAGGCTGAAAGAACAGTCCGCCTTTCCACGATACACTGTCATAGTGATATCACTTTACGATCTAAGCTATTTTACAAAAGAAACGTTAATAAAGCGGCGCGACCCTATGCTGGATCATTGGTATAGAGGATGCATGGGCCGATAGTAATAAAGCAATTAATTATAGGGATAAACAATTCAGTACTGCAAATAAACGTAACGTGACGATTCATGGCGTATTACAGTCTGAGACATATTTAGCAGCAATTCATAACACTGAAATATTTACAGTACTACCCGTTTTTCATAGTAACAGGGCTAAACCGATACCGACACATTAATCGGAAGGAAAAAAAGTTATTGTATAAGAAACAGTGACAGGCATTACTGCTACGTTTCAATTAACGCAGATTTATTCATTTAACGGGACATCCGGTGTGAAACAGCAGACCGTAAAATATCACGTTTGCCACTTCGCTACCCCAAAACTTCCACAGAAGGCGGTTAGAACTCCGTACCTGAACATGGGAACAAGGAATATCAATGGCAAAACGAGACAAAGTAGATCAGGATTAACTAAAATAAATACTATCGTTTCTTTCTGTGAAACAATAATAAACAATAATCCCATTATCACCGTTGTTTTCACGCACTTTGTTGATGTCTTCCAGTTTCTAAACCCCAGACACGCTGAAGTAGTTGTTTTATCATTTGCATAATTGTAAATTCGTGACATAATTGGCATACTATATTTAGATTACGCGAATGATTTATATTATGTTGACAGCGAAGAAATGCTTGAAATAGGTAACTGTTTCAACTGTGAACTGAAATAAACAACATCAGAGTTAAGGCTTTGGCCATCTCGGTGTATCATCGCGGCAGCCCACAATATGAAACGGTCAGCAGGTCAGCTGAAATGTTCCGTAAGATCCAGAGGCAAACGATACACTATGAAACACCCGTATGGTTTTTATTGCGAGAAAGCCATTAATCAATGCAGCGACTTACAGATATCATCCTCTGACACCAAATCGTCGTCCATTCTACTGCTGGGGGGCGGGATTCAGATTAAGGGCATTTCTCTTTCGGAGCCCAGTTGAGGAATGTGCCCCAGAGGAATATTCTAACTAAAATATTGAAGAGATCCGCTAAATTGGTTGCACATCCGGGTGTCGGGTGCAGACCTGCCCTTCTACCATGCAGCGATAATCTGATGTACGGTGCTTTGTCCATGGCTGCGTGTCACTACTGATCTTAATCCAGCCCCGTGATGCTGGATCCCCTGACAAGACAATCTCTAAAACCGATTTTACACAAAACTATTATTAATCCATATATAAATATAAAGTATTTCTAAAACGTTTTATTGAGGCTGCCCAAGAAGCTTTACAGATTTCTCTGGGATCGGGATCGTGGACTATTAATAATATATCGATTTAGTACACCGATTAAATTTATTATTTTAACCTGCCCAGCTCCGTTTTATAACATGGCATTGATTATCGTTAGGCAAGGGGATTTTTCATTTCAGTGAAAAAGAACTGATGTTAAAGAACTTTAATAACGTTAACTGTGCTAAGCTTGAACTGGTGTCGGATACTAATATTCTTAAGATAGTTTATTAAGACAGGAATTTTCTGCTGCAGTAGCTGATTCAGGTGGAGTAAAATACAGGGTTCGCATAAAAATATGGAAATAGCGTCACGTAACATCCACAAGAGGGCGATATTTCCCGTGTCATCATTCACCACGCCGTTCCCAAACTTAGAATATCACGGTTTATATTAATCGTTTCATATGTGCCGTTTTGTTATTTATTTGCTTGTTCGTTTTCTTGCATTTCGTCCTTCATCGTATTTGTTCTTCAGTTTTCTTACTGACAAACACCTCAAAGACGACATTGTCCAGCATCGTTATTTGTTGAATCATTGAGGATGGATCAGCAGATATATATTTTCCGAAGCCCCCTGTAGCTGTACAGTTAGGGCAAGAGTAACAAAAGTTGACACTCTGTCTGCAGTGTCCATACCTTCACCCTGACATCACACAGAGACAGTGAGGGTTGTGCACAAAATGCAATAACACATGTCAGAGGGAGTTTTTGATTTACTACTTGTTACCAAGACCCGTTAGTCCTACAGATGACACAGCTGGCTGCCAACTTAGCCCCCACAACCCCCCGCCCCAATGTCTGAAATAAAGTAAAACTGAGTAGTGAACTTTGCTGGGGAGGGAATTAAGGGGGATACCTGTGGTGAAGATTGACTACGGTACCACATTCGGGTTTGACGGGTCCTATACATCATGATCTATACTCCTAATCGCTCGCCCTTCTCTGCGGCTGCACTCTGTAGATGGAGCCACGAGTACAGGGTGACTAGCACAGTGGAAAAGCGGCCACATGTTAGTTTGCGAACTACCGCAATCTGTTTATGCTCCTGCACTGTGCTTGGGAGGGGTACCTGCTAAACTCACATACCGACCAATCATAGGAGTTTGTGCACACAGACAGACATACACACACATGCACACAAACACTGCACATTTCAAGCCCCAATCAATGGTTCAATTCACTACAGAAATAGTATGTAAACAGCATCAGAGAGGCAGACTTTGTTCCGCGGTCAGCGTGAAGACGAGCCATTCTGGATGGATGTATAGCTAGACGTGTATATCTGGAGTCTCGTAAGGTGTCTCTTTTGATGTGGCAACCAGAAACTAGTGCAAGGACATCTATATCTGTGTCAGAATTTTTTATATACAGTGTGTTTAATCTTAATTCACATATTCAACAACATACATTAAAACAATGTGAGGATTGATAGCGCCAAAAACATACATAAACTTAGGAGTTGAAAAAAGTCTAAGTTGCATTAATAGCCTATATTATGAGCAAAGGAGTACAGTAAGTTCACAATACTAACAATAAGCAGGTACTAATCTATTAGAATGGTTACGTCATAACATTATATTTATAGACTGAATGTTCGTAAACCACATCCAATTAAAATAATGATTTGAAGTGTGACATCTATTTTTCTGCTACATTTAGCAGATACGTTATTTATTTACAGGGGATTCTAACTTCATTTTTAGGCTGTAAATTGTGTGAAGTAACTGTTTTCGCAAGAGCAGCCAGCTTGAAAAAACATTAAAATCAAAATGAAAAAATGATCTGCCGTTGTTTCTGCTACATTTTCCTTCAATTCCTGTCCCTTCTCTTTCGATTACGGGAGTCACTGCAGCCGTGGGACGGCTTTGCTTCAGCGTCCGTCCATCTATGCTGCCTTGCATGCAGAACGCTTTGCCAGTTTCTTATCTCTCTGTGGGGCTGAGTGTGGTACACCCACTGCCATTCCGTAGAGAGCAGAAGTTATTGTGAAGCAGCTTTGTTTTATGAAGTTTTCTTTCCATGGAACCTGAAATTGAAAGCAGTGAAGATCTGCGTAGAAAGAAGAAGAAGAAGATGCAAAAATCTCCAGGTATGATACACACCCTGTTTGGGGGAAAAAAACCTGCGGAATTACTATATACATTTTCAGGTGGATCTCAGTCACAACCACGTTGATATGTTTATGTGACCCTGCATTAAAGAGGTTCGGTAATAAATAAATAGATACATTACTGCCGGCTTTAACCAACGCCATAGTAACACACTGAGCAGGCTAACATTCACGAGCTGTGAAGCATTTCACAGCACTTGCCCAGAGCGTTGCCGGGGCGACCAAACACAAATACAGCTAACCATGTTCTGGTGTGGACCAGCACGATGCAGGCCGACATGCACAAACACGGAAAAAGTCATGCAACCCTCATTATGTCTTAAAAGTTCCTATTTGTTTTATTCATTATGTGACACTGCAGAAAAAAAAACAATTTCCCAAACTTCCAGAGATGACGTACTAATACAATAACTAAAACAATCTTGCTTTTAAAATAAATTGGTTGAAATAGTTATACTGCTAGTTCCAGGAAATGGATAAAACTGCCATTACTGGAAGATGATGATGATGATGATGAAGTAGATGATCATACTGCAATGAAGACAGTAATGTGTTGCTTTGTGCGGGAGTTATGCTCCAGCTGGTCTCTCACATGTCTTCGTTTATTTCCTCAGAAACAGCTTAATGGCCACACGATGAGTGGGCTGGATACTGTCAGCCGGTTCCTCACATTGGTACTGTCTTCTGTTTTATGCAGTTTCTGAAACTTAAGAAGGAACCAGCCGACAAAAAGAGCTAAACACAAACACCAAGCCGAAAAACACATCGAAATGCCGTCGACTTCCGCCTCACAAAACGTGTAGGCCGAACTGTTTCTTTTAGCCACTGAAACCTCTCGGCAAAAAAAAAATCACTGAGTTGTGTGAATTTATCTTTTCAATGCTGGAATACAACAATCTCCCATTTTTGGACTCTCATCTCTTGCACTCTTAATATGCTTTAACAAAGAAATGAATATCAAAGGCATCAGAATATGTAAGCAACGTGGAAAGTCATATAAATCAAGTCAGCACAATGTAGCTGTGTCAAGTGTGTTTATTACGTATTTACACTGCCATGCCATCTTATAATTTTTCTGTCGATTATTATTATTATTATTATTATTATTTTATTGCCAGTAAGACATTAGAAACTAATATTTGTATTACTCCGGTCATAGACATGAAATGCATAGATATATTAAATAAAATGATATAAGGAAACAAGTTTTATTACATAATTTATACATTTTGAATGATGATCTTGTTTTAAAAATGTTTATTTGCATAATATTGTGAATTCATAAAAAAAACTAACATTTGTGGTAAAGCACTAAAGAAAAATATGCATAAAATCAGATTAATTAATACTGGCACAGCCACATACTGTACTTATTTTTCAATAACAACTGCAAAGCTGTACGGTAATAAAACACATTTTCTGGTACTTTATTTCTGGATTTTTGTCACTGAACACGCATAACAATTTGCATAAGAAGTGCAGCTAAACAAGTGCTATTTAAGGTATATTCACATATAAATCTAAAAGGATACGAATGAACCCCATATATTATTTGCTCTGGTGTAGATAGGATATAATAATATTCCAGGTATCGCACGAATGAGGAAAACAACTGAGCATATTCCAAACCACAAAATGCTTCTTAAACAGACCACAGCTTTACACCGATAGACGAGCCACATGTTTTTGCAACCAGCCTTAGCGGGAAAACTCAGTGTCACAGGTAAGAATTCCTTCGGCTTGAACATTGCAAAGTTTCCTCTGTACTGTGAATGTACAGAGTCTCCTCCCCACAAGCTTGGCTCGTTTCCAGCAATGACCGCACATCAGGTTGTACTACGCCATTTATGTCATTATTTCCAGTCCCTATGAAGTAAAGGGGAACTTTGAGGTGTGGCAGGAATGGCGATATTCAAACCCTTTTGGAATATTTCCCAGAAAAACTGGCATGATTTTGAAGTGAACTAAAATTTCTTTACACTTTCATTTAAAAATACTTAAATTACTTCAAGTAACAACACAGGTAGTTTTCGTTAGACTCATAGAACTGTCTGACGTTATGGCAAAAAATGTGTATTTGATCAAATTTGTAGCATATGTATTTTTTAAGTTGACATGGTCTAACAGTACAGCATATCTTGCGAAAATTAATCAGCATATCAATGGAAATATTAAACTTAGAACTGTTGTTTAAAATAGGGATTTACATTAGAAATCAGATGGAAAGTAAAATCACTACATTACAGTGTTAGCACATATATTCTGAGGAAGTTAATCCTGCTGTTTCATCATTTTTAAAGTGTATCTATTTGCTTCCGTTTCTATAACCCTTCACATGGCCATCTTGGTTACCAACTTGTTCTCTTGTCATTCTTCTCCAGGGATTCGAATCCTTCAAGATCCTCTGCCTCTCTAAGGAACTGGTCTGCCCTCTGCAGCTTCTCCAAAGCTTTGGCGAGCAGCTCAGCTGGGGGGGAATCTGTGGGGGTCTCCCCGATCAGCTGGACATCCTCCCTGGGGGACACGGTGCTCAGAAGCTTCTTGGTGTTTTCGACCTCCTGGGACACTTTGCTCCTCAGCTCACCGATGATGTTCCTCAGGGACATTATGGAGAACTTCTCCACGTTCTGCTCCTCGTCCTCCACCCTGGACAGGAGGTCCCCCATTGAGGCACTTTTTATTGCCCCCTTCTCCAGTTTTTCTGAGAGATGTGATGAATGCTCTGTGATTGTTCCGTGTGGACTTGGGACGGATGCTGAGTTCAGTCCTGGGGAGCCACCCTTAGCAGACCATTCAACCCCAGGTTGTACAGCCTTCAAATCTGTGTGCATAATGAGCTTCTTAGGAGTAATCAGAGGGGACTTCAGCATGGCCGCCATTTCCTCAGAGCTACTGCTTTTTTCTGTACTTTCATCCTGCTCCTCACTGTAAGACATCTTTTCTTCTTCCACAACATGACTGGGCTTCTTGTCTTTGGATGGAGGCAACGGAGGCTTCAGGTCTTTGTGTGGCAGATGTGGAGTCAAATGGATCTGGTTTTTGGGGTCTCCCCCACTGTCCAGCGTGACTTGCTGGAAGGGCTCTTCCTCTGGTATTAACTCCAGTGTATCATCCACCTTGAGAACTTTGTGTTGAGGACTTTTCTGTTCATCAGGGCTGTGCTTTAAGGTCTCAGTAGACTTACACGGCGGCTTGGGAGGCTTCACAGAGTATTCCGGAGTGACCCCATCAGTCTCGTGATGGGTGTCTGACGTGCTATCCAGATCACGCCTCGTAATCCCATTCGATTTAACATTAGTAACCTGCAAGAGGTTAACAAGAACACATTTTAAGCTTCCAAAGATTCAGACTTTCAGTCCATTCAAAAGTAGTATCCCATATACCAGTGTTAGGCTTGTGAAAATACAGAAGGCATTTCACACCCAGAGGAACACATGTACAGGGGCAAACCTAAAGGGTGGCCATGGTAACTACGGTCACATGGTAAATATGGTCGCATGGTAAATATGTGACTATCCCAGTTTCCACCCCTCACCAGAAAATAAAAATGAAATATGGGGCATTTAATTCTGCAGCCCAGAGCTGCCAAAGCTGTC
The DNA here is from genome assembly GCA_026777985.1 of Mormyrops attenuatus. Lineage (NCBI taxonomy): Eukaryota > Metazoa > Chordata > Actinopteri > Osteoglossiformes > Mormyridae > Mormyrops > Mormyrops attenuatus. The sequence goes on from JAODKC010000009.1 coordinate 6,040,457, forward strand.
GATTAGTTATTTGCGGAGTGTCTCCAACTTGATCATAAGACAATTAATCGATAATCTTCCATTTCATTGTTGATGGTCTGCCAGCAGGGTTGCCAGCCTTAAATTTCTGATTTTACTGACAAGACTGTCTTGTTTTACCGACATGCCAAATCTTTAACTGACACCCTATTTTTGCCTTTTTTTTAGATTTTACGGACAGTTTATCTTAAGGATTTACAGACAGGGTGAATTTGATACAGACGGTCTGTAAATTTATGAACCTTCCAGTCAATCACGATCAGAAAAATATACCGAGGGGGCCCCAGGACTGTTTCCACCCCCCCCCCTCCATTGGCCAGATACGGTGCGGTATGGCCACCCTCGTCAATGTAACTAGTGTCTGATGGCCACCCCAACTGAACTCAGCCGCCACTGCATACATACTCCCCGCAGATGAATCCTTGTTGGTGGTCTTCGGTTCTGGTGTCCTTTAGGCCGTGTGAGGGTCACATGTTCCAAGGACCTTCCCTCGACCTTCACCTGCATGCAAAATGAAAGACATCTTGAGTTTTGTAGGAAACCAATCACGTCATACATTATGCTCTCAGATTTGCTTTCTTTCATTGGTTTCATATAATAGCGAGTTTGGCAGGGTAGAGAAGAGAGCACGGAAGACGGCGATGACAAGAGGCTACGGAAGAGAGAACCTCAAGTGTCTGGCAAAGTTAAAAAACGCACCTCATCGAAGATGTTATTTTTCATGCCGTTGATAGCATCACTGAGGGCCTTGATCCAAGCCTCTTTCTCTTCAGGAGTTTGAGCTTGAAGCTTGACATCGTGGACCTGGAGAACCATAAAGCCTCAGTGACCATACCGATACTTTCCGACTCACAGACCGAAGGCTTCTTCCCTTTCAGACTAAATGAGGTTTCACCCCTCGCTCCCAAGCCGTCGTTGCAAAGTCAGCCGACAGCACGGCTCCGCAGGGCCAGTAAGAGAGCGAGGCCGTCATATTAAGCACGACGGCAGGTTTACTGCGCCGCTTTTCCAAGGTAACCGTTGAATCAAAGCACATATTTGTGGCACCATTTGCTGAAATGAAACTCTGGGCCAAAACGAAATGAATGATGTTAATAGCGTGTGGTGGGAGTCATTTAGCCCCGCCTGAGTCGAGCAGAGTGAGCGGAGTGAGCGGAATGAGCGGAATGAGCAGGCTCACATCAGAAAGATGGACCCACGAAGGCTCGCCAGGGCTTAAAGAAGCCAACTGTTCTTTTTTTTTTTACACAGCTCATATCCCGAGGTACCAGAACATTACATTGCCACACACAGGTGTCGAAGAGACGGCCACAGGGAGGCCATACCCGTGAGACCTATCTGCATCTGCCCTAAAGCCAATACAATCTATTGATTCAAATTCTCTATACTGGTGCTCCTCAGTATTTTGGGTTTATTAAACAGTTCTATACAGTGGCAAAATGTTTACTATAGATCAAAATCATTAATAAACGAGCCAAACATTTTTGCAATTCTGGCTTTTTGACATGTTTTGCTTCTCAGGCTTCACAGAGCATTAATGATTTCGCGTTTGTGTTTGTTCCTCACATCCCGTCTCTCACATTTCGCCTGAGCTCCATAGTGGATCTTTTAATGAAACATGACAGAGACGCATTTGCAAAACAAACAATCTTATTCTCTGTACTAACACCCTGTCTGCTATGATGCCTTATTAGTGCGTTTTCTGAATTACTCGAATTACCAAACGATGCATACCGCAGTAGTTAGGCATACGGAAGTCTATCCTAGATCTATAAATAGAGACCTGCTTCTAAACAAAAATTTCACTCTGAGTAATGAAAAAGGATATGATACAAATTACTTCAGCTTCAAACAAAAACCATTTCCAAGTTCATATGTGTGCATGTGTCAAAGGAGAACAAGATGGGATATGGAAAAGAAGCATTCCATCAGCTACCCATCAACTAGAAGTGGAAAGGAGGCGGGGAAAGTGTGTTACCCACGTTTCAGGGTTCAGAGTCAGGTCCCGAACACAGCCCCCTTACAGAGCCCCCCCTCTGACATTGGCTGGCAAAGGAGATTCTGTCTCACTGTCTCATCACCCGACAGCTGCTCAGTTTCTTTCTTGGGGGGTAATGCAGGCAGCCAAGCAGTGCCTGATCTCAACTCCTACGACCTTTCAGCCCATCAAAACATAATATATAAAATATGACGTTCCACACGGTGAGATTTTATCATCATCATCATTTTTCCTCTCCTGCTGAGGGTTTCTGCACCATGAGTTTTAGCTGAACTTAAACCAGATGCACTTAAAAATAATCGGAAAGAAATATCAGGTGTGACATTGGAGCAAAATCCATTAGCCTCCAAAACGTTGTGTGACCATGCGAAATGCCCGTAAGTTGCACTGCAGGCAAGTCACACTCAGCTTCTGCTATTTACCCATGGTGTCGTCATCCTTTAGCCTCACACATCTACCTCTAAAACCTTGGGGGGAAATTTTACATTACTGGTGTCTCATTAGCACTGCTATTTGGGTGTCACTGTTGGCTGAAACCCCCAAACAAGGAAGTCTGAATCACTCCCCTCACTTTGCATATTAGCATGACCTCCTTGCAGTGGGTGGGTCCCCTGCTGCATTTAGGTGAACTGGTGTCTCGAAACTACCCATAGGGTGTGTGCTGGCAACCCACCCAGAATGTTCTGCAGCCCTGTGCTGGCAGCCCACCCGGAATGCACTGCAGCCTTATGCTAGCAGCCCACCCAGAATGCACTGCACCCCTTTGCTGGTAGCCCACCCAGAATGCACTGCAGCCTTGTGCTAGCAGCCCACCCAGAATGCACCAGGATAAACAGTAGAAGTTAGCTGGATTAACACTGTATATTTCATTTTCTGCTTTAATTGATGAACACAAAAAGGCCTTTTCCCACTTATTATCAAAAAAAGTATTTTTCCATAAAGCAGGAAAAGGAAGATGAAAATGCAAATTTTAAGCTCCCTTTGGGGTGGACAGTTCCTAAAGTAAATATGTAGGAATCTGCCTGTAAGTGTTTGCCTTCCTTAAGCATATGCCCGGCGTATGGACCGGCGCGCTGACTCTGATCCCTGTGCTGCTGATGACATTGCAGTTGGTTACAATCGCGGCTTCTCCCAGTAGTTCTTGTTATTTCTGTCAGTCAGCATATGTCAAAACCAGGAAAATGGCAGTTTGGACCCGGATAGCGCACACTGAGATTGGAGCACAGGTCCAATGCTGAATTCCTAGGGATGGTTCGGGGGCTGAGGCAGGTGTTACCACTCTGCGTTTGAAGCATTGAGATCGTGCCAAGCGAGGCAAGCGGCGGGGGCGGGGGCGGGGGGCGACAGAGCTCACCTTATTCCCTGATCTGGGGGATCGCATCAACACCAACCGGTTCTTCTTCTTGAAGGTGCTCTTCAGGTCTTGGCATTTCTCGTAGTTCTCCAGCGGAAGCCTCTCGACACACTTCTGCAAGTCCTGCACCGAAGGTGAGACGGTCATGTCTATGTTTAGCACCTACTGACCCTTTTACTCCACAGATCTGTTTACTGTACTCAGCTCCAGCATTTATTTTATGAGAGCCAGGTGCAGATTTGGGGTATGGACTATAGGGACATGTCCCTACCAACATTGTGGGAGTACTGAATTGTCCCTACGAACAATGTGGGACTACTCAATTGTCCTTCCAACATTGTGGGAGTACTGAATTGTCCCTACCAACATTGTGGGAGTACTGAATTGTCCCTACCAACATTGTGGAAGTACTGAATTGCCCCTACCAACATTGTGGGAGTATTAAATTGTCCCTACCAATACTGTTAACAATCTCCAAACTTTTTCACATTAAGATTCTTAGAGTAGAATTAAAGGCAAAAAGTTTCCTTCTGCTGACGTTTCTCGTGTGAAACCAAGAATGTGTCCCAATAGTGTTTCATTTCATTCCTTGTCTATTCTCACTAGCTCCCTGTCATCCTGTTTGTAGTTAACAGAGGAGATGAGGAATGGAGACTGAAAATTTTGAGACCTGCGCTAAGGTGCAAGGTTTATGATTCCCAGTAGCAACTGGGAGTGTGCAACCAATTGAGACGAGAGTGCTAGTGATGTAGTCAAGACCACCTAAACCGAGATCAAGTCATTGCCAAGACATTCTGGATGCAAATGACTCCCGTTATTTGACTTGTCTGCCAAGTGTATCAAGAGTGAAAAAAGCTCAAGACCAAGGCAGGGCAAGACCGAGACAAGACCAAGACAAAGGCAGGGCAAGACCGAGACAAGACCAAGACCAAGGCAGGGCAAGACCGAGACAAGACCAAGACCAAGGCAGGGCAAGACTGAGACAAGACCAAGACCAAGGCAGGGCAAGACTGAGACAAGACCAAGACCAAGGCAGGGCTAGACTAAGTCAAGATTAAAGACAGACTAATGTTTGAGTTTACATAGCACAACAGACTATAAAATGTGGAGCATAGGCACAATCTTGGGGCCAGGCAGTATGGCATAAAATTTGTGTCACAGTGTAATTTGAACCATGGACGTTTTTTCTTAAAATTTCAATAGAAATGTTTCTGTACATATGTAACATTTTTTAAAATTAGAAGCACCTTTTTAGTTGCATTTGAACTTCGAAGCAGGCCGCTTTACTCCCAATCACAGAACTGTGTTAACCCTTTTTTAGAGACCAATGCTAGATGTTTATCGCTATAGTTTTTCCGCCTATATATGCTGTGATTGGTAAAGTGAAATTTGAGAAGGAAACTTTTAGCTGGCATTTTAGCCCCAAAGAACAAACCAGCGCTGTGGCCCATCATTGATCTTTCATGTAGGAGATGTTCCAATTACTCAATGAGAGCGTTTTATTTCAACTTTTTAGATGGAGCTCGACATTAAACACACAAATACAAACCTTTTTGAATAAATATTTGGAAAATATCAAGTAATTTTCTTCCTAATAAATAGTATGCTGTGTTTTGTTTATTTCTAGTAGAGCCCCAGCCAATTTTTGAGTGTTCTTCTCTCCCTTTATTTATAGGCTTATAATAAATAAATTATACAATAAATATTTTTCCCCAGAAGGGTAGTGCGTGGATCGTTGTGGAAGTGAATATGCGCTTTATTTTCCATCTAATGCGAATAATATCGATGTTTATGGATTATTAGCTGTGCTTTTTCGTGGGAAATGTTTAAAAAATGTGCTTCACTACTACAATTCTTGCACTTTGACTTTCATAATCTTGTTAATGTCCATTTTTATAATATATTTATTTTGAAAACCTATTTTTCTGAGTAAACAATTTTTGGCAATATCTATTGTCTAGTTACTTTCACAGGGTTGCAATTCCTCTATAATGGTCAATGATTATCTTTTGGTATTTCATGAACAGCCATTTTGAAGTGTGTGTGCCTGCGTGTGTGTGTTTGGGAGGGGACTGGGGGGTGATTTGTTCTCTACCAGTGTTCAAATTCAACCTCTGACCATGATGACAGCTGCATGAATTTTTGAATTTTTTTAGTTTTATTCTAAACCAGGTTACACTGATTTTCATTATACAGTGCAAGCCAAAGTTGGGCTATAGTAATGGGTATAATTAAACTGTGCAATTCAAAATGTCACAGGCGGGATACAGTGGGTGAGATCAGGTTTCATTCCCTGTAAATGGGTTATATAACTTTTCTTTCACTGTGCAACTGGCCCGTTTCGCAGACTTCACAAACTCTCAATGTGCAATATAATAATGTGTCTCAAAGCTAACACTGGCTCTGATATGGGACACGTCTCACAGGGGGACTCAACAACCGAAGTTTCAGAAGCAGTACTTCAAGGGTAAAAGCCATGGTGTACACAACTGCTGGGGCATCTGAAGACCCCACCGATTCAGAAGATCGGTGGAGCTGTGTTACTATGTGACTATTACACACCCTTGGGACACTTCCCCTCCTGCATTTTGCAGTGAATAACTTACATTGTTTTTCATTGCCCAGGCCAAATTTCTTTACAACCACTGTCCAAATATTTTTTTAATTAACTTTAATTCCATTAATCCATGTGTTCATTTTCAATATCCATTTAACAGATTAGGGTTGTCAGGATTGTTTTATTACAAGACCTAAAATTAACATTCATGGCACAGACCTGCAGCGGCAAGGCCTACATACACCGGACAAGGTTTACCTCATTCTCGTAGATCGCTATCTCTGCCTGCTCCAATTGGACATAGCGGTCTTTGTAGACCCCAAGGAACTTTCCGGAGCATTTTTTCAGCCAGCCCGCCTTTCCTGGACTGCCTGAATTCCACTCCACACCCTGAAATACATGGCAAGATGAGGGTTAACCTAGATGACTATGTTTAATGTTTTGTGTATATGTTTGTTTGATAACTGTCCCAGTCACCTCGTTGTTTTCAGTGGGGTCTTACAGACCAGTCTGGGTAACACCTGTGGGGTCTGGCCATGAATCAGCCCTGGATGGGTAATATTTCAGTGAACCACCTGGCACCTATTAGCTAACTATGGAAGTACGATCGTTTTGTCTTTATAAACAACCCATTGTGCTTCTGAAATCACTCACTGATGATGGCATCATGCTGAAACGTTTGTGTCTAATAAAATTCAAACCCTCAGAGTTTGGACCTGATCTCTGTTATTAATACGACAGAGGAAAATATCATGTCTCTGATTAGGAAATCCCAAAAAGGTTTCAAACTGTCAAATAATGGGTGTTGTTTATATGCAAAATGTCTGCTATCTTCATCTCTCAGCTTTGGGAGGCTGATATTCATGTAACCCGCAGTTTATGCAGACGCACCATTTGAGTTGTTAAAAGACACATGAGCTACATTTGCCAGAGCTAAAAAAGAATGCGATGTGTGGCTCCGTGGGGTGAGGACCGAGCGTCTGGGATCGGAAGGTCGCCGGTTCACATCCTTGGGCTGGAAGAGTGTCACTATTGGGCCTTTGAACAAGGCCTTTAGCCCCTAATACTCCAGGGACACTGCATACTGACCCGGTTTCAAACAGTACTGACTGAACACCATCTTTTACAAGCAGTGTAGGTGCCACAGGAGGGGGAGGGGGACCACCTGGGCTACCCAAAAATAATCACTCTCAGGCGCTAAAAAACATTAGCCTATTAGCCTGGTCTGGCGCACCTCTCCCTTGGTCAAAAAGCTTTTACTGTTGCCTTCCGGATTCCGCCCCCCACCCCCCCATGAAAATCTTGGGCTCCGCTGTTAGATTTGTTCTGGCACCAGCACTGTGAACAACCAACCACAGGGTGACAGTGACTTTGGTTCTGTAAAATGCTCACTGGACGTAACCCAAACCCACACAGTGCGACCTCCGCTTGAACGCAGGCCCTGGCTTTCCCATGAGAAATATCTTCACATCGATGAGCCGATGCGACTGAGAATGACTGCTGATCCGCCCACTCTGGTCAGTGCTGCTCCAGATAACTGACCGTCATGTACATTACATCATACTGTAAACCCCCATACCCCTGAGGCACCATCATCGTCCATGTGACTACATGACATAAATAGACTGTGTTCATGGTCTGTCGCCCCTGCACATGTCATTTTACGCCTATTGGTAGAAGTTTATAACCAGAAATTATGGTGACAATTTGTTAAAAGAAAAAAATAATATGAAGCAGAAGTCGGTGCTGAACTTGGTACTGATCCATAAAGAGAAACGCAGAGGGTCCCTCAGTGTGAAAACAAAAGTTAGAATTCATTGTCACTGGCTGGTTTTGGTTCCTCTTTTTTTCAATACAACTTATTTCCATTCCACTCTTGTCCACACAGTAGGTTTTATTACCCGTGACGCGTACCAGGACTGCCAACTCTCACGAATCTTGCGTGACTCTCACGCTTTCTGACTCTCGCGCTCACGCAAGAAATCTTACGACAGATCTATATTATTCCTTTATAAAAATAAAATTAGCTACATCAAAAGCACTGGGGAAGTTTGCAAACCCTACACACTATTTACAAGGTAATAAAATTGTTGCATTCATGTAAATGCGTGCGCAGACCCTGGTTGTACAGTCACTTTTATGTAAAAGCCGAATCTAAATTAGTCTAAGGACACGGCAGAAGTACAAATAAATCATAAATTAAACCCAACTCCCCACCTTTTCAGTCTCTCCCCCCTGTTTCCCATAGGATGATAAGGAACACACATTTCTGCATGGGGTGTAGTCACTATCATGACTGTAGTAGCTTATGTGCCTGACTTCCACACTCATCTGACATAAACTGAAATCTTTTGAAAGTAGGGTGAAATAGACCCCCCAAACTTTCACCATCCACGGGTTAGTGTACAAAGCTTGCCATACACAGCCTCCCCTTTGTTTTCTCCATACTGTCACCAAAGCCACTGATGGACCAGCTACAGGCGCTCCATTCAGCCCCAGACGGGGCAGGGACAGCAGGCCAGCACCAACGGGAGAAAAACAACCTGAGAGGTGTGTGTGACACCCCGCACCCCCAGCAGTCTGAGACCTTCACAAACACACTTTTCAGCAGCGCAACTAATAATTTTAATACATATAAAGCGCTCATCAGGCCGTCTCGCTGTCAAACTGTCCAAGCTGTACCGACTGCATACGGATGCAAACCATTAATTTACTTCGCCGTAACTCCTCCTTGGGAGAACTACGCAGAGCATGTTTAACATGCAATAACCAACAAACTTTAAAGATCAGAAATATTAGACAACACATATAGGCTAGGAAAAGCGTAATTTATCTTAAAAATATAATCTACATTGACGTAACTATCCTTGCAATAGGAAGTGGACGAAGACATAAATTTGCCAGATTAGATTCATTTGAATTTACCCTTATCGATGTAACAGGACCGAGAGCATCCGTATCTTTCATGTAAATCAATGGGCAAGCAGACAATTACTTTCCAAAGCAAAGCAGGCAGTGATATGCTTACTTCGCCCATTAGAGAATATACTCACATCTTCCATCATAAAAACTAAGATCCGTTATGTCTGTAGGAAAAGACGCTAAGGCGACTTTATCTTTCCCAACGCGATGGTATTTTTCTTCTTTTTGCGTTTATCTTTGTGGAATCCACCATATTGCAATGATGAAAAAAGGGGAACAGCAAAAGTTTAAACGCCGAGCTGCTACTTCTGTCTCCCTTTTCCTCTTTTTGCTCATGGCTACGAAACATTTTTTTTAAGTTTGGTTTCCGGTAAGTCCTGGAGAATCCGAGCCCTGGAAACCGAAGCGCTCCGACGGAGGCGAATTGGGGCGAAAAATTTGCCCGGTTTCAGAGATCGCAATCTGCCGACAGCGGCCAAGCGATCCAGTGGATCGATAGATTGGATCGCCAGCCGATGGTAAAGCTCCCGTGGAACTGGCACGAAAACGTATATAGGACAAAGCAACAGATTTTCAAATCGAATTGAACTGTTCAACATATGTACTCCTGTACTGTAATGCTCCAAATAATGGATAGGTCTATACGAAAATATTTAATTGGTTTAATTAATATGAAAAGGGGAGTCTTCAATTAATTTGTTCTGAAATTACAAATTCTATCACACCGACAGCTTTTTTTTAATCATCGCAAAACCCCGCAGTACAAGTAGCTGTACTGTTTTTGTGAGCTGACAGCTATTACGAAAGCAATAATTTAGCAAATATAAAAAGTGCAATATTTAACAGATGTCAGTTTTTGACTGCTGCCGTAACACTGATGACAGCCGACGTTAAACCCTTACGAAGTGCTACCCGGTGCCGTGGTTTTTAGTAGGATTACACTGACAGTGTTACCACAGAAACGTGTGATGTAACTGTCCATCCAAGCCAGGCCTGGGTTTGACTTGTCGAAAGCTCGCTTGCACCTGTTGACTGATCTCTGGGCACGATTTAATAAGCTGAACCGTTTCCATGTATCCCGAGTCAGAGCTGGTGGGCAGCTTTCTGATGGGGGGGGGGGGGGGGCCGGGGCACGAATAGCGTGGCGGAGACAAACGCCAAAACATAAAACCGTCTGACCGCAGGACCCAGAA
>JAODKC010000009.1:6050509-6063978 GCA_026777985.1 Mormyrops attenuatus
GGGGGGGGGGGTGGGGGTTGTGGGGGGGGGGGGCGGCCCCCCCCAGGGAAGCTAATTACTTGCCTGATCCATCCTCCAAAGACTTACACAGTATGACTGCAGGACCCTGAAGCATATTCCAGTATTTCATGCAGCACAGGGCACAAGACAGGGCCTGGTCTATCACAAATATGTTGTAATTAATAGCTTTCAGTTGGGGAGATTCACCTCAATCTTGTAGATGGTCATAACAATAACACTTTATTGATCCTTGTGGGGAAATTCTCTTCTCACCAACCCCATTTTGCTGTCCAGGACACACAGACACATATACAGTAGGTATCACACACATACAGATGGACGGACGAACAGATAGACCAATAGATAGATAAAAAGATCTAAAAGAGTTAACACATTTACCCCACACCATGTGGGAACACTTCCCTGTGTGCGGTCAATCAGAACAGAAGGGCAGGTGAAACCGAAAAAAAGGTCACATGGGAGCGGCCTTAAAATAATACCATATATGACCACAAACAAAATGTAAATGCACTAAGTACATGTATGAACACTGGGGGGCGCCAGATAGTGCTGTGCTTGAGGGCAACCGCTGACCCCAGGGCAGGATGACCTGAACTGCTGCACTCAAACTGCTGTGAAAAAGTGTCAGCAATAGTGGTGAGCCCATGCCCATGATGCACCACTGTGGTGAGGCAAAAACTGAGTTAAATTGTGCGATTAGACGTTTTTCAGAAATATCAGCGTAGAGCATTGGTACATCGGTCTCTTTTTTTGTTGACTGAGTGACAAAATCATACGGTCACTTATGAATCCTTTCCCTGTTGACCAGCTGGTCAAGTCCTTCATTAATGCCGCATCCCCCCATCCAACACCCATGACGTGAAAAATTCCTCTCTGTGATGTGTGAGTTTCCGACAGGCCGCAGCCAAGCACCGCCGATAGATGCTTGCTTCCCCTCTTGGGCTGGCTAACTTTCCAATAGCTGCGGCCTTTGGCCCGTGAATCTGATTGTGAGTTGGGGGATATTAGCAACATGCCGTCATCCAATCAGGAAGCCATAAGAAATTTTAAGTGAAGCATTTCGCCTAAATAAGATCATAAGGCATCTGTGCTTTTATGTGTTTGTAATTCAAAGTAAAGCGTAATTAGTTGTATATAGAAATCTATATCACATGCAAAGACTTGCAAAAGTGAGACTTTAGCTTCATTCCTTTTATTTTAAAATATCATAGGGCTTAGCAGATCTAGGCACCATGGTAGCAGGAATAAGATAAAGCAGGTGGAACAGCCAGAGGCAAAAACATGGTGTGAATATAAAGAATGCTCATTTATGCTTTTATTAATGACTTTAAAAAGACAATTGGGCATTTATATCTCTATTTTTTAACTGGCATAATTACCTTTCACACCTCACAGTCAGCTCATGGCTGGACGCTCAGGTGGGCGGTCCCTGCATGGAATGATGGGAAGGGGGCAGGATCAGGCTTACCCAATCCCCTAGCACCATGTGCCTACACTATTATATTTACATTAAATCCTATCTGCTGTCCTTGAAGATGAGAATCATCTAGAACACTTCATCAGCAACATCTCTAGAGGCACTTTCACATTTCTGCCAATGTCTTTGGAGGGGCCTAGATAACAATTGCTAGTCAAAGAGTTTTTGAGAGCCGTGAGAGACCAATCTCCAGAGACACATATGTCTGTCATTATCAAACTGTCACGTTAAGAAGAACATTGAATGAACGCATAATGACAGGCAGAGAAAAATAATTGCACTACAATCCTGATTGAGGTTGAGGCTGACGATTTGACGGGTCTGCCCTTGGACAGACATTCTGCTGACCGGACTTTATGAACTCCAGACGCATGACTGGTGGGGGGGGGCCAGAAACGCTGGGTCCCCCTGCTAAAAGCTCACCACAGGCCGCCCCACCCAGAGACTGCAGACATACCCCTGGCCCCCATCCACATCTGTCCCCCCTACCCCCCAAATCATTCATAATTTCAACCACATTTACGATCCCCATGCAACAACGCTTTTTGTTACTGCTGTCATGAATAAAACAAGACATTCAACACTGAAGGTTTGCACTGCGCATCAGTATCAATCTTTCAATATAAAACAAATAAATTGGACTCGACGTTACCAATGAGGAGATTAAAAAGACCTTTTTTTAACTGTGATTAAAGTGGTTCACTTTGCAAATCACTCTTTTTATATTAAGTTGTTTGTACCTTAAACAGGCATATTATTGACTTTACCTCATTTAAACCAAAATGAACTGTAGACTCATTCATGAACAGGGACTGACTTCTGCTTCATTTCTGAATTTAATCATGTTTCGGAGGCGGACGATTGATCTTGACGGGAAAGGTTTTATTAGCTCACATGCCTATCTTGTGCAAAAAAAAATATATATATATATATAAAAAACAGAGGTCAGACTGAACGATCTATGTGTCGGCACTGCCCCCCAGCCACAATTCAAATTTTGCTCAGGGACCCAAAGGGGGCTGGGCCGGACCTACTCAGTGGCGATGCCTGTATTTGGAAATTGCAAATCTTGGGGTCTGCAGAGCGGCTTCACAGTCAGGCCCCAGAGCAAGACCCTTAACCCCCAATTGACCTTGCTTTCCCAAAAATATTTGTCACTTAGCTAACTTCTGCTAAACAGCAAATGTTAAGAAAAAAAAACGCACGATTTCAGAAAAGTTGATTTTTTTTTCAACATCTGCAATTCAATACTTTGAAAGTTTGTAGACTGGCACAATTAACCTTGAGGTGTAATTTCCACTGATTACTTTGATAAAATCATAGATCATATTCTTTGGAAACATGATGCATCTGCCATAGGTTTAACATTTCTTCTGTTAATGCACGCCAACAAGACCAATCCTATTAAAAATCCTATTAAAATATGTGTGTGTTAGGGTGAACAATTCTGAAAATAGTTTTTTATTTGCTTTCATAACACAGTAATCAATATATGTATTTGTGACCTATATAGCGCCTGATTCTCTAAAGCAATATGTCAATAAAGCTGCGTAGGGAATTTATCTTGGAGGGGATATTGCCTATCTCACGAGCTGCTGCGCCCTCTCTATTTATCTCATTGCTATGACATCGCCGATATATTTACGAATCACTCAATACGGTTTAATTTCTTGGCTCCCGAAATGTACAGCTGTAATTAAATCACTAATAGGACTGGGTGAAACTCATTACGCATCTCCTGGAACGAGCGATAACCCGAATCTGAGTAAACAGTTCATCAAACCCTGACGTGTGTTCAATATCAATTCAAGATAAGGTTTTTAAACGAAATACATCTAACGTTGCAAAGTCATGAAGCAGGAAAGTCAGGTTCTGTTGTATAGACGCATAAATGCATTTTAGACACATCGGAATTATATTGATTCTGAGAAAATAATACTTGGCACTTGCGGAGTTTATGCATGTGCAATAAATGGTGTGCTGCTATCCAACAATTAATCTAATATTCTGGGGCGATCAAATGAACTGCAATGCGAAGTCGGTTATTAAACCCATAAAACATTCATTTTTATAGACCGGTGCTGTATTTATTTCACGTGTTGATGAGTCTGGATGCCGTGATGGGCCAGGAAGCCATGTAATGATTTCCCGAATCCGGGAGAATGGAGGAGAGGCAGACTTGCTTGCTGAGCGGGCGCTGAAAGCTGGAGTGGCGGCCGCAGGAGGCGGAGAGTCGCGGGAGGGGTTCTCCCTGCCTGAGATAGGGATCGGTGTGTCCGGCTGTTGCCTTCATGGGTGAATGAGTTTGTGGGACACTTTCTGCTAACTGACAAAGATGGCGGTTTGTGGAGGAAGTAGCGGAACTGTTTGGAAGCTTGTTTTATTTTGCTTAGAGGGTCTTGGGGGGAAAGCCCTGAGCTTTTTTTAATTATTCATTTTTGTGTGTGTGTTTGTTGTCTAGCCTGTCATGGGAAAACTGTAACCTGCTTTCCTGAGTCCTAACTGTCAGGGGGTGGCAGGTTGTGGCTCTACTGGTGGGGTCTACTTTGGCAGGTGTTCAATAAATAAATTAATTAATTAACAAAAAGGTGGGCAGTGGTGGCTTAATGGTTATGGAAGCGCAATTGTAATTGAAAGATTGCAGGTTTGAATCCCCGACCAGCAAGGCACCACTAAGGTACCCTGAACAAGGTGCCGTCCCCGGGCGCTGAATTAGTTCCCCCCTGCCATGTCACATATGGGTTAAACGCAGAGGACACATTTTGCTGCTGTGGTGTGTCAACGATGACAATTAATCACTAAATTCAATTCACCCATCCTGTGCCCAAATTAGCACATTTGAAGTCCATAGAGGAACTGAACTGGATACATGGTTGGTCCCAACAGTCTCTGTACAAAATATGAGTTTTTCAAATTGGCAGCCAGCAGGATTTAAAATCAGGATTTCAAAGTACAACTCATTTTGAGCGCAGAATTCAGGCCCCACAGCCGACGATTTCCCATGCAGTCATTCTAGGTCGTAATTCAGGCCTTAATCACTGGGGGTGGATTATGATCTATGAGAATATTTTACAACGTGAAGCAATAACTGTAAAGTCCGAATACACCGATTATGCCCATGAAACGGTTTAAAATTAAACAAAACATCAATTTAAACTTAAACTTATATAGTATCCCTCCATGATATGAGTTTGTTAAATATTGTATCCAGCAGATGGCACTATGCACTATGACATAGTACAATTTAGTATTCTTCAGATGAAGTAATTTAATGAGTGTAAAAAACTACTTTAGAAAGTAAGTTATTCTTATTTTTATGCAAATTGACGTCCTAAAATATTAAATTAGGTAACATCTTGCATATAGAATAACTCCCCAAAAATAGCGTTGGGTATCGGATACCTCCGCAAACGAGAGGTATAGAGAGTTACTATGAACACATTTTGTATCCAGTGCAAGTCCCTAGTTTGAAAAGTTGTCTTTTTTATATAGGGCGATCGATGACTTATTGAACAATGATAAACAGCCGCTGGCCGTCCGACCGGCCCCGGTCGCAGCTGAACGCGATTCCCGGGTAAAAAGCATCTTGTTTACGCGGGGCCCCGGCGTGGCGCCACTGGACACTGAGCCATGCAGAGAACCAGTAAGGTCAGCTAAGCTGGGAGTCAGGAATTCGGGACATTTCAGAATTACCCTACGCTACAAATAAACAAACACATTATGGCTCAATATATGCACTAATGGGGGCACTCATGCAGAAAATATTTGCTAATATTAATCCTATACTTACATAATAAATTCCAATACCAGATCCCCGATTTCTGTTTTTTTTCCTCCAAAACTAACAGCATATCCCAGGCAACAACTAAGATTAAGATTTTCTTCTTTGATTTGAAGGCAACACAAAACAATTAAGTTGTCAAAAACGTAGCTGACGCTGCTGTCGAAAAGAAACATTTAGTTTTCAATTTAATGAATCCCTCAGCCTCTCCCCACTTGTGTATCATCCAGAAGGCAGATACAGCATCAGCTGTTTCAGCAGAACTGCAAACTTTTAAAGTCATCAACAAAATTCTAACAACCATATTTCTTTCTCTCAAGCTTGCATGCGGCGATGTGACACACACACACACACAGACAGACACACAGACACACACAGAGACACACACACACACACACACACAGACAGACAGACACACAGACACACACAGAGACACACACACACACAGAGACCTATACTCATCTCTTTGTGGGGACAGTCCATTCATTTCTATGGGCAAAACCCTAATCCCAAAAGTGACAGCCTTAACCCCTACCCAGTCCTAACCTTAACCATAACCATAACCCCTACCCAGTCCTAATTTTAACCATAAGTAACCAAACAAAATGCCAGACTTCTAGGTTTTTGATTGCAGTCACAGATTTTTTATAAAATTGAGTTTCCCCTTGTGGGGACTGAAAGAGGCCCCCCCCCCCCCAGCGTCAAAATAACAGTTTCTTTATTACATGGTGGGGACATTGGAGATTAGTCCTGAAGCTTACTAAACCCTGCTGGTCTTCCCTCCCAAAAACCTCCTAGGTACACTATGTGGTAAATCAGGACGCTATGGGATGAAGTGGCCAAAGTGGACCTCAAACTCCAGCGGCTTTGGGCGGTGCTGTGGGGGGCCTGTAGTAAAGCTACACACTGAGGGAGCTTGTTTTCCCCCTAGCAAGTCACCCCCCCTCCTCCCAGAGTTCCCGATTTTCCCATCCGCTCTCCGTGGAGGCAGGGAAATTAAACCAGTACCCCTAAATGAAAGAGGCAGCCCCCCCTGTTCACACTGCTCCTAATCCATCTTAGTCACCTTAAAACCCATAACAAGCCCCCCCCCCCCCTCAAAATCTATCCCAAATATTCAACATCCTCTCACTCTTCCGTGCCTGTTTCCAGTGCTGACACTGGCAACCCTTCATAAAATATTTCACTGGACGGGTGCAAATTAGCTCCGATTAACACAAATTACCCTATTAAAAAGTGTGATGATTATGCTCATAGACGTGATAGAGCATGAAAACAACATTCAAACAACATCAGAGAATCAGAGCAGATGCTGAAATTGAATGTCTAGTACAGTCTAGTGCAATATCTATATTATAGTATTTTTTTACATTTATATGAATGTTTATATGTACTTATACATTATTTTGTGTGCATATACACATATACACTTACAGAAATATATACACATACTCATAAACCAATTGGTCTTGATTAGTGAAATTATCCATCCATCCATCCATCCATCCTACTTTTCCAGTATAGGGTTGTTCAGGGAACATCGTGGACAGGATGTCAGTCCACTAAAGGAGAAATATATACACACAGTTGGGGTGAAATCTCACTTGTGCTGTTTGTGTGGAGTTTGCATGTTTTCCCCGTGTCACGTGGACTCCCTCCGGGTTCTCCGGTTTCATCACGCGCTCCGAACATAAGCAAGTTGTGCTTATTGGTGTCTCGAAATTTCCCATCCTGTATGACTGCGTATGTGCGCGGCCAGGGCGCGCACCAGCATTTGCTACACTGGGACAGCCTCCGTTTGACCCTGATTAGGATGAGCAGTTGGAAGATGTATGGGTGTTTACTGTAATTGTTTATTCACCTTCCAAAAAGGACAGAACACAGGCCATACACTGGGGCCGCCTAGTGTTTATCCAAAGTATTACAACAACCAAACAAGTAATTGTGCTCGAAAGCAAAGGCGGCAGGCGCGTGTGACCACAGGTTCAGAAAAATCCGATTGAGGGCATGCAGAATTTAAATAATTTTGCAGTTTTCATAGGATCCCCAGGAATAACTTATAATACGATAATAAATTTGTTTCAAAGGACGAATATACTCGTAAAATGATTTTTCACGAGTTCAAACACCGCTATCTCCTGCGCACTCGAGTCTTGCCCCATCCCTCTGCCCACAGACGCTCGGTTATTAACATGAAAATACTGTTATGTCCGGGGCTCGCAAAAGATCAGAGCCGGACTGTCATTCAGTTCCGCGTGTACGTACAAACGGGCACGCGCGTCGCGCTCACGTATGGCTCCAGCAGAGGTGCGCGTTTCTGCTCGCCATCCGTCTCCTCTGCGCTCGGATCTTCCAGCAGCCTGACGCCAGCTACAGTTTTACGTGCTGCTTTCGGCTGCTATAGGCTGAAGGAGAGTGTGGCTCGCCATTGGTCGCTGTATTGACATATAGTGGAGCGGTAACGCGGCGTCTGTAGCCAGTTCTTTCTAGTTCAACTTTTCACCATATAGTCCCTATTTTTAAATGTAGGCATTTCAATAAGAAAATGTGCATGTAGCCGGGAGGTATAAGGGACAACCTGCTACAGACATAATGTTTCTTACAGTTTCAAAATACACATCTTTTTATTTTTAAGTCTATGTATTTTTGTATTAGAGAGATTTTCTTTAAAGGTTGCTTTAGGACCACATACAACCGAAATGCATTTATTTCTCATTTTTTTATTTTTAACTTCTGTTGTCCGTCAGACTTTGTCCTCCCGAAACGTTTATACAAACCACTGGGCTGTGCGAATCTCAGGGGGACGCGGAGAAGCAGATAAACTGGCTGTAAAATATGGCTATAACAATCTGGGCCAGGTAAGTGATTTATTCTTTCTGGTTCTGGATGTTATGCTGGCGTGGTGAGATGTTCGCTCAAGTGTTATGATATATCTAGCTATTTTCGTATTTTGCAGCATGTTTTGCGGATTCATTTGTTTTTTTCTTTTGCTTCGCGTTTTAGCTCTAGTATGCATGGCTAAAATCCTTATATAAGATTAGATCAACGAGATACTAAAGCTAACAGGAACGGGCGGTGTGACAAAACCAAAAAGAAACTTTACCTTGCATAGATCTGTCCAGATATTCAAACCTAAAATAAGAAATCCTGTCTGACTCATCTGTACGAATAAATGGGAATGAAACTCGAGCTGGATTTGAGTTTTTGTTACATTTTTGCCAGACCTCCCTGTCAACTTCTGTAAAATCAGTAATGGTTTATTGCAAGATATTAGCAATTTTGCGGTAGTTAACACTCATGCATGCCTTCGGTCATCGGCATCATCTATCAGGAGGTAGCTTACCTCTATTTAAAATTCTTTAGACCCCCTCTGTTTAAAAAAGCGCGTATAAACGGGAAAAACAAGCTTCTGAAATCGGCATCATTCCTTGCTCACTGTCGTCTGATGTTTCTCTCTTTCACTGTGGTATCGTTTCAATTTGTTAGTGTTACTCCACTTTTTATTAATTAAGTGCATGTAGCTCGATTTTCAAATTGTGGAATATTTTGATTTCCGATAAACGGAAATTGAATTGAATGTAACTAATTTGAAGATATTTAGTTAGTCTGTCATGTGCTGTCAGGCTGCATTCCTTGGGTTATACCGATCTAAGTAAACTACAGCAAACGTGAGGCAACATTAAGCCATTTTTCAGTCCTTGATGAGACGTGACATTAAATTGGGGAAAAAGACGAATATCAGGAGGGCATATCCTGCGCCGGATGATAAATTAAGCATTAATCCCGGCTGTCTCTCACCTCCCGTTTTCGCTTCGTTTCGGTAGAGTATTTATCAAGGCTTTCCTCGTGTATTATCACGAAAGTCACAGTCCTTAATACTGTCTAGTTATGAACTTGTCAACTGCTAGACTTCACTGCCGTTTATGTGGCTCATAATACTGCAGAAATGTGCCGCGCATTAATTTCAGCTTAAACGAACTTATTTTTTTTTAGTTTAGGGAGTCCTGTCCGAGACAATGGTGCATCTTAGGTGCGATGTCCTGGCTCACTGTTTTGGTCAGATCCTGGTATCATATCTAGCTACCCTTCATCAGGTCCTTACCTGGCTCCATCCTTCTCGCCTGCCTCTCGTCCATGTGGTGTGGGCAGTAGATTTGCACCTACCGCTCTGGTGCTCCGAGATGATGTTGAGCACCCTGTTGGACCCCGACTGCTGGTGAACAAGCTCCACCTCCCTTCAGCCACGCCCGGGTGAGGTGTGAGGAGGCGATTCCCACCACGTCTGTGCATCAGTGTCTTTCTGGGCAGACGTGGACGGCCACCATCCAGATGCGGTAAAGCTGGTACTTGTGGTTACACCACAAGACCTGGAGCTTTGCAGTGGAGCCCTGCTAGTGGTACCTGGTAGCCCTTGGTTCAAGATGGAGACAGATGGGAGAGGAGGGGAGGGTTGACCCATCAAACCAGTGGGTCCATCACAGCCTCTAGTACCATTTTTTCCATTCAGACCAAAGCTGGAAAGAGGCTGCCGTTTAATTTTTGAGATCACCATGCTTCTGGCCCTCAGGCTACCTCAGTAGAGAGTCTAACATCTCTCAGTAACCTACTGTAGGTCCCCAGGCTGTGTTCTCCTGGTGAGAAGTGCAGGTCCTCGAAACGTAAATATTGCATATGCTGGTTACCAGTGGCCTATAACATGTTTACGATTTCACTGTCAAAGTGAGTCCTATTCTGTAAAAAAGCGATTCTAACATATCTTACTCACCACAGACGTTTTTGAGTTAGTTGGGGGGTGGGTGGGTGGGGGGGCGGGCAACGAGTAGAACTAACAGAAGGGGCTCTTCCAACCTGTGCTATGGCCGGATTGGCCTTGTTCTGTGAGCAGAAAAAGTGCGTGGGGGCTTTTCCGTGGGCCGTCTTCAGAAACAGTATCCTGATAACCAACTGTTCCCTCCCGCCCCTCTGGGTTGAATGAGCCAC
This sequence comes from Mormyrops attenuatus, assembly GCA_026777985.1. Classification (NCBI taxonomy): domain Eukaryota; kingdom Metazoa; phylum Chordata; class Actinopteri; order Osteoglossiformes; family Mormyridae; genus Mormyrops; species Mormyrops attenuatus. The sequence continues at coordinate 6,060,769 of JAODKC010000009.1, forward strand.
TGGAGGTGTCATTTTCTCATGTGCCTTCGGGATTCTGAAGTTATAAACGAGTGTAATGGCTCCGTAGGATGAAAGCCAGAGGAAAAATAAAAAACAAAAACAAATATACTGTCAGATGCAATGCGGGAGGAAATTACAGTAAAAACAATGGCCATATCTGGAACTCCCACTGCAGTGTCTCCCAGGACTCTGGTGTTCAAGAGCCCTGGACATTTATCACAATTTATAGGCATAATTTATTCGTTTGGAAAAGCAATTGCTTCTGTAGAGAATCTGAGCATCTTAAAAAAACAGTCACCACAATGTTCGGCACCATCTAAAAGGACTAGCATATGTAAGGTGTTGGAATGACAGTGATGGAATAGCGTGTTGAGAAGGTATGTAGACTTTTATAGCTATTTGTCCTTGACATTTATTGGGGTGGGGTTTGGAGAGACCTGGGGAATCCATGGATAAACTGATTTTGAAAGCTTGATGGAATCTGTTTTCGGTGGAGAATAAGTCTAAGTAATTGGGTCTTCTGCTATTTTTTTCCCTGTTATTTCACAAAATATTACAATATGATGTAAAATGAAGCAGAAATGGTGCTTTGCTCATTCAGGACCTTTGATGATGTGCTTCGAGGTTCTAAAAAGTGCAAACTGTGGTTTGTAAGTGTTGTTATGTTTTCATTTCCTTAAATCTGCCCCCCTGCATCGGTCCTCTCTCATAATCATCCATGTGAAAATATGGAATGATCCGGAAATGGAGTGGTTCTGCGAACAGCTTAGTGTAGCCTGATCGTCCACAATTATTGGAGTTGTGTAGGAGAGTGGGTTAGTAGGAGCTGAAGCTGGGGGATGTGGCCACAGAGACTCCCCGGGGGGGGGTGAAGCGGACAGAGAGCAGAGCTGGGGCGCCTTCAGTCGTTAAATGCTACGGCACCTCGTCTGCTTCACCGCGCCTGGAGTAAAAGGGGGGGCTCGGGGGTTCTGGTTATGTTATATACAATAAAGAATAAGCAACAGCTTTCTGGAGTCTGTTTGCTGTCTTGTTTAGGTTGGAAGCCTGGAGGGCCATTACCATTTTCACCACAGCAAGGTCGTGCGGCGGTCAGCGTTCTCCACCAGGGGGACTCACAGCTTCATCCGCATGGATCCGAAGGTCAGAGCCTGAAAACTTACCTGTTCTTTTCTTTAGTTTTTCAGTATGACTGATGTTTACTTGCTTTTATAGGACAGTGCACAGGATGCAAAGATGCAGCCCGGAAACCAGAAAAAAAAAAACCAAACATCACAAATTTGCACAACAGCAACTGTTTGCATTGTGTGCGCAGTTTTTTAAATAGATGGATTGCAAAATGAATAGAGTATAAACAGAGAATCAGCGGTCTGTTTCTCTTTATTGCATGTAGGTCAATTTGCTTGGTATTTTTCTTTGTCACGAAGAGTCGATACGGCCATATTAAAGGGGCACGTCTGATTATTACAAAGCCAGGTGGTTCTGCCAACCTTCTGCCAGATATGATGCCCTTCAGATGGCTGGGATTTGGGATTGTGGGCTTCTTAGAGGTCTGGTGAGCAACAGCACCCTCACAGCACAACTTAGGGAGGGGTGGATGCTCAGCGCGCATTTTTATTGGTGTCAGAGTGACGACGTTTGGCCCTGCGCCGGCCGTTATTGTAGCGCCGCCTCGCCAGACGCCGCGGCTTTCAGCCCGTATGTTTCTACCTCCCCCCCCCCCGGCCCCCACTGTTCTCCTCAAAGTGTCGCTATCTGGCAGCAGCTCTGAAGGTTTAGAAGCTGAATTCCCTGTTTCATGTCTGCCTGCCTTTGATTAAAATGTTAAGACTGTTTTGGAGAAGCCAAATCCAGGCTTGTCTTGGATCTGAGGGGAAAAGGCGTTAGCAGGAAACAGCATTCCGGCAATTAACGGTAAATTGCCAGTCAGTTATGGATGTGCTTCAGACCACATCCAGATGTGATCAGAGTGAATCGCAGAGCGGCAAGTACGTCTCTTCACCCATGGGTGTTTGAGCATTCCTGTTTCTATTGGTTTCTCTTCTTTTCAGGGACTTTTATCCCACCCACTCATTGCTTGGGTGACTTACAGGTAGGACAGTGAGACCTTCTCATATTTACAACTGCGTGATGAATCCATGCAGTGGGATTGTGTGAAACACACCTAATGACGCTTTCAGAATTCGGGCACTGCGCAACGCATCAGGTGGTGCTGCTTATGTCGCATGTTCCCTTGCAGTTTGATTCTATGCCGTCTACATGATGAGGCTTTGCCCCCTGGGGTGTGAAGGGAAATGACACGCTTGTGCAGGGCAGTGTGTTTCATGCTCGTTCCGGAAAAACTCGGAATGTCTGTTTTTGTAACTGAGTTTGAACATTCGACCATGACCCAGGGCAGTTCTGCAGCATTCCAGTTGCTTTTGACACGGCGCCTGTGTTGTGTGATGACGCTTCAGGTTCACTGGATCCAACAGCAGGTGGTGAAATCCCGAGTGAAAAGGTCCAACAGAAATGACCTCAACGTCATCCAATTCAACGACCCCAAGTGGTCTGGCATGTGGTACATGGTGAGTAAAACCATTTCTTCCTTGCTTGACCAAATGAAACTTGGCATCATCCCTCCATCTTCTACCTGCTGATCCTGCTCAGGGTCCTGGGGGTACTGTATATCCACCACCCGGAAATTGTGCTGAACAGTACAGTGCTAGATGAACTTGTGTGATTTTCTTGAGATTTCATCTGCAGACATTTTGAATACATGCAAAGGGGGATTCTGGGAAGACCTTTACAGCTACACCGTGAGGTGATTAGGTGAGGCGAAGTAAGGAGAGCCAAATAAGGGAGACAGGGTGTCACTTCACAACAAAGAACCTTCTCCTGTAGGCCAAGGTCAGCAAACCTTTTGTGTTTGTGAGATCCATTAGCTTGTTGCTTTTGCTGAAATATCATTTGTAATCATCTAGAGTTCTGAGAAAAATCGAGGAAATTTCATCTGTGCTGACACTCGTTTTAGCTGCATTTTTTGTTCAAAGAATAAATACAAGCAGCTGTTTCTGGCCTGCAGGGCTGATCTCCTTGTGTGGGGTTAGTATATCTGGGGGGGGGCGCCCCCCCCCCCCCGCCCCCCAAGGGCGGGCGGGGGGGGGTGGTGGGGGGGGGGGGGGGGGGGGGGGGGGGGGGGGTGGGGCGGGGGGGGGGGGGCGGCCGGGC
>JAODKC010000009.1:6063988-6078563 GCA_026777985.1 Mormyrops attenuatus
TGGGGTTAGTATATCAGCCCACCCCCCCACCCCATGACCCTAAGCTGAAAGCATATTTTCACTGGTAGTGAAAGCGGTATGCCTTTGTGCATTCTCAATTCAACCAGGAGGGAACCAATGCGCAGTGAATATATACTCAGATGCCAATTTCAAGAATTGATATTGATTGTGGATGAATCTCTGTTTACGGAGAGAGCCTACACTTATTGTGTGTTTTTAATCAAAGGTGTCTTTTGGCACGATGAAACTGTTGGTATTGGGGGGAAAAAAGGACGGGGGCGTTGTTATATCCAAATGGATTCATGCTTTATCCAAACACCTCAAGGCGCCCCGGACTCCCATATGAGGTTCGAGTTTCAGGCCAGATGCACGGTGAGAGCCGTGTTTACCGTCAGCCATCCCACGCCAAAGGAGCAGGAGGGTTAGGGTAGAATGGAGCTCCTCCGCTCTTCTGTTGGCGATGACGCTGGCCGCCTCTCTCCAGCACTGCAGTGACAAGAGCGGCCGATGTCGCTCGGAGATGAACATCCTGGCCGCCTGGCAGAGGGGCTACACGGGGAAGAATGTCGTGGTCACCATCTTGGATGACGGCATCGAGAAGAACCACCCTGACCTTGCAGAGAACTATGTGAGTTACCTTTCGGTATAAAACCCGCCCCGAGCCTCAGACTCTGTACCGCCAACCCCCATAAAATCGTACCTTCTCTGGGCCTCCCACTGCGAGCACCGTAGGACACCACCTTGCCATAAATAAAATCCATTTACCTGCTTGACACTTTGTATTACAGCTTGAAATTATGGCTGTGGTTGGTCCCGATTTATGACTTGTTCCCTAATAGCTAAGAAAATGAGATATGGCTGAAGGGTGATGAAAGCATATGACTGTGTGCCCCCCAACGGGGTAAATGATGATTTGTTTTGCCCCCCCTTCTCAGGATCAGCTTGCTAGCTATGATGTCAATGGGAATGACCACGATCCAACACCACGCTACGATTCCAGCAACGAAAACAAGTGGGTGGCCCCCACTCCCCCGTGTCTCGCACAAGCCGCTTTTTGTCGTTCTCCGTTCGCCTACAGATGAGGCGTATGACGCAATACGGCTGATTAATATGTTTAATTAAGTGTCTGGGTGACGTCACATGGATTTTCCCTAGGGTTGCATTTTCATTTCTCTGGCGTGTGCCACCATTCCCCTTAACGACCTCTCCTGTGCTGGTGTGTTTGCTAATTAACGCGCCGTAGGTGGAGCCTTTACTTCCGGCAAGAAAAATGAAACCTGCAGGATTTTTCTCCCCTTAATGTAACAATCACTGCTGATATTTCGGTGCTTGGTATGATTTATTTAACTGGCAGCTTTCTAATAAGTTACAAAATAGTTTTTAATCCCTATAGCCTTATTTCTTAGATTTTTAAATTTTTGTAGTAGTTTTTCAATGTAACATGAGGGTTTTTTTCTGAATTTTTCGCTGCTCTGCATTTATAAGTCTCCATCCGCCATCCATCTGACAATCCATCCATGCATGATTATACTTTTGTGGGCCAAAGAAAGTCTTGAGTCCCATGAACTGAGAATAGAGGTAGGGTTCATCCTGAACAAGATCTCAGTCAGTCACAGACCACACAGGCACATATGGTCGGCATGCAATGCTTTTATTGTTGCTCACAGTTGGCCAGTGGGGGGAGGGTAGCACATTTGGGGTCACCCTGCATCTGCATCACATGGCCCTGACAGCCGGGGGGCGGGGCAGGTCCGGCCAGAGTTGTGCACCTCATTGGTCAGCATGCTGCTGATGCGGGTGGGTGGGAGTGACTGTATTTAGTGTCCAAAGGCCTGATGAGAAAAGCTCCCTTTTGGGTTCAGCCTCACCTTGTACCGGGTCTCTCTCACCAAGAACGCCACTGGTGTGGGGTAGACCGCTGGCCATGTGGGGTAGACCGCTGGCCATGTGGGGTAGACCGCTGGCCATGTGGGGTAGACCGCTGGCCATGTGGGGTAATCCGTCATCAAGTAACCTAATACACCTCCACAGCCTTAATTAATAGACCCACACGTATCTATGGAAGTTTACATTTTGGCCGTGGAATGTTTTCAGACCGTGTTTTATTGTTTTCTTTGTTCTTTTATTTATTAATGTGTGCCAAAATCCTGCGTTATACTAGCTGGCAGTCTGAGTTCACAGCGAGGAACACATTCCTCACTTCCTGTCTGTTAATGGAGTGTGTGTGTGTGTGACAGAAAGAGAGAGAACACTGTCAGAGCTGTGCGCAAGTGAAGCCATATGCTGTCCCTGTTCCCTCTCTCCAGACACGGGACCCGTTGCGCAGGTGAAGTGGCAGCGGTGGCCAACAACTCCCATTGCATCGTGGGTATCGCGTTCAATGCTCGAATAGGAGGTAGGCTTCTAAAACATGGCTCCTAAGAAGAGGCCTCGCTCTCTCATGCTGAAGGGTTCAGACCTACAGGGCTGTTTGTGGCAGGTCTGGTCGCCTTTAGGACTTAAATGCATCTTATACGCGACTGTTTGTTTTCTTGATGGCTCATTTCAGCTGATGAAGGCAGGCATGTTCAGTGTTTACCCATAGCCGTATTTTTGGGTCGTGAAAGCATTCTGATTCCTCCAAGAAAATGTCACATCACGACGTAGTAACTAGGACGCCTGCTTTTTCACAGAATGACGCCCCAGTCCCGTCAGTTGTCTCAAGCGTGATGCAATCGTAGGTAATTAAGAGTCTGCTTTCGGAAGGACTTGATCCATAACCATTCTGACAGCTTGTGGACACACCCAACCAAAGCTACAAAATAGCCTTTACTCTTTAGCTTCTCTCTTTTTTTGTAATTATTTTTTAAGGCATCCTTTTACCTTTCGCTCAGTTTCCCTTTAGCAGGACCATTAGTGAGGACCAGCAGCTCCCATCTCTGTAGGGTCCCTGCCCAGGTGTAAACAGTCAGGGCATATTGTAATAAATCCCCCGTTTACACAGCTCAACGCATTCATCATCGTCACCCTGGTGTACTTAGCAGCTGCTAATGACTACGAAGTTAATAGTGTTTGTGTTGTCAGTGTTTAAAGTGGCGTACATGGCGCTGACCTCTCTTGGCTACCCCGAACACAAATGTCTGGTGCCACTTTGGTCTGGGCGGTCAAATATTTACAGCTGTTTGTTGGCCGGAGTTGGAGAACTGGAAGTGTCTGAGACAGAGACCCAAAGTAAATTTTGGTCGGACCTGATCTCTAGGTGATGAAATTCCATTAGCCTCGCTGACTCCCTTGAACGAGACTGAGGAGGCCGCGTATACTCGGGCCTCGACATCAGGGGTGCAGAAACCCGGGGTCGCTACTGGCACCCGAAAGGAGTACTATGTTAGTGGCTCCTTAAATATAGATCTGAGAGAGAAGAACCCCCCCCCGGTCCATGGGAAAGAGGACATAGCCAGAAACGCCAGCTAGAAATCGGCGTTATTTCTGCAGGAATGTTCCTGTGGAATCATCTTCTCCTTCCTTGCCCATATCCCACCAGCTCTATCCCTTGTCCTGCATGGGTGGGGGGGCGGATATTGAGTAACCAGCTGCATTTACCAGAAATAGAATGAGCAGGATTTTGCACCTGCAGGGTCCAGAATAACCAATCATGCAGGATTTAACTGCTCCGTGGCTACAAGCTCTGCAAAGACACTGCCGGTTTTTGTGAGCAGTGATTTGTAATTAAGCTGATACTCAGAACCTAAGCCAGGGATTGGGGGGGCGGGTTTGTTCCACAGGGGTCAAACAAGTCTGGCTTGCGGCTCAAACAAGTCTGGCTTGCAGCATTGTGCTGGCACAGCTGTAGAAACATGTGGCTCGTCCTGCTGTATCGTTTTTTTGGGTTGTACGACTGTCTATGTTGTGATGGAGCGAGAACGGCCATCTTATGTCTTGTTTGGACTGTGAACACAATGGCTTTTTTAGAAGGTAAGTCCTGGCAGTGACTGTGTTGCTATGGACTACCAGAATTTACACTTTTATTTAGATCCTGTCATTGAAGTTTTATTTTTGTGTGTTTAGGGATCCGGATGTTGGACGGGGATGTAACAGATGTGGTGGAGGCCAAATCCCTCAGTGTCCGACCCGACTACATCGACATCTACAGTGCCAGCTGGGGTCCGGACGATGACGGCAAGACTGTGGACGGGCCCGGTCCGCTTGCCAAGCAGGCCTTCGAGCTGGGCATTAAGAAGGTCTGGTATTTTCAGCACCCAAACCTTCTAGTTAAGTTTTTACGAGGGCGGCAGAGTCCTTCCGCCGACCGTTGCCCGTTTTCCGTGCTTATGGAATCCATGCTTTGAGCTTCCATGGAGTAACAGCTTGTAAACACAATGCACTATCCATGGACTGCAGCGAAATAAGAGGGTTTGGGGGGCGCGTATAAACTGGATGCTGAGACTCGGCAGTGGGGAAAAAAGTAGGTTATATTAGAGCGTGTTTCTCAGCACAGGCCTTGGGGGACCCCCAGGCGGTCAAGGAAAAATGAGGGCCATCTAGGGGACCCCGAGGGCCGTCTGGGGGATCCCGAGGACCAGGTTGAGCAACTTGGGATTAGAGTGAGGAAATGTGTGTGTGATTATCTGCACACCTGAAGAGGTCAGAGATCAGACACAATTAGAGCTGTGTGGGTCTGTTGGGGCCTCCTCTTCTACCCCATCCGCTCATGTGGTGTTGGTTCTACTTTGCTCCAAAAAAAATGCAGGGCCGGAAGGGGCTGGGCTCCATCTTTGTTTGGGCTTCGGGCAACGGCGGCAGACAGGGCGACCATTGCTCTTGCGACGGCTACACCAACAGCATCTACACCATCTCTGTCAGCAGCACCACGGAGAATGGCATGAAGCCTTGGTACCTTGAGGTGTGCTCCTCCACGCTGGCCACCACCTACAGCAGCGGCGAGTTCTACGACCGCAAAATAGTTGAGTACTCCCCCAGGTGGTTCTTGCTATGGTCAAGTGACATGCGCCGGTTTGCTGCATACCACAGATATGGACTCCATTTCCCATGATGCCCTGCTGCTTGTTATCTCATCTTGGAATGATGGCTTACAAGCCGGCCAATAGCATGCAATTTTCTACCTGCATAGATATCCTGTCCACCGTGGTCCATCGAATGTTGTGGTACAGAGACGGCTGAACTTTAAAGCATCATAACAAAAAATAACCTTACGATGCCCACTAAATGAAGGCGCCCCCACCGACTCCCATAGTTGTAATTTGCATTCATTGTAAAGTGATGCATGTTGCATGGTGTCTTTGCTTAATGATATAATGCAGTTTTGAAGCTGTATACATACTGGGAATGCTTGATTAAACCCCAAGCCCTATGAAAGATGACAGAGGGCCAGGGGGAGGTCGGATCTGTGAGGTTGTGTAGGCAGGTCCGCCTGGCGCTGTGGCCAGACAGCGTGGCATTCCTGCCCTGCAGGGTGACTGGAGGTGAGGTGTGCCCGCTGCACTGGCCAGGTGCCGCATTCCTGAGCCTGGGGGCCCACTGGCCGTCATGCCCACCCCCCCCCACAGGCGAGTTGACGGGGTAGGGTGTGGGCGCTCCCATCTGCGGCCTGGTTTAATTGGCTCGTGGAATTATTCACGGCTTGCTCTTCGACACTCACAGCCTGTGGTCCTGTGGGCGTTCTCGCTTTGACAGACTGCTGGGAGGGGGGTGCAGTGTGGGGCGGAGCAGGAAAATATTTACCGGACGTTGCAGGAATGCTGCGGCTAAGCTTTTCATTCGTATGGGCCTTGGTGCCGCCTGGAGTTGGGGTTAAGGTTAGGGCTAGGGTCCCCTATGTGTAGGGACTCCATGGCCCCTCTGCTGGGCCATGCATCCTCACCCCGTTCCCCCTGCAGGTGACCACGGACCTCCGCCAGCGTTGCACGGACGGGCATACCGGCACCTCTGTCTCTGCGCCTATGGTGGCCGGGGTCATCGCACTCGCTCTGGAAGCCAAGTGAGTATGATGGCATTGGGGTCAAGATAGGGCCCAACAACACTGGCTGAGCTTAGAGCTCGGCCCGTTGGGGCGCCCTCACCTGCCAAACATGGCGATATGCGGCAAGATGCAGCATTTGCCCCCATCATACCAGGATGCGGTGCTCAGCTGGACGCTAAGAGCAGTTGCATCCCAAACACTCAGATTTTCACTTGCGCTGCACTCCTTCCTCACGTGTTTTACCAAATGCAAATTTTTGCGAGTGCTTGAGCTATCGACCAATTAAAAAGTCCATTAACATCCTTCTAATCCTGGGCATAACGCAAACACATCCCTTCTTTTACTAATTTTATGGTGTGACCGGGTGATAACCTCTCCCTCCCATGCCGCACACAGGACATCAACACCTAGAGTGCAGAGTGTGTTTAGTCAATTTATTTTCCTTCCCTTCTGTGACATACTGCCTCTTTTTTTTGGGGCGGACTGGGAGCCCCCCCCCCCCCCGATTTGCCCACTAGCTATTGTTATGTGATCCAGATGATGACCAGCTATCCCTGGCATCGTTTTCATCGTATCCCCACCAGGGGTTGCAGATGCTGTCGTCTTTTATTTTTTATTTTATTTTATTTTCCCTTCATCCACCACCTGGATCACATTTTTTTTTTCCAAGTGTACACATTCTTAAGCCGTATGTTTTACGCCAACACGCCGCAGTCACCTTGAGCCCAGCGAGAGCCGGCTCAAAGAACGTCTCTCTGTTTCCTGTTCCGCGACCGCTTGCCGGCTGTCCTGCGGGCCGTCACTTCCTGTCCAGCCCGCTGGTGACCTGGAGGGATGTGCAGCACCTCCTGGTGAAGACGTCTCGGTCAGCCCACCTCAAAGCCGGAGACTGGAAGACAAACGCAGCAGGACACCGAGGTGGGATGGCATCCATTAGGGCGTTCCTTGTGTCTGAAGTTTCAAAGAGTGTACCCCTCACCCGTGCATTCAAGTCTTCGTGTTAGAAAAATTTGTGCATCCTGAAAATTGTGCATTTTAAATCAACGTTTTGACTTTTTAGGGTGTCCTCAGACACAATGAAATTTCCTTCCATCCATTTTCTGACACTGCTTAATCCCAACTGAGGTCGCGGGGGGGACTGGAGCCCATCCCAGGAACAATGGGTGCAGGCGGGAACGAACCCTGGGCGGGCGACGACGAAATTCATGCCTTTATTTTTCTTGCTGCTATTTGTTGTCAGCACATGCATTAATATGTAATATTCACATAGAACACATGGATATTCGTGCAACATTTCAGCTTTCAGTGTTTAAGTGAAAAAAACACACTTTTCATATTATTCGCAGCATTGTTTGCTGCTCGTTCACTGACCCTGGCAGAGGAGCCTGGGCTGTTTGCACTTGGGCAGTAGTGGACTTTGGAGTTTCCTGTGATACCTGATAATCTGCAGAGCAAATCATGTCTGTTCCTCATCTTGAGTCAGCAGACAGTTATATTCCTGCATCAGGGCCACGTCGTTTTCAGCTGTATCGTGCACGACATGAAGTTCAAGTAGTCTGGGTCTGAGGCCCATGTCTCTGGATCAACTTGAGGAAATGAGGCGGGAATGGATAAAATACAGATGGAATTCTTTGAGTTCTTGGTAACAGAGCCACGCGGCCGTTTGCTCTGAATGCTGGCTGCTTCCAGTGTTATTCTCTTCGGAGAATCTTCTGGTGCCTCTCGAGTGCTGCAGTCATCAACCTTGGTTTCTTTTGCAATCAGATCTCGGTTGAAGAAGGTAGCGCAATGAGCTTCTCCCTCTGGAACTATGGCTGGGCTCAGAGCTTCATCCGTGCACCTTCTCCACATTACGTATGCCTTGAGCACACCCTAAATGCCATCTGAACTGAGCAGAATTTGACAGGATTTTTTTCTCTAATCATAGTCACTTTTCAGGCGGTGAGAGCAAAATTTGACAAAACTTTAATTTTCATATAAGGCAGTGTTTCCCAACTGGGTCCTCAGTGACCAGCCGGTTCATGTTTTTGCTCCCTCCCAGCTCCATACTGAGCAACAACATGGACTGTCTGCGGTTTCTGAGGACCGGGTTGGGAAACAGTGGTATAAGGGACACTCCAGTGCACATGTGTGGGTGCATTTCTCCTTGGTAGGTGTAACATACACCTTTAGGCATCCCCCTTCTCTCCCACCAAATAAGGTTGCTGCGTAGCCCAATATTCAGCTTGGTGACGGTAGCTCCTTTACAGTATGACGCCTTTGTGTATTATTGGGGCCTGTGTGCTGTCAAACAGCCCTAGGCTCTCACAGACTGCTTTAACACCTGTCAAGGGCTGTGATGTATCTTGGAACGGTATTTAATAACCCTGCATAAATCTGCCCCCAGCTGTTTTTATATAAAATACCATAAGGACGTGATAGGCACCAAAAGAAAACGCTCCGTGCTTTAGCTTGGATGTGGACCCAGTCGGCTTGGGGCAGGAAACCTCTGACTCGCCCTCCCGGCCTTTTGCAGTCAGCCACTTGTACGGGTTCGGGCTGGTTGATGCCGAGGCCATGGTGGTGGAGGCCAGGAAATGGAGGAACGTGCCCCCCCAGCACGTGTGTGTGGAACCTCCTGATCGCAGGACCAGGTGAGGGGGGGGGACTGAGAGGGTGGGGGACCTTATAATCAGGCCTGTAAATAAACTGCTGACTTCACCAGAAATAGCCGAATTCTATAATCTAAGTTCCTGCACACAGTTCTTTATATATAGCAGTAGTTCTCGATCCTGTTCCTGGCGCAGTATTACAATCATTGCTATGCATCAGTAGTTCTCGATCCTGTTCCTGCCCAAAATGTTTTCATTCCCACCCGACATTATTCAGGCTTATATGGTTCTTGGTAGGCTGATAATGAATGTGGAAGGTTGTAAGCAGTGTGGGGTGGAATGAGAACATTCTCGGTGGTTGGGCAGGAACAGGATTGAGAACTACTGATGCATAGCAATGAATGTAATACTGCGCCAAGAGCAAAGGCATGCCAGACAGATTTGGGTGTCCATTATCCGGACAAAACGGGTGTTTCGGCTCGATACCAGGATCCATCACCAGGGTCCCCCTTCAGCCGACACCTTAGACCGCGTATCGTGATCCACTTTTTACACAGCGCTGTTTAATTCCTATTCCTAACGCCAGGTTTCATCGCCCGCCTTCCGCTTATCCGGTAATGTGCCGCGGGGGGCTAGGGCCGATGCTAGGGAACAAGGCAGGGGACAGGATTTAAGCTCCAGCTCCTGGGGGTGTGAGGCGGAAATGTGAACGAGGCGCCATACCTCCCGGCACCACCTGCCGACTGTACATGTCCTTAACATAACATGTATTATGTAAGACAGGTATTAACATAATACTAAGTAAAGTAAATAAATAATTCCTTGTTTAGACGAGAATTTCTTTAGCAAAACCTAGAGTCGGCAGTCAGAAATGAGAAGTGCCTCTCTCTAGCGGTATCTTTTTTATCTGTCTACATCTATATTTCTAGTAAAATCCATGGCTGTTTATCCCCGTGAGGTGCACAGAGAACAGGCTGCCAGGCTAATTTAGCTAACCGTTCTAAAATATTTGCATTGGTTGGTGTCCACGTTCTGTGCTGTGTGTTTAGTTAGTGTTACTGCAATGATCATTTTAACAAGTGGGATTGTTATACGGAGCGTACGCAGAACATGCGAGATGGGAGTTATTAGCAGCCTCCTAAGGGTAACTGCTGTAAAATATGTTAAACTATAGTTTTCCTTTCTGAATCAGTTGTGGTTATTGGTATAGAGGGTAGTATTTTGTCGTGGGGAAAATATTTTGCATGTCGACGATGAGCAACTTTGATCATTCATATAGCGCCTCCTGTCTAAGTAATAATTTGGAGCGTGCATCTGGCGAAAACAGTCTAATTGAACTCATTTATCGTCATCAGGAGATTTCTGCGCGTAATTGGACCACATCTAAGACTTATGAGCAGATAAAGTACCTGTAATCACACAGCTGTTGCCCTAGATGGTGTGTTAAAAACGTTTATTCATCTCATCAGCATAAATAACGAAGGATGTCTCCGTTTGCAGGCATGCAGGTGTCCATTTAGTTGGTGGAGTAACACTTTAGCGACTTGTGAAAGATTTAACCCTGACTCACTGCGGGGTGCTGGAGTAATTAAGATGTTTTCTGCAGTAACTTTTACACACAGAGAAATTATGAAAATATAAAACTATTCTTAGGACAGTGTATACGATTAGTGTCACATTTGCTTCGTTTGTTTTTGAGGTGATTGACGCATGTGCCTACAGTTGTACTAAGAATAAACAACATTTCCCCGAAGAGCTAACTGTTAATATTTTGTCATATTGATTATCTCCAGGCAGACGAGACTCTCCGAAAGCTGAACTGGCTTCACTTAGTGTGGTGGGGTCGCACATGTTTGGAATGGCGTCCCCCAGAGAGTAAGGATTGAGCGTGTTGCTGTGATAGCTTGTTGTGTTGGCAAGGAGCCTGCACCCTTCTGCTATTACAGCATTCTCAGTTTTCTTGCTGAAGGGCAGACACACCCTGGTGATATCCTCTTTGCTGGTGATCAGGACGACTGGAAAATGGGCATCAATTGTTTTTTTTCTCGACGACTTTCCAATTAGCAGTCGCCAAAAAATTAACCCCAAGAATTAACGCCTGTGTTTGGCTGTTGCCATCAGGACATTTGCATGAATTACAGTTCAGTTTAGGATGTGACCACAGTCTTTTTGAGGCTCATTATGCAAAGCTTTTGGTGGTGCAGATAATTGATTAGAGAAAGCCAAGAGAAGAGCCCTAAATGACGACGATGATGCACTGAAAAGGAGGGAAATTGCCCTCTGCTCAACTCCCAAATAAATCAGAGCTGCTACAGTATCGATTACATCTGTTCCGTTCCCGTTTTCCCATGAATCCCACGTCTTTCATCATGGCTCTCACTTCCGCTCTCTCTCTGTGCCCCACTTGGTGTGTAATAATTAATCCAGACGACTGTGTGATTACCCCAGGAAGAAATCAATGCCCATTGTCTTATCCTGCAGCTACTGGCCAGTGGGCTCCACTTCTTACTTTCCGAGGCAACAGTTGCATTTTCGTGTATTTGCAGTAAAGAGGCGGAATGGGGGCTGCTGGGTAATGTTTATTTCTGTAGCATTAGCTAGCTGAGCGAGCAGTCCGTTGAGCCTGAAGGAGCTTAAAAATGCATAAACGTTTTGAGGTTCGGTGTTTTTGAAAATGGAAGAAGCTGATTTTGTTTATTAATAACAGGAAAATTACATGTATATTGGTAAATGTGCCTTTTGTCCGGTAATGTGCGAGTTTTTTCTGAACTGGGAGGTGGGTGACTTTACATTGTAAATGATCTTGGAGACCCATGAAGTCTGAACCATGAAGGTTGTTTGTCTGTGTGACTCTTCAGTGGATTTACTCTCCCAGGTACATTCGCACTGACCAGTGTCTGAATGCCAGTATCACCACCTCCGGCTGTGCCGAGCATGCGGACCAGCACGTGATCTTCCTGGAGCACGTTGTGGTCAAGGTGCTCATTACACACCCTCGTCGTGGGGACCTCCAGATCAACCTCATCTCCCCCTCAGGGACCCGCTCTCAGCTGCTAGCCAAGAGGTAATGTCCCGTGGGCAACCATGAGCTTTCCTGGGTTTCCCAGCAGGCAGTGCAGTGGCTGAGCGCAAGAACTCACTTCATTGGCACAAGAAACCTCACTTCATTGGCATAAAGTCCAGGAAGGCAACCAGTGTGTACCATTCATCAAGGTGTCTGTTCCGCTCCACCAGAACAATCCGCTGTTTGGGCAGGAATCCTATGCTGCCTTGGTCTGTGGTGACCAGTATCTGGGTCGCCCTTGATGATTTATTGGGTTTGTGACAAACACTAAAAATGTACTCTTTCTTTGTCTAGATGCCTCTCTTCCATTTTTTAGCCTATGAGGCTATATGTGTGCTAGGTCTCGCGGCTCTGGCCGTCAGACCTCCAAGAGTTTGGATCACAGATATTTTAATTATTTGTTTAAATTGGCTTGGACAGGGTGGACTGTAATATTCTGTTTATAATGGCCTAGAAGGGATTGAGTTTTTGTAGGAGTAAAGAACTTGTAGTAGGGGTAGATCTGGGGGGTAATTGATTGTGTGAAGACCTATGGCTTGTGGGGGGGGGGGGGGGTGCTACATGATGCAGTTGATGTGATGCTGCAGTTTTCAAGATCACATGCATATACAGGTACAACATGCAGTGAAATGTGTCCTGAGCTGCTCTTTTGACTGTGCAACTAGAAGGAACAAGTAAGAGTACAGGTACAAGGGTATGGAGAAAAAACAAAAAAAACATAACATTTTTGAATAGAACTCTGAATATAAGACAGACGTGCGATATGCAGTTATAAGTTAAAGTGCATTGTGCGATGTCATAAGTGTAAACGGTAGAAACCTGAGTGACAATGTAAGCTGTTTACACTTATGACATCGCACAATTTCCCTCTGCGCTTGGTGAGGTGCCGGGACAGCCACCAAAGAGTTAAAGTTTTAATCACTGCCTGTTTTCAATTGTCTGTAACTGGCAGAGTAATTGCAGATTCCCTCGCAGGCAGCGAGCGAGTCAAGCTGTTATTGCGAAACCAGCTTTCGGGATGGAACTGATTGCATGGTGGTTTTTTCGGATGGGTTTATCTGTTTCGGATTATTCTCCCTCTGCTTTTTTTTGTCACTTTTTAATGATGCCGAAGCCCTGATGCATCGAATTAAATTTATTCGGTTATTTGGGAGGTCGGGGAAATTAAAAAAAAAAAAAAAAAAAAAAAAAAGCTGTTAAATGGCTAGATGAGATTTCCCAACTACAAAGTGGGCATTTTCTTTTTTTGTTCATTTTCAGAGCTGGGTAATTGCTTTGCTGTTAGATTATCAGCTGAGAAAGTGCCAAACTTTTCCCAGCAAATTTAAAACCAAAGTCCATAAATTAGTTTCTTATTTCTGATGTCTTAAGTGCTTCTCATTCCTCCTTCTTCTGCATCCGTTTCCCCTGGTTACAGACTGTTTGACAACTCTAATGAGGGATTTAGGAACTGGGAGTTTATGACCGTACACTGCTGGGGAGAGCGAGCAGAGGGGAGCTGGACTCTGGAAGTGCTCGACTCTCCGTCACAGCTGCGTAACCCCGAGGTCCTCGGTAAGTTTGTTTTCTTGGTTTTAGCCAGGGCCGGGTGACACCGCTTTTTTTCCTCTCATCCAGCTGTGTTTCCCCCCCCCCCCACCCCCAGGTAAACTGAAGGAGTGGACCCTCTTACTGTATGGCACCTCTGAGCACCCATACCACTCCCACAGTTCCCAGCACTCGCGCTCTAGGATGCTGGAGGTTCCCAGTCCAGGTCGGGACCACAAGGGACCCGAGGTGCTGCAGGACATTGTGGAGGAGGAGGAAGATGAAGCAGAGGAAGAGTATAACGGTAAGAGCCCTCCTTCTGGTGAGAGCCCCCGACACCCCGAGAAGATGTTCTCACCCGCGTCTGTGAACATGGGAACGCCAAAGCTATCAGCTCAGAGTGACGTCGCAGGAATGGGGGGATTTCGGCTTCTGCGGCGTCCATCATGAGGATGCTGTGTATCGCTTCTCGTGGAACAGGGAAGGACTATCCCTGTCCCTTGCGGGTCTCCCACAGGGCCATGCCATCAAGAGTGCGGGGACCAGGGCTGTGATGGGCCTGCCTCTGACCACTGCCTGAACTGCGTCCATTTCAGCCTGGGCAGCCTGAAGACGGGCAGGTAAATGGACAGCCGTGCCATGCATCGTCGAGGACCCTGGGCCGCTTGATATATGCTGCCTCTGTATGCTGCCATGCATCCTCCTCCTCCACCGCAGAACCTGTGTCAGCCATTGCCCCCTGGGATACTTTGAGGACCCGGTGGCCAGGCGTTGCCGCCGTTGCCCGAAGGGGTGTGAGAGGTGCGAGGGTGGGAGGGGCGGCGCCTGCCTGTCCTGCCGGAGAGGGCAGTATCTCAGCGCGGGTGACCACTCCTGCCTGCCCACATGTCCTGCTGGCTACTTTGCTGATGAAGGTAAGGGAGAGCGAGCAGGGGAATGTGGGGGGGGCTTAGGCTTTGATGTTTGAGAATCTTGTTTGCGGGGAGGTTGTATATTTGTAATAAATTGCAGCAGTGAGCAGTGACTGTGCCACATACTAGACCCCCTTAATGTACCGATAAGTGGCCTCAACAGACCCAGAGGTATGGCCATGTCTGGGCTCGGTGTGCTGGTCTTCGCACCTGGGACGGTGAAATGGACCCGGGAGCCCTGGAAGCTCGTTAACGAAGTTTGTTGTGCTAGTAGATAGATGTTTGCAGCCAAAGCTGGCTGTAAATCCTCTCCCTCACATTCTCCTGCTCTATGGGCGCCTTCCCACCTCTCTGTCTCCCTCCCCCTCTCCTGTCTTCTCTTATTGTCCCATTCTTCTAGTTCACTCCTGTCCGTTTCTCTCTCCCTACCTTTCGGCCTCTCTCTCCACAGTCTGTACTCACTGTCTCCCCCACACCATCCCGGTATTCCTGCTGTGTGTGTGTGTGTGTGTGTGTGTGTGTGTGT
>JAODKC010000009.1:6089158-6109338 GCA_026777985.1 Mormyrops attenuatus
CCATCCCTGTCTATGATGTGGAAACAAGGTGAAGAATTTTATAGTATGTCAGTCATCTGTAAATGATACAGGAGACTGGACGTGGTGTGTTTTTAATGCCTTGCAAGTGTTAACAATGTGATCTGGAGGCTGACTCAGATTTCCCACAAGCCACTGGGGCTGGGAAACTTATCTAACAGGAAAGGTGGCTATGGCCTTTACAGTGTCTACTCTGCTCATTAACATCTCAAGTCACCATTTGTTTAAATCACCCCTCGCTTCTGACCACATGTCCATGGCCAAAGGTTCTTCAGCAATTAAGCAGATATACTACCAGGCCTGGAGAGAAAACAACACCTGCAATCACCATTAATAACGTGTCAGCTTTTAGAGTAACAGCACCTTTTATAGACATACAGGAGCTTTAGGAACATCTGTACTGGGCGTCAGAGCTGTCCTTTGAAATATCCTGTCAATTCATCATGATTTCCTTTTTTATGGACGGAAAACACATATTTGTCATACATAATCATGGTGACTGGTTCCTCCGAAGGTCCCATAAACCTGGATTACGTGCTGCTTTTAGAGACACAAAACCAGCTCTATAAAAGCACACTGAGAAAGACAAGCGGAGCATTAATGTGTTTGTATCATAATAACACGGCTTGGCTGTGGTACATCTGCTCTAAGCACATCAATAATTCCTCAAAGGTCCTGAATGTTGAGTGACGCTGCTCTCATTTCTGTTTTTTTTTTTAAAATCATCTCTGACTCTTTATCTTGACTTGTACACTTTCCGACTGTAACGGCTAATCTTGCCTCTTTTTCACCATCCAGGTCACACAGACACGATGATACCAACACAGAGCTGATAACATTGTTTTCCAGGTCACTTTGTACAGTCTTTTCCTGCTCTGCTCACGTCAGCCTCCTAAAGTCAGACATAAGCAAATTCTGTCAAGTCAGGAGACAATGTGAACTCATTTGGCGATTTCATATAGAGGCACGTGATGGATCAGGTCTTGGAGATTCGGTGACAGCAATCAGAGGTGGGTAGTTCAGGTCCGGAGAGTAAAAATCCAGATCAAGATTTTGTTTGAATTACCCTCTTAATCACTGCGAAAAAGACGCAATGCTGTCAGTTACCCTGTTATAAAGTAAAACACAGCAAGGTCAAATCAGGCTAGTAAGAAGTACAACACTAACAAAATGCACATTCAAAACACAAACTACATTTCAGCCAATGCTTTTAAATTAAATTTTAATTTGTAATAGCAAACAGGCATTCTGAAGAAAAAAGGGTTTTGAAAGTATTAGATGGTGGAACCTCCCTATGGATAATTTGTAGCACACTAAAAATAGAATTCATAGGATATCATGAAACAGGAAACATGAATTCAAATGAATATTTATGATTCTGAAAATATGGTGCGGATTCTATTCGCAGGGTTGGTTGATATGGGAATTACTAATTCAAGAGCTATGGTCAGGACTAAAACTAGAATAATCCCCCTTTTGCCTGTATCAGGGGATGCAGCTATTTCTCCATCAGCAACACAAACCAAGGTCTGCTGCCCCAAGCCTGTAGCTAAAGATAAATACCATGGGGTGTCAGGCAACCTTGCCGATAGGTCCCGCTCGGTAGATTGGGGGCTATTGATCATGCAGCCCTGATTAAATTGAGTACCTCTGGCCTTATAAGATTATAACTCTGAAAAACAGTTTATCATCTGAAGTCTTGAGAACATTTTTTCTCAAAAACACAAACAGTGCCTAAAGGTAGGCAGGGTTAAATATAAACTTTGAATACATTTAAATGCAGATTCCCTCTCTGAGCTGTGCAAAGGATTTGATGTTTCAAAGAGATTTAATACTGTACCTAGTCGAGTATTCATCACCTCTGTTATTAAATTCCCAAAAACAGTTCTCCGGTCTCCTCGACAATCCACACCATAATCTGAGGAGACTCCAGCTTTGTGTTAAATGTGGTTCATATGATATCAGTGAAAACAAAATTGAACTAGTTAGTGGCACTGTTTCATCAAAGGCACCGGGGCAACACTGTCCCTACGATGGAAATGTGCTTCTGGCAGCATGATATTATGGGATACTTCGGATCTACACAGAGAGCAACACCCTGTGCGGGTGGCACAAAATAAAAAGAAATCCTAAAGGAATTAAGAACAAACAAAGGTTCCAAAGGGTGACCTGGTCTCTGTCTGGAACGTAGTGTGTGACAAGGCTGTACCGATTAAGTGTGAGTGATTTCACCTGGAAGAATGAGTGAATTCTTCACCAGCCAGATGTGGTAAATGAGGAGACGCTGAGTCAGAGAGAGGGACCCGGAGAGACGGGCCTCACCAGGGCTCACCTGCCTTACAGGGTCTAACTTCACTCCACTTCTTACTTACATATTTCCATCGACTGTCATTTTTACTATAAATAAACACCTCTTCAATGTCCTGAGTAGGGAGCAGCGGAAGCCTAAATTCAGTGACATATCAGGTTGTAACACATGAAACTGAAGTCCAAAGGGAGTGAGTACTTCCAGTAAGCAGGTTAAAATGACAGACTCCCATCCTGCAGCATTTTCAGCCAGGGAGGGGCTCAGAATATTGCTTCTACTTACAGTCTTGGACTGGCTCCTTTGGCTCTCTTTAGGTGAACCATTAGTCCTGAGACCCATGCTTCTCTCTCTCTGTTTAGTAAATGCCTGAGTACAGCGGGCCTAGGCAGAACCCTTCTGGATTTATGGGGGGAGGGATTAAGGTGATTTTAACAAGTGACCCCTACAGCATATTTTGGTGCCAGATAAGCGGGTAATGATCTAGCGTACGTACTTCTACTTTGTACCCTCAGCACACAAGTGATTTCAGGTTCATATTCTATAGTTGTATATACTGGAGTGACCCATTCCATTCACGAAATTGACATTCGCGTTTACGGTTATTCGCGATTTGGCCGTGAGCGAAAACTTTTTTTCATTTTTGAATTAATTTAACTTTTCTTTTACTTATAAAGGGCATTTTTTCGTAATATATACGTTTCATTTTTATATGCACGGTATGTCACGAACGTATATGTATTACCACTGAAGAGGCATGCAAACTCGTTGGACAGGTAAGTCACGTCAACGTAAATGAATAACGCTAGAGGGCGCCACAACGTTGCATATCGTGCGAGCTTGACAATTCTGGATGGCAGTTTGTGAGAGTCACGCACAGGTAGCGCATTGCGAGATGCCGGTGAATTTATGCACTAGCTCACATTTTGGAATGTGTGGCTGATTTTTCCACTTGAAATGTCTGCCGTTACCTTTTACAACCTGCCAAATGATCCGGGGCTGGCTGAATGGCCAAACCTGACACTGTGACAGTAATTTGTCTTCCTCACATTTGCCCCCATGAACATAGTGCCCAAACTGTGTGTGTGTGTGTGTGGGGGGGGAGTATGTAGTGTGTTAGGCACCATCGTCAGCAGCTGTGTTGTTGTCTTGGCATCTGCAAGGCCATATTGCTGCAGTGCTGAGTCCCATATACATTAAGAGGAGCTTGTTTGTATGTTATCAATGTACCTTTTTATGGGTGGTGTCAGTATCGCATGGAGGTGCCCACTCACAGAAGACACCTTAATTCCCTGAGCCCAATGTGTACACAGATGGGACTTGCCTGCCCCCCCCCCAGTGCAGATGTTGTCTGGTCTATGTTCCCAGCAGTGTGGCCACTGGGCATCTCTGTGAGTCCGGCCCCTACCTCACATCCTTACAGAACTCTCAGGGACTGTGTATTCATCAGGAAGGGACTGTCTGTACATGCACATAATAATAATAATAATAATAAGAAGAAGAAGAAGTTTGGGTTATAATGTAACAAGTGGTAAATTTTCTATCATCCTATCAAGAGTAAGGTACCACCCCACCGTGACTGTAACCTCGGGGGCTTCGGCTGAGTTTGTTCTTGGACAGCAAGACCTTGATTAAAAGGTCGGTCTCACCCGTTCTTGGTCCTCTTCCTAGAACAATCCTGATAGCATGGTTTTTACTGGGCGTTCATCCCTATCATTGCCGGCACATAACTGTGAAATGATTACCCATCCAGCCTCGGGTGACCTCCAGACCTCCACTCCATCATTTGTTTTTTTTTTTATGGTTCTCTTATATGAGTTCAGGCTCTTTTGATCATCTATCTGTTTAAAGCCCACCCCCAGGAATAGTCTATGGTTAGCACCGTCATGTTTCACCCACATAATATCATAATCACACTCTGTTTTGCTCTACATCTAGAATGACAGACTTCAAACCACAGGTCCCTACCAGTTCCTGATGTTATTTCTGCCTCTCTCTTAACCAGAACTCAGTGTGATAATGGCAATAACACAATCAGCTACTATCCGAGACACAAGGGCGATTCCATTTTAACGTCATTCCAGCTGCCACCTTATCAGCCCCACGCCTCCTCACTGCTCGGCCTCTGACGTGTACAAACAGGTCTTTGCCTCCCACCCAAGTCTTAGGATAGTCACGGACACCCGTTTCCCTGTTGTGACCTTCAAAGAATGTTTTCTCAATGAGCTTCCAGCCAGCATACACAAATATTTGTGCAGATATACAGCTGCATCAAGTGTTTTGCCTTTTATAAGGGTGATCTTTGAGGAAGTTGCCAAAACACATTTTTGCAAAACTGTTGCAATGATTTTGCAAATGTCATACATTGGTCAACTAAATAAGTACTGGAGCAACAGTAGAATGAAGTCCAAGTCTAAAACTTGGAAGCGTTTCCACAATTTTGGCCACTAGTGCAGATACTTCATGGTCAACGGTAAGTGGTATTACCGCAAAGTGGAAGCATTTAGGAACAACAGAAACTCGTCCGCCAAGTGGCAGACCATGTAAAGTAACAGAGCGGGATCGCTGAGTGTGTAAAAGTCACCAACGCTCTGTTGACTCAATAACTGCAGAGTTCCAAACTTTCTCTGGCATTAACCACAGCGTGAAAACTCTGCACCAGGAGCTTCGTGGAATGGGCTTCCGTGGCCGAGCAGCAGTACATGAGCCTCACATCACCAGGCATGATGCTAAGTGTGGAATAGAGTGGTGTAAAGCATGCTGCCACTGGACTCTGGAGCAGTAGGAACGAGTTCTGTGGAGAGACTAATTATGCTTCTCTGTCTGACAGAATGATGGGCGATTCTGGGTTTGCCGGACGCCAGTAGAACATCACCTGCTTGACTGCATTGTGTCAGCTGTAAAGTTTGGTGGAGGAGGGATAATGGTATGGGGTTGTTTGTCAGAGGTTGGGCTGGGCCCCTTAGTTCCAGTGAAGGGAACTCTAAATACTTCAGAATACCAAAACATTTTGGACAACTCTATCCTTCCAGCATTGTGGGCCTTTTTCTGTTCAAGCATCACTGTTCCCCAGTGCAAAATGCAAGGTCCAAGAAATAGTTGGGTGACTTTGGTGTGGAAGAACTTGACTGACCCGCACAGAGCCCTGACCTCAGCCCCACTGAACCCCTTTGGGATGAACTAGAACAGAGATCGCGAGCCAGGCCTTCACGTCCAACACCAGTGCCTGACCTCACAAATGCTCTTCTGGATGAATGGGCAAAAATTCCCACAGACACACTCCTAAATCTTGTGGAAGGCCTTCCCAGAAGGGTGGCAGCCGTTATAGCTGCAAAGGGGGCGACCAGGTCCATATTGATGCCTATGGATTTAGAATGGGATGTCATAAAAGTTCCTGTAGGTGTAATGGCCAGGTGTCCCAATAATGTTGTTCATATAGTGTATATATGGATGTGACTAGGATTATATCATTCATCATGAATAATTAATTAATATAATAATTAGGAGTGTAAATCATTGGCGCCAAGGCCATTCGATTTGATTATGATTATTGAGGGATTGATTCGATGCATGTGAATTCTTTAACTTCTACCACAATTTGATTCAATTAAACCATTATTCAATTTTTCATTTCACTGAAAATTTTAGCATGGGAACTTAATTACAAAATATTAATTGAATACATAAAAAGTAGAATCAGAACATAAAATTTTCTTGTTATTATTAAAGAAGCCCTACCTGCTGGGGGTTGCTGGAGGGGAAATTTACTGGCTTGCCAGCGTATTATCAACAAATGTCGCTCAGCCCACTAAGCCTCTGTTCCTGTGATCCTGGGGTTGCCAGTTGAGTTACAGTTTGGGTCATAGCTGGCTTACAGAGGATCTGAAATCATTCTCCACATCAGGCAAACACTGTTTTTAGCACTTTCATGTAGAAAAACTTTTCTTTTTTTTTTGTGATTAATTGTCGAAACACCACAGCACACAGTGCACAACAATGAAATGTGTTCTCTGCATTTAACCCATATGTGACATAGCAGGGGGCAGCTAATTCAGTGCCCGGAGAGCAGTGCTTGGGGGCAGTACCTTGCTCAAGGTACCTCAGTGGTGCCTTGCTGGTCAGGGATTCAAACCTGCAATCTTTCAATTACAAGTGTGCGTCCCTAACCATTCAGCCACTACTGCCCAAACTTGCCTCACAGAGTAATGTTGTTGCAAAGGGCTAGAAATGGAGCATTCCTTTTTCAGCTTTCTCCAAATATCTGACTGGGGGATGGAGGGAAATTGCCCTTTCAAACTTCCATCACTGGCATTTCAGTAAATTCCTCCAGTGACATCAAATCAACGCTCTTGTCATTAGCTCCTGATTCAAAGGATTTCCAATCCAATTTAAATGATGATTGTCCAACCCTGGGAAATGGTCACTGTATACACACACGCAAAACTAAGGACCATTTTTTAAAAAGGAAAGTGGCTTATTTTATACAGTTTTATGACATGCACTTAACAGGTAATAGGGGTAAATCGTAGTCTATAACATGTGCGTATGTCATTTTTTGGTTGGAGGTGGGTAGTGGGTCCTCAGCCTGCAGAATGTCTCTTGGGGGTCCCTGGCATGAAAAAGGTTGGGAACCCCTGGTTTAGATCACAATTTGGATGCGCACGTGCGTATCGACGTAAAAGCGCCTTGACGTCAGCTTGCGGGGCGACGTCTTCGTGCCTTTTGATCGCGCCACGTCACCGCCCTCTATGATTGGCTGAGGAGCGGGGTCCGTTTGACAGCTGGGGGAAGACAGCTCGACGGCTACACAACAATTATTGCACCCACGCCTCCCTGTCGGGGTTTAATTTTTTATCATTATTGTTGTTATATATAGATTTTTTTTTTTGAAATGGAGACTGATGAGACGCTGACGAATATCCGAACAGAGACGACTTTGGAAAACCAGGATCTGAGCTTCTTACAGCCAGCGGGTAGTCTATCCGATACAGGCCCGGTCTGCCACACGCTGGTCCCGAAGGGCTCACTCGCGGACTCGCCTTGCTATTTAGTCGCTTTAAAGCACAACGTCTACCTCCGGATTTGTATGTTTCCCTGTTTGTGCCGTGTGAATGCGTGCTAAATGCTACACTGTTAGCCGATGCGAGCAAGGCCTAGTTATCAGGCTGAGAAACCGAAACTAACTGGAAAAGTTACTTTTAATGCTAGCGACACGCCGGGAAGGCTCAAGCTCAAGTTATTACGTGCTTTACTAAACGACCAGTATTTTTAACCGCCTGATATCATGGCTTATAACCTTTTCATGAGTAAAGCTTTAATGTTTTGGCCCTGGCGCTGCATAAATCCACTGCTCTACTGTCGCTTTAAGTCATCGCATGTCCATATTTACTTATTCAGCAGACGCTCGTGTCCAAAGCGACGTACAGGTAAAGATCTGATAGCAGAGTCCCTACAGTAATTGGAATTAAGGGCCCAAAAGAGGTATAATTACTCTGTCGGTAACCCGGTGTTGTTGCTCAAATGGTGATCCTGTTTACTGGTGACTATCGCGTTCACGCAGCATACATTACCTTATTTTTGCAGAGTACGAAAGCAGGTTCAGAATCAGAATTAGGTTTATTGTTCGTCAGGTGCGGTAAGAAAAGGATTTGTCCTGCACGTTTGTAAAATATATCAAACATGCATGCAGATGTAAAGGTGATCTAGCAGGCCATGCATATAAAAAAGGATTGGTCTTCAACTAACCTGAAGTATATGCATGGGCAATTATGAATATTTACACTTTTATTTCACTTTTTCTAAATTGATGAATCTGCCATCACACATCTGCAAGGATACGTAAACATTGGGACGTGAAGGCGCTTGTCACCAATTAACAGGATTACCACATAACGCCGGCATTTGAAACGTAGCTCCCTGAGGAACCCACCGTTTGTGCAGTCTTTCTGAAATTATGTATCGTACTGTAAGTGTATTGCATCATGTGTGTGTGTGTCCACAGTGGGAGCTATTCTCGGCGAGTATGGCTGGTACCTCCTGTTCATCTGTGTGGGCGTCTTCCTGCTCATCCAGGAGTTTAGGAAGCGGAGACCCAACCAGTCACCAAGCAGATCCTCCCCAGAAAACCTGAACGGTCCGTTTTGTACTTATAAAAGTCACTTTCTCTCTTTCATCTGTGGTTGATGCGTAATTTAAACATGGCACTTTGTCCTCCCAGATGCTACTTCTGTGGTGAGACGCCAGGAGGCTCTGGAAGCATCACGTCGAAAGATGCAGGATGAGTTGGATGCCAAAGCTGAGCAGTACAAAGAGAGGAAGCAGAAAGTGTGTATGATCACCTGGAAAGCTCCCAAACACTGCAGTTACCTGCTTTTTCATAAGAGATTCAATTTTATATTCATCGCCCGTTAGATCACCTTTACAACTGCGTGCATGTTTGACATATTTTACAAACGTGCTGGACAAGTCTGGCTTTTCTTAGCGCTAATCTTTTATTTGGCTCTCCAAACTTTATGAACCTGCTTCCTTCCTCTGCAAAAACAAGTAAATGTACGCTGCATGAATATGCTAGTGATTACCCAGATTGCTCAAATTAATGTTGCTAGGTGTAAAATGGTACTTCTTTTAGGCTGAAGAAGAGAAAAGAAAACAGAAAATTGAAATGTGGGACAGCATGAAGGAAGGGAGGAGTTACAAGAGCGGTGCAGAGACTGCAGACGTAAGAGCTTGTTTCTGCATTGATTTATAAAGTGCTTCTGGACTAGTGTTGAAGGTGTTGGATAGAGACGCTATCATGTTTAAAACCTACAAGATGTGTAAGAATTTGTGCCAGTGGCCAGCTGTTTACACATGAATGTAAAATGTACCAAATCTCTGGATAGTGGGTAAATTTAAAAATGCCTTGTGAAATGTTGCAGAATAATGAAGGAACCAGCTCATCGATGGAAGTCAAAGCAAAGAGGAATTTGAAGCCGTTACGAAGTGGTAAGTCCCCATCCCTGCAGTCTCTAGTCTTAACCCTCTAAGGAGTGTTTCCCAATCCAGTCCTTGGGGACCCACAACCGGTCCACATTTTTCCTCCTTGCCAGACAGTCCACGGTTTTACTTTGGGAGCTAGGAGGGAGCAAAAATGTGGACTGCCTGTGGTTCCCCGAGGACCAGATTGGGAAACACCCAACAATTCTTTAGAGTACTGGCTATATTAACATCAGTGCTATGTTGCAGGATACAATCCCATGACTGGCGAAGGTGGAGGAAGCTGTTCTTGGCGATCGGGAAGAAGAGGTCCGACGTCTGGTGGGTGAGGTTAAAGGAGGTCAGAGCGCCACTGCAAGAGTGACCTCTGACCCGGCTCCAGAGCACACAAAGGTCAACTGAAATTAAGCTGCCAGCCATCAGAATGGGCCCTAAGCTGATTATCCAAACCAGTCTTGCTTAACCAGATAACTGGATGCCACACCTGTCATTAGCTGTAATTTCTGAACTGTCTTTGAATGAATTAGAACCTTTTGAAAATTCTTCTTTGCTTTAGACGTACTTCTGTTACTTCTCAAGCAGGTGTGTGCATGTCACTCGTTTGCCTTAGAAATTGCATATTAAGCAGTTGGCATTTCTAATCCCTTTGTCTTGGCACAGATAAGACTGTGATGCATATAAATTGGAGCAGGTGAACAGTGCTCCTTATTGTAAAATTAGATATTTTTGGCTTCTGAGCATCTGTATGAGGAACACGCTGGGTAACCTTTCGAGACTGACAGCTTCCAATGAAGCCTTCCTTATAAATGGCTACTTTGCCAGTGAGGGTGGCTGATTTTTTTCAGAGGAATTGTGTGTTAGATCCCCCCCCCCCATACTTTTTGAAACGTCTGTTGAAGGAATTGAGCATACTGTATTAGCAAATAATACCTGTATGGTGTGAGAAGCTTATTACAGTGTGAGGTGTGAATGTTGCCTCAGAATTATTGAAATAATGCAAGTAGTTGAAAGAAGTTGATTCTGCAGATGCTGAAGGATTATCTCCTTTATGCTGGTCTGCTGCACTTTCGTGGGTGTGTATAGGTCCATGATAAACTGCTCCCTACCCCTGAACTGTATGAAAACAATTTTTATTGTAATAAAAAGTTGTTTCACAAAGAATTTGGTACCATGTCTGAATTCTTAAAAAAAATAACTGTTCGTGATGATTGGATGTTGACCCATGGCGTTTCTTGACAAGTAAACGTGCCTCGTGTAAAAACAGCTCAGGAATGTAATGCTTTGTTGGCACTATATACTGCACAGTTGAGGTCGCTAGGCGGCAGTAGTGTGTCGTAAATATCTTTTTACTGCCACCGGCTTTGTACGAATTGGCATTTATTTCCTATTTAATGTGGGTAATTCTGGCATATTTGCCCACGTCTTTAAACAGAATTTATGTTTTTATGTATAATAGTTTATCGACTCGTTTTGAAATCGAGAATGCTGTTCGTGACACTTTAAAATTTATCTGGAGATGTAGCCTATGTGGAATATAATGCCATACCATAAAGCCGGTCTCAAGTAACGGTAAGGGGCTCCACATCCTTTGGCTGTCGTTTGTTTTCATGTAAGAAGAACTGTATTTTTCATATGCTCCATTGTAAGTACGTACCGTCTTAAACGTTAAATTGTATAAAATGTGCTACGGACTTCGCGGGGGAGGGATTGGGCGGAGACGTCATCACGGTAAGTAGCCAATCAGAGGCATGCAACGGTGACCTCATTGGGTCAAACTTTACGGTTAAAGCCGCGTTGCTGTAAGGCGGCCGTGATGTTCTTACTATGGCAATGTAGGCGGTGGGAATGGAGGGGCTGCTCCCGAGCTTAAGAGCGTTACGATCCCGATCGCATTTTTCTGGGTTCTATCGCTGAATTGAGCCCTCCGCTTAATGATCGGAGGAGTGACATGAGGCGGACGCTCTAGGTGGTGGTTGTATGGAGACGGGCGTGTTGCTACGTAGGCAGCGGACCCCATCGGGAGCGGCGGCAGGCTACGGACGAGCCGACTTATCGGGAGGCTGCCGCGTCGTATCATTCAGGGACGTCAGTTGGTTAAGTTGGGGGCGATGGCAGGTCGAAGCCGAAGAGCGTGGTTCAGTGTGCTGCTAGGTCTGATCCTCGGCTTCATCCTGGCTTCCAGGCTCATTTTGCCCAGGGCCACGGAGCTGAAGAAGGCGGCTCACAAGCGCAAGGCGGGCGCCGGCGGCTGCGGGATGCGCGGCGTGGCCAGGGTGCACCGGGTCGACGGGCTCCGCGGGGACGGGCTGGACGCCGCCGAGCCGCTCGCAGCCTCCGGCTTCCTCTTCATCGGAGTCATGACCGCCCAGAAGTACCTGAACACCCGGGCTGTAGCGGCTCACAGGTACGCTCCCGGTCCCGATCCAGGGGTGTCCTCCTGTCCTTCTCTGCCTTGTTTTAATGTCGGTCCTATGAGCGAGGGATGTCTGATCCAGGGGGAAACTGAAACGTCTCAGCCTTTTAAAAAATTACGTGGACGACTTAAAAATAAAGAAAAACGTGACTCTTTTACTTTGCTCTCGGTTTTATTGCGTGAGGCGGACTCGTTGGTTGACAGGTTCCCCGGTCCGCTGTCGCTGTCCCCCGGTCTCTCTCTCTCTCAACCGGTCCGGTTTAGCTGTCATTTATGTTCATTGGCTCGGTTTGACTTGGATCGTTGCCCCCCTGACAGGTCCTGCTCTGCTGCCCTCCCCCTTGGTCCTTATTCTTCATCTGGTTGTCCAGTGTCTGGAGCCGGCAGAGAAACCCCTTCTCACAGCCTGTCAGCAGACTATGGCTTAAAATAGGCACATTGACACAGTGAAGAGGGATTGAACTGTTGAATAACTTGATATGAATAAATGGGGCTTACTTACTGGAATGGTTATCATTGTTCTTGCTCTGAGACTCTGTTTTTTTAATTGGTCCACATTTGATTTTTTTTTTCAAGCAAACAGCAAGTATACAACCATATGAGAAGTGATTGACACACAAATTTAATAATTCAAAGTAAGCACAATACATGCAATTTATTTGCTACCTGGTGTTGGAGCTTTTCCAGGTTTATCCGGACTAATGAAGGTCAGTCTATTGTTAAATGTCCTGTAGTAACAGAATCAGCAAGTAGTCTATATATGGTGACTTGTATATCACAAAGGTGTTGTATTACACCATGCGTTTTGGGGTTAGTTACTGTCGTCCTACAGAAGACTTTCACCATCCTCGTTAAATAGGGCTAGAGATATATGCACGATATATCCGTTAACATACAGGCATCGGACGATATTCGTTAACAATCGTGATAAAGGTATCGGTTTGATGTCAGTCCTGACCGATATTGCCGGCGATACTAAAACGTATGTCAGTATTCAAAGTGAACAACCCCACAGCTAAAAGTAAAGTTACATAACTACAAAAACAAAGGCGAGTATCGCGTTATTGGATGATCAGCCATTCTCTATAGTACAAGCAGGGTCGCTTTCAATAAGTAAAGCCACCCCCAGGTCCCCCGCATTAAAACGCATGGGGAATCGGTTGTGTGGTTTTGAAAATGAGCAAGAAATGGAGTCCCGTGGTGGTTTAAAGACTGTATGACCCCGTCAAATAAAGGAAACTACTCAGAATTGGCCTCAAAAAGTACCGGCCGCAAGACGGGCTTTAAATCTAATTTTCCAAAGAATAAAAGACAATGTAACGTGTTTATGCTAATCAGCAGTTTCAATTTTCACACACCCCATATCCCCCCCCCCCTCAGAGGTTATCAGTATTGGCGATATTAGAGAAAAATATATCGGTTATTAGAATCCTTCAGAATTTCCATATCGGTGCACAACTGACTAAAGTGTGTGTTTGTTTAGCTGGTTTCCTGCACAGTCTGGGCGTTAGGATCGCACGTGGAAATGGCTGGCGTATTTTAATACTAATATCATTCACAGCTGACTCCTTATAGAGGACTTGGCAGAGGCCTTAAGGAGAGTTCTGTGAGATTAAGTATTGCTCTGGGAACAAAGCGCTGTGCCCATACAGCGACATCTCTTTGTGCAGACAGCCTTCAGGGAGACCTTAATGCGTTTCCGGCAGGAGAAAGCGAGAGCGGCCATCTGCGGAGCTACTGGGCTATTGTGTATTCCTACAAAAAAAACCTCGAGTACACTGGCAGCGGGCTGGTCAAAGCTGGGCTTTGTTGAATCTAATTTGGTGTCTCTAGTAACCTGAAATTTACTGTTGGTCTTGTGGTTCGCTGATAATGAAATATGGATGCTGTGTGTATACCTTTAATTCCTTTATAAGGTTTCTGCTGTGTATCAGATACTGATGTCACATTCCATTTCTGCATTTTTTTTTTTTTTACTTTTAATGGCTCAGGTGATCTTTTTGTCTACTTGAACTGTACTCTTGATTCATTATTTTTTTTGGGTAATACATCGTGTGCTTCGCCCATGCAGGACATGGGCCCAGACCATCCCGGGGAGGGTAGAGTTCTTCTCCAGCGAGGGCTCCGACACCTCCATCCCCATCCCCATTGTGACGCTGAAGAACGTGGACGACTCGTACCCGCCGCAGAAGAAGTCTTTCATGATGCTCAAGTACATGCACGACCACTACCTGGAGCAGTTCGAGTGGTTCATGCGGGCGGACGACGACGTCTACGTCAAGGGCGACCGGCTGGAGGCCTTCCTGCGGAGCCTGAACAGTAGCGAGGCCATCTACTTGGGCCAAACGGGCATGGGCGCCCGCGACGAGCTGGGCAAGCTGGCCCTGGAGCCTGGAGAGAACTTCTGCATGGGTGGCCCGGGGGTGATCATGAGCCGCGAGGTGCTGCGGCGCATGGCGCCCCACATTCGCCAGTGCCTGCAGGAGATGTACACCACCCACGAGGACGTGGAGGTGGGACGCTGCGTGCGGAGGTTCGCCGGTGTCCAATGTGTCTGGTCCTATGAGGTAATGGCTAAGCCCCTTTTTAAAGATTTAAATACTGGTTTGGTTTTAGGGTGCTGCTCCGGTTCTTTGGGTGCCATTAAGGCTCCCACCTTAATGCATTTAGGTTGGCCTACATCTCTAAGTTGTCCAGAGAGCAAGTGTGTGTGTGTGTGTGTGTGTGTGTGTAGTCATGTATGTATTACATTGTGGAGACCAAATGTAAAAATGCCAAAACTCTTCTATTTTGTTTGGTTACTTATGGTTAAGGTTAGGGCTGGGTAGGGGTTAAGGCTGTCATTGTTGAGAATATGGTTATGCCCATAGAAATGAATGGAGAGTCCTACAAAGATATGAGTACAGGTGTGTGTGTGTGTGTGTGTGCGCACATGTGTGCGCACGCATGTCTGCTACGTGGACTTCAGAACTGGGGGGGGCACCCATTACACCCATGCCCAGAATGTGGTGAATCATAAAAAAATGATCTACAAATAATTTAATGCAAACCAATACAATTGAATGAAAAATGATCCAGCCTTTGTCTCCCATACCCATCACTGAAGTTCCAGAGATTCTAGGGCTGTTTAAACAGACACGCCTGAAAGACTCTCTATCAGCGAGCGCTCTAATCTCATCTCATTAATTTCCTCTCGCAAACGAAAATGTCACAGTACATTAGCTGGCTCGCCGCCATCGCCTCGATTAAAATCGTTACGGAAATATGGAGCAGAATCGAAGTTGTGTGAAATGCATTGCAGAGCTTCAGATCATGAAACAATCTGTGATTGGTCTGTTGAGGCCTGGTTGGGGGGGGGAGTTCTGCAATTTTATTGGTTCTTTAGGGATGGTTCAGCAGCAAAATTTGTGTGCGATGGGTTTTTGTCTAATGTTTTATATCATTTTATTGTCTGAATGTACAGGGTGTTAAGCAGCGTTTGTGTTGTTCTGCATACCAGGAGCCTCTCTGAAGGGACAACGCTTAAGTCGTTTTTCCGCTCGCATGTTCTCCGTTGCTTTCTAATGTTGATCAGTCTTTAAAAGTAAATAAATAAATAAAAAATTCTGAGTTTAGCTTGCAATCCCCAGTGGGAGCGTGATAGGCCTGTTCATATTAGGCCTGCTCAGCTCCCCCCTGCCTGCCCCCTGCCCGCATGCTTTATGCAGATGAATTCCGACAAATATTTTTCAATGATCTTTTTGTTCTGTTTTTTTTGTTTTTATTGAATCCCCTCTAAGTCGATGTGTCCCTGGTGACTGAATGAGTCAGACATGACTTTGCAGAAAAGTTTAAGGTCTTTCAGGGCATTCAGCTCTGGCTAGACGTCGACACCAGGATTGGTTGTTGATCCTGTAACATTGTCGATAAACGTCATCTATTTTGGTATGTGACCTCTACCCGCCGTGATTAACGGCTCCCACAGTGGATGCCAGGGCTGTAAATCCTCCTGATGACTTTAAGGAAGGTGTGTGGGCCGTGGGGGGGAGGGGGGGGCTAAGGGTCGCGACAGAACGGCTCGCTGCACTTCCTTGGTGGAAAGAAGCCGTGATTCTCTGCGTCTTATCAGAAGTGCCGCCTGCGATCCAGTGGGTGCTGGTGCGATCTGGCTCTGTCTTATCGGGGTCTCCCTGGCCTCGCCCTCTTGGCAGAGGGGGTGTCATTTTCCACTGAGGTCACACGGCCCCTCCCAGCTGCTGGGCCGACGCCGCTCAAACCTACTGACGGGGTGAAGAAAAATTGCGTAGACCTCATTTGAAGACGTGTGCCAAGAGCCGACTCGCGGCTCCTCTGTAATTAAATCTTGAGCTGAATTTGAGCAGGACGAAGACGTCCACCTCCCAAAGGCTCACTTTTCAGCGTAACTTGCTCTTATGAAAAATGCTGCTGTCAGATTTACAGGTTCCTCACTTCCCTGACACGGGAGCTGGGCCTCGACCCCCTATAAAATCATACACATGTGTTTTCCCCCTTTAAACAGATGAGATCCAGGCCGGTATCTGGGCTGCGGCCCTTTTGCCTTCAGGCTGCGATCGAAGTTGGGGTTTGGGCGGAGGCGATCGGCACTGCTGCTATGGCAACGGCGGATGTTGCTGAAATGTTTGGTGGTGAAGCTGTGTCATTCATTTCAGTGTATTAAATTAAGCTTTTTAAAGTAATATAAGTTCCTCTAGAAAAGAATGAGGCAAATTAGAAAGACTGGGTCCCTCTAATCAGCGACTCACTGTCCACTTGATATCCTTCGAGATACCCCCCCCTGCCCACACACGTGCACATGAGCCCGTCTTCAGACTGTTGGACAGCTGTCATGATTTATCATCACGTCGTTATTGTTGTCCTTTTTGAAACGTGCTCTCTGTGGCTGTCATATCCGATCTCTTCCATCCCCCTGAGAATGGCCTCTGGGACTCTATTGTTTGGTTTTTATTTGGCATTTCCCAGAAAGCCTTGGGGTTTTGGCCACTAGGAGTGCCGATGCTCCTGTCACCACCCCCCACCCCCAAACGTGTCACAGGGTCCTCGTTTCTCCATATCCAAATGGGCTTAACTTCCGCTGTCTGTACCGCAGCTCTGTGGGCCGCGTGACACAAATGTATTTCTGTCTGGAATTTGTGAAGACCTGTAGTTTGCATTGCGCTCAGGGGTGTGTTTGGGGGTTTATTTGGTTTTGGTCCTGTGGGGGGGGGGGGGTGGTGTTTGTTTGAAGCTCAGCTCCTGGACTCATCTGAAAGGCCTCTAGCATTGTGGTGGTCTTTAGCTAGGTCTGATCTTGCCCCATTGCTCCCAGTCACCCCCTCTTGCAGGACCTGTGAGGTTTTCCTCGCTCTGTTTGTCAGCATAGCCTCTCTCTTAGATTTGTCCGAAAGGCCGCCGCCGTCCTCCGCGTGGCGTGTGATCTTGCATTCCTACCCCGTTCTCCCAAGTGGCCCGACCGTGACCGTGACGCTCTGATCTGCGGTCTGGCTCAGCCGGCTGGCCAAGCATGCGTTACTTCATCCTGTAACCCAGGGTGACTCGGACGCGCTCTGGTCAGTCTGAGTGTCCGCCGGATGTGTGTAATTGATGGATTCCCATTCCTGGTTCTGCCGGATCCTGCTTTTTAAACAGCAGTCTGCCCCGCCGTGTCCTTGGCTGTTCAGTTCGCCGCCTCCTCTTGGGCGTTGTGTTTCGTTTTCCTTTTTTCTCCTCTGAAATGACTCTTACAGTTTTGACACTTGCATGTGTTCTTGATGGAGTGTCCGGCGGCAATCCCCTTTCTTATAAATATAAATTATCTGTCAGAGGGGAAGTCCAATACCTCAGATGAGAGTTTCGAATTGTCCATGCTAGTCACATGATGGTAAAAAGGAATTCCTATGAGTTTGTCACATGGGGTAGAAGCAGATAAACCGCATCAACCGGTCCGGCCTGTGGTTTCCCAGACACAAAACGGATGTCCAGACACAAAAAAGTGTCGTCCCTAAAAGCCTTGTGAATCGTAGGAGCCCAGCCTTGGCCTGAGCCCTGAACATCAGACGCCCGTGAAAGCGGCAGGCTGTTAGCTCGCTTTCCCACAGGGTGACGGGAAGGTCGAACGGCCCGTGACGCCGACGCCTTTCAGCAGACGGGCTGCTCTCAGTGGCTGAAAGACCCTCATCAAGCCAATAGGCGAGCAATATGGAGCGGGATTAGTTGCACGTCACATGGCATGTTCTCCTGCCTTCTACCTGACGAATCCCGTGCGGCTGAAGCGTGGAACCACATGACGCGTTAAACCGGACACAAGATGTCTTTTGTGTCAGTCTTGGTGATCCTTTTTTCCACCTCTGTTTGATTGGGGCCCCCGATGCCCCTCGGAGTCGCATTCTCAATAGAGTCCCGCGCACTTGTTGGCTCAGCCGAGATTCCTGCTGTCGGTGCCAGTAGAATGAGGCATCTCTTACCCAAGGTGGCAGACTCGGTTCGGCTGTCCTGAGCTGACCTCAGCCTCCTGGTCCCTGCCTGGTCTTGTCTTGCGGTGTTCCGGTGGTTTCCATGCAGACTCATGCTGGGGCCTTTGCTCATCTGTTTCCTGGTGCATTGCACAGTGCCTGAGTTCGCCGGGGGCCTGATGTTTCTGTTATGTAGGGTGTAGATGCATTTGTGCAATTCGAGTGTCTGTTTTGGGGAATCCCTTTGGTGCTCCAGGTTCAGGTGAGTAACTTACACTTCCTCCCCAACCGCCCAGTAATGACCCTGGCCATCCATCTTCTGGCCACTTATCCTGAGCAGGGACACGGCAGCAAGGTGGGGGTCTCCTCTGGATGGGATGGCGGTCCGTCATGAGCAGACTCCCCCCAGAGCAGAGGCGGACTGTGGACATGATGGTCTTAAATGGAAATGATTGCATTTCGCTTAAACTGAGAAGAATGGACCCATTTTTACAATCTGCCCCCCCCCCCCCAATTTTGACCTTCTTTTCCCTGACTCAGTAATAATCTGAGCTGCCTCTACATTCCCTGAGGAATGCCAGGGCGACGGAGCCTGGTGATGAACGGCAAATCCTGTCTGTCTGTCTGTCTATCTGTCTGTCCGTCCATCCCACATTGTGGGGACCTGAGCTGCCTGTGTTTTTCTGGCTAATAAGCAGTCGATCAGAAACCCCCCCAACCCAGCTCAGGGTGCTTAAATGCTGACAACGCATGAAGCGAATGTGGGAATATCCCCCCGTCCTAAACCGAATGCGGGGATAATCCCTCCCCAGCTCCCGTCCTGTAGTGAATGCGGGGATGTCCCTCCCCGCCCCCGTCCTATAGTGACTCACACTGGTCTCCATGCTTGTTAGTTGGTCAGCAGCATGTGGCCTCCACTAATGACCCTGGGTGTGAAGTGGAGGGCGGGGCTTGGGCTAGGCCCTTAATGCACAGACCCTAGTGACCATCTGCTTCCTGATCTCTTTTAGAGAGGAGCAGCCATCGGAGGTCTGCGTAGGCCTGGCTGCGTACCCAGCGCAGCGGCGTCCATCACCGCGCTCAGGGCGTCTGGCCAGCCTCAACTCGCCTCGCCTCGCCTCACTGGCCGGACTGAGCGCCTCCTGTTCCCTATCTGATCTGAACGGCCTCCAGGAATCTTGGCCCGATATGGGATCAGCGCTCTGGCCATTGCCTCTGTCGTTTTCCCTGGAAATTCCTCTCTCTTATCTCTCTGTGATTGGCTGGATTGGGGCTCAGCCCCGTTCGATGGCAGACATGCCACTTAAGCGTCGCCGAGCTCTCGTCTGTGCACACTGGATGTGCCCTGCAGTTTTATGGAACTAGATTCCCACGCCTGAATTACAGGGCTGTTTTCAGATGCCATTTTGCGCCTGACTTTAATAAAATAGTTGTTTGACTGATGGCCGAAAAAGATGGAGAGTGAAGGAGATTTTCAGACTTACTTTAGGGGTTTCGAACTCACTAACAGAGAAATTACAGGCCGGCGGTGACTGTTGGGAAATCACCTGCAACCGGACTGTGCCTTTGCTAGTTCATTGTGATTTTAATGATTTATGGTGGGAGTATTTGAGCAATGGTGGAGATGCACATATGTGCAGTAGATTTAAGAGGTGAGCAGCCTGGTCCAGCCTGAGTGGGTTATTGAGTCGTTTTTGCAGCATTTTTTCAGGTGAGGGGGGTGAGGGGGTGTGCTTTGTCACATGCTCGTGGTGAGAATGAAGTTCCCCTTTTCGCAAAGGTCCCTGAAAGCAGCCTGCTTTTTGTTTGACTTCCCCGTACATTTTTTCATCGGTGTGTGAGTTCTCCCCCCTCAAAGGGCCGTCTTCCCGGAGTGGGGGGCGGCGGGCGCGGGCCGCGGGGGGGGCGGGGGGGGGCGGGGGGGGGGGGGGGCGGGGGGGCGCGCCGGGGGGGGGGGGGGGGGGGCGGGGGGGGGGGGGGTGTGGGGGTGTAGGAGTGTGTTGTTGGGGACAAAGGCGGG
>JAODKC010000009.1:6118278-6131713 GCA_026777985.1 Mormyrops attenuatus
CTAACAAAAAAAAAAAAAAAAATAAAAAAAAATAAATAATATATTTTTTTATTTCTACTTTTTTTTTTATTTCATATTAACAACAATCCACCCCCACCCACCCCCCCCCCCCCCCCCACTCGCACCCTCAGGAAATGGCGTTAAGTATAAACTCTGTCGCAGACACCAGTGCGCCCACGTCCCTTCCTGTGCCGTCTTCCGCTTTTTTTTGGGCCGTTGTGGAACCCTGGTGTTGGCAAACAAGTATGCTGCTTCCTGGCAGGGGGGCATAATTACCAGTGTCCATCTCAGAAAAGGATTCAAGGGTTTATTTGTCACATGCAAGGTACACAGTCAGACCATAACCTGCAGTCAAGTGTAAGGTGGTCAACTCTACCCTCGAACAGTGACCGCACAAGACATGGAAATAGGCATATCATAATAAGTATAAAAAATAAAGAAAATGCAAAAGTTATACTGTAGGATAAATAGACCTGCAGCGCAGGTCAAATAAAGTGAGATGTGCATAGGAGGGGATACGAGTTAAATGTCAGGCAGGTATTACGCAGTCTGATGGCTTGAGGGTAGAAGCTTCTTCTGAGCCTCTCCATTCTCCCTGAGAGCCAGCGGAAGCGCTTACCAGACCTCAGGCCGCTCTGCTTCTGTGTCTTCAGAGGTACATGTCTTGTAGAGGCGCAGATCAGCCTTGCGGATTTGTTCGGCTGAATGTAAAAAGGAAGAAGTATACGATATCAGCAAAGACTGCTTATATCAGCCTGCTTGGTCCTGGCCTTGCCTTTCAGCCCAGATGTTGTTTAGCGGGGCACGTTTGTTTCCCAGTCATGCCCTTTTCTGAACCTGGCGATGGCCGAGATGTGACTGGTTCCTCCCTACTGTGTGGTGTGTCTTGGAAATAATTATGGTCTGAGTTCCTGGGGTGGGACATGGCGGGCTCCCTTTAATCCATCTTGATCAGGCCATGAAGCAGCTTTCATTTTCTGGAGATCTTTGATCAATGGAGGTGTCAGAGGATGCAGGGGACGACCTGGGCGGATCTGTCCGTCCGCTGAGGGGAGGGGGTCATCGAGGGCTGCGTGAGGGAACGCTCTCGCCCCTGACATCATTGAGAGATTCTGTGGTTGCTGTATTCTGTATCGGCCTGAAGCGAAGGCCTTCACGGCCGCCATGAGTCTCATCTTCAATTCGCCTTGACAAGCTTATCAGTCCGGGGGTGTATTTTTAGAGAGGGCGAAGCCAGGACTTGTCAGCGGCCTCCACGCCAGACGCCGCGTCGCTTAGCGGAGAATAAACAAGGCAGGCGTTTCACATGTGACCTAACGTGTTTTGTCTTCCTCATACCGTGCTGCCGCATCTACTCCAAAGGCTGCTTGCGTAACCTCGAG
This sequence comes from Mormyrops attenuatus, assembly GCA_026777985.1. NCBI lineage: Eukaryota > Metazoa > Chordata > Actinopteri > Osteoglossiformes > Mormyridae > Mormyrops > Mormyrops attenuatus. Next base: position 6,119,661 of record JAODKC010000009.1, read on the forward strand.
ATCCAGCGGTGCTCTTAACAATGTTTACTCAACACTGTTGCATTATTTACCCTGGCAGGCTGTATCTAGCTGATACCCATTCAGGGCCAAGTAATGAATCAGTACTGATCTGTAGGAACAATTGCAACTGTCCTCTAAAGAGCCATGCCTGGCATGCGGACAGGTGGGTTTCCATTTGTGCGCTCCCATTTCCTGCTCACTTCGCATAATTATGGCGCACTTGGCGGGCTGTTGGAGCATCACTGGGACTGGAGCCATTTTCCTGCATTGAATCATCTGTGCCAAAGGCAGCCTGGTGTATCAGTAGTGCCTTCCTTAGTTCAGCTAATTTTTTTAAGCCTGAAGCAGTGTAGTTTCTTCTGTAAACTCTGGCATACAAACTGGAGTCTAACCGACAGGAGGAAGAACTTGAACTTGGCACATTTGTCATATCCCCCTCGACGCGGCCTACCGTTCTACCGAAATACTAATTTCTGAAGTCGTACTGAGAGACGTCGTCATACTATGTGTCGGCTAACCGATTAATCAGCCCAAGTCATGGCTGCTTTTTGTTTTATTCTGTAGGCTTTTTTAAAGGACTTCTTTTTAAAACGTGTCCTTAAAGTTGTCCTTTGTCGTGTGAATATGACATTTCTGCCTCTGTCACTCACAAACTCGCCCCGTCGCCTGTCTATCGGTGTCGGAAACCGAAGGGCGGCGTTAACAGCAGTGCACCTTACTTAGCAATTCCTATATGATGATAACAAAAAGGATGTTATGTTGTACCTTCTGGATGGGAATGACCCGGCTCTGTCGTCCGCATCGGGCAGCCGCTCACCAAATCGGCGCCACCTTCCAATGGGGCGTTCCGGTGCCATTTTCTGCTGGGTCTTGGTCGAAGTTGCTGTGAGGGATTAAATCCATGGTCGCCTGTCTAGATAGCTGGAATTTCAGGAGCGGGATGGTGGGAAAGAACAATGCAGAATTCATTTTTAAATGTTTAAATTGCATGTGGATAAAATGACACTATAGGTCATGTGATGAGTTAGCTGACATTAAATGAAATTTTAGCTTTTGCCTCTGAAGTAACTGACAGTGATTGTTTTTCCACAAGGTGATGTGCATTTTTACTGCATCTTCTGATCTGCAGTGTTAAACCCGGGTTTATTTCTAATAACCAAAAGACAGATCTCGTTCTGTCAGTGTTCACCCCCCCTTCCCCCCAGTCCTTCACTGCAGCATCACTGCAGCACCCTGACATCCGTCCTTCAGGATCACGGTGCAGATTTCTGCAGCTGTACAGAGACGGTTATCAACAGGTTGTCATTAGAGAGTTTAATTCCGCTGAAACTAGACTCCGTTGTTTGCGTGTCTGCGCCGTTCCTTTAAGGATCCAAAGACTCTGCAGGGCCCCGACCCATCTGGTACACCCTCGTCCTCCAGGCCAGTACTAAAATGGGCCATTTAAATAGAATTACCCCCTCCCCCATCTTTCAACAGTCTTGTGACAGACATGCCCTTGAGTTTATTAAAGAAATAAGTGATCATTTGGACCAATTAGAGATGGATGACAAAAGGCCCTTTACCTCTCTGTGTTCGCTCGCTGTTACTGGACCGTATTCTTCTGCTCCAGGCTGATATGAGGGTAATCGGGGGAAAATGGGGCCCTAATATTTGGGGCTCCGATTTCCCTCCACAGGTTTTTGCCTGTCCTCACGTTTCAGGCATTATGAAATTCTCTTCGCCTGAAAAAGTTCCAGCCTGATGGTCAGAGCGTGATGTTTTCAGATGATGTCTTTTTAGAAAAGGCCTGCACAGGAATTCCCGTCCAGCCTTGTATTGTGTAGGAAGGTCCTGTTGATTTAAACCCAACCCTCTCTGTTTTGACATCGCCCCCGGACTGCTGGCCAATGATGCACGATCTGTCGGTCTACTGGGAAGAATGGCACGGCGTGGGCACCGTGGAGCTCCATGGCTCCCGCGTCACATCGTGCTGTCTGTGCTCCCACACTCGACAGGAGCCAAGTCTGGAGGTGTCTCCTGAGAGACAGACGTTCTGGTTTTGGGAGGCAGAAGGCAGACGAGAGAATTAGCAGCATGTAAAGTCAGAGAGTAATTCCCTGCTTTTCGTTGACTCGGATGTGAGTAAAATGTCCCCCAGCCACATTATTTCAGCGTGTAAATCAATAAGACAGGTGTAAGACATCCCTAAACTGCTTAACATGGATTAACTCATTAGCCAGTTACAGCTAAATATTTTGGATGACGCGAAAACATTTAATGCCGTTTTGTGTGACGATGACTCTGGGGACATGGCATCTTGGGCAGGTGACAGATGGGTGGGTGCCATTCAGTTTTCCTCGCCTTCTGGGAGTGACACACCCCCAGTAGTGAGTCATCTGTGGTTTGTATGGCTATGGGTGCGCGCTCACACCCGGCTTACTTGCTGTTATTTCTGCGTCCTGCTGCATCACTTCCCAGCAAATCTATGTAAGGAAATTTCTACACAGCCGTAGTCTAACACCACAGCATTGTTTGCTTGGAAACAGCCCCCCCCAGCACAAATTTGTTCTTGTGAATTGGTTTATAAGCACATTGACAGCATTACTCTTAGTCTGATTGTGTTTTTATTCCGACATGCTCTCCAGTCTCCATTGGCCCAATAAACAGCCAAGTGTCTTGCTGTTTCTCGGTAGTGCTACTGCAAAATAAAGCGTTGAATTAGCTATTATCGGAAGTGGCGTTCTGCTGTTGGCGGACGGAAGTAAGAGTTCTGGTAGCTGTGGAGCCTCTTGGCAGGGTATCCAATGGGCTGCCCAATGAAAAGCCCCGCCCACCCAACGCTCATCACTCCGCAGAAGATGCGAGCTAAAACATTCTGGGGGGGGAGCAGTAACTGCTGATGAAATACTGCTGAGGCACCTTATGGCTTTCATTGCTGGATCATCCTCTGGTTCCCCCTATGGCCAGTACATGGTTTTCCCTCTGCTGATCAGCTGAGTCTGGTATGCGTTCAGTCGTGAATGCTCCCGGTGAATGTTGTGAGTGTGATATCGTTACTGACGTGTAGCACGGTTCCTGTGTCTGCCTTTCATTTCTCCACATCTGCTTCCAATAGCTGCCCGCTTCACTGTGATATTAATCCCTTTAGAAGCATCTCGACAGTCCCGTTTCTTCTTAAATCTGGATTGTTATCGATGTGGTGGATCTGGTATCAATGTGTGTCCTGTGTGATTCTCAATGGTTGCCTGAGCTTAAAGTACGTTCTGGGGTCTCCGTTGTCCCCTTGATTACATGGCAACACAGAGGTAGGGGCAGATGAAGGCCCAGGCTCGGGGCACGCCCTGTCTTCTAAACATTTTTTTGTGCTACCCATGGCTTGTCCAAGTCTGTGCTTTCACGCCTAATGAGCATTCAATGGAGGGACATGAAATTATGATGTCATATTGGTTCAAGGAAGGTTGTGTTCTTTGAAAAGCTCAAACTGTGACATCACAAACTGAGCAGTAAATTTCTGCTTTGCTGTCACCATCCTGTAGATGTTGGACCTCTCTGTAGACTGCACACCTTTCGTGTCTCTTAACTCCACCTGAATATTAACTTAAGAGTGAACTTAATAACATGTGTCTACATGTGTCTTTTTTAATTGCGATACCTGTTCAGAAAACTCTTTGGAGGTTATTACTGCATCATAAACGTCCATTCGTTTGCATCGAATGAGTTTCCGCTCTTTGGCCAACATGAAAAACATATTTCGTTACGTAAAGGTCTCGGGAAGTAGCCTATGCTAAGGTAATAACCTCGAGTCATTTCACTGAAGCGATCAGCTGTAAAAACTGAAAATCACTTGGAAAGCTTCTGAAGAAAAAAAATGACCTTCTGTCACACTTTTCTGCGTGCCTCAATCTGTTTAATTACAGGTTTCCCGCTACCTGATGCACATCACCCCTGGCTTGTGTCGTGCTCAATCTTCCAAAGGCATCCTGTGCTGCTCCTATTCCATGTGACCGGCTGTGTTTTTTGCACAGTTTTAGTGACACAAAAAAGTTCTGAGGGAAGAAAGAATAATGATTGGTGACGTCTAAACCAATGAGATTGTAGAGGAGGTAGGTCCAAGCAACTAGAGTAGGAGGGTCCAACCAATCAAATATCTTGGTCCTGCCTCCTGTAGATGCTTGCACCCACCTCTACAGCTTGATTGGTTCCCTCTCTGAACCAATCATTTTACGTTCTGTGTAAGTAAAACTCTCTCCATTCACATCCTTCCATTCACTCTGAAACCCGCACTTATTGGTTGTCTGTTTAACCCCCATTGATCTGGATGCATTCATTGGTCACAGCAGAGTACAGAGCAGCTGTCCTGAGGCTTTTGCTCCGTGCTGAGGGATCGCTGGCCAACAGAGTGAAGATAAGAGCCAGTCAGCCAGCTAAGATGTGCCCACAAAAAAGCCAATTAGATGGGCTAATAGCTCGTCCAATTACATTTGCATGCAGTTTGTTGTTGTGCAGTCACTGCTTTGTGTGGTAAATTAAACGCAGCTTTGCTTCCTCCCCAGAGGAGTAGTTCTTCCTTACGGCGCTGCTGTCTGGATGGCGTCTCCGACATGCTCAGCCCTGATGTCCATGAAACGCAGACTGAAATTGGGCAGGCTTACTAGACGCGCTGGTGGTTCTGACCCATACGGCACGTGCTGTTGTTTTTGATTTCCCCAGTGCCTGTGCCTTTTTTTTTTTATTTATTTTTTGAACATCAACAAAACATATGCTTTCCCAACGAGCTGTCGTGCACGTTTAACGGCGAAGCTTTGAGCTGCCTGCGTTTAAGGGCGACTTTGCTAGCCCCTGCTATTCCCCACACGTCTGACGCGGTCATGAACCTGAATTTGAAAATGGGCGCAGATCAAAAGCACTATTTTTAGGATGCTGACCCAGCCCACTGAGCTCTGTAGCTGTGTGGGTGGGTGCGGACCCTTGACCCGTCCATCCCGGGTGTGGTGGGCTGTGTGAATCCCGGAGTCGATCATCCTGTGAGCAGCCTTATAGCCGTGTGCAGGTTTCGAACGCTGTGACACCTGGGTCGGCTCGGCCAGCGCATAGCTGTAAGGTGCCTGCTTTGGGTTTGTAGTGTCTCTTGCCATGTGCTGACATTCTCGGGCTCGCTTTAACTGCCCTCCCCTCTGCAAATATCTGGTGGAAAGTGTGTATTAGTCTGCACTCCTGTGCTGACATCTTGCTGACTAAAGCACATTTTTGGGTCTTATTTCTGAGCCAGGTCTGGGTGACTCCTATCGGGTTTTGACAGAATCTCCGGCATGGGGCTTGTTTATGTGGCTGTTTGTGTCACCCTCTTGGATAATTTATTTTTATAGTCTGTTTTTTCTTTTCTTGGTGCCAATCGGTATTTTTGCAGTGAAGGTGAGAGCTCTGGGGAGTATTTCCAAAACGCCCCGTGCTGGGCCTCAGTGCTTTTAAAAGTTGTCTTTTAAGATTTAAAAATTCACTTCAGCAGTGGCTAAGCTCCCAGCATGATAAACGTTGGCTTGGATACAGAAGTTGGCTCCCTGTCCTGGCCGGTTAAGCGCTTACTCACCACACAAATCGGCTTTGCATAGAACTGAGTTACGACCATTTTAGAGGCTCTGTAAGAACTGGAGGAGGGGTGGTTGTGTTACGCAGTGGGGATACGGGTGAAAATTGTTGAGGGAAGGCTTTAGAAACTCAGTGGAGCGGGGGGTATCCTGCTGTCCCGTAGTAATGATGTATTCATGGCTGTGATTGGCTGCAGAGTGGCAAAGCGTCAGAGCTGTGATTGGCTGCAGAGCAGCAAAGCGTCAGAGCTGTGAAGCATCACATGCATTAATACTGCCAGCTATTTTGAAAAGCCCTCAGGTTTTTTTTCTCCTCCTTGAGGCAAAAATGAAGTTTCTTTGAGGTGAGTGCATCTCAAAGGGTGCAATTTGTGCCATTTTAATAGTGTTTTTGATGTCAAAAATAAAAACGCATAAACTCCCAGCTCTGCAGGTGAGGAATATGTTCAGTGTCACGCTGAAGGGTGGAGAGGCTTATAACATTTTGACTTTCAAATGGCCCGTCAAAAATCTTCCTTGACTTTTAAATCCTGCCCAGGAGTTGGGGGATGTTCCCCTGATTGAACCTGTGCCAGGACAGCGACTAAAATATTTATGATAATGAATAACAGGCGGAAAATCTGCAACCTGGGGTCAGCTAATTTGGGTGGCGCTAATGGAGGACGACCACTGAACAGTCCAGAGTGACGGCCTGGACTAGGGGCCCTTCACAGCCCTTCCTGCCTGGTGGCAACAAGGCATATTCATTCCCTGTAATCCCACTATCTCACGTCGATTTAACGTGCAGTGCTGGAATTTCTGCACTCTGGAACTGACTGAGCTTACCTGGCTACGTGTCATCAGAGAGACAGTGCTTAATAAGGCCAGGTCTGATTTCTATATGTCTCCAGTAAGAAGTATTGAAAAAGTTTCCTGGATGTTCCCATTGACATTTTATCAGCTTTGTTTTAAAAACCTTCCACAGAGTGGTACTACTGGCAGCCTGTGGGAGATGTGCTATATGCTAGTAAATTGCTTGCTGTGTGATGGTTTCACAGAGGTTAGGGAAGGGTGCAATAACAATAAAATCATGTTCAAACAGGCTTTCTGGGGGTGAATTTTAAAGGTTGAAGGATGCAGTTTATCTGTCCTCTTGTAAATGCGAAAGCTTGCATCTAGTGCTGGGGGACCAGTTCCTGCAGCTGCACACTTTTAGCCTCTTCTGTCCGTTTTGTTACATATTGTTTTCCCCTTGGGATGGGACCCACGGCAACTATCCAGAACCCTCTCTTCAAATCTCACCCTCCTTAATGTTGTAGACTCCCGCAAATAGATTTCTGGCCATGCAATAATTTCTTCATTGGTAGTAGAGTACAGCAGCTCCCTTCTTGTCCGCGGCTGAATCACTGCCAACGGGGGCCTGAACAGCTGTACCACAGTTTAAACATTTAGTCCCCACTGACTAGGGGAACATTTAGGTTTTTAAAGCTTTGACAGGTTTTGAGTCAACACTGCTGACCAAAAACTTGCTCTTTGTCAATATTTAGCCTTCAGCAGCGCCGGTGTTCCTTGAGCCCGTTAAAATACATGGCTGTGACCCAGCCCTGTAATAAGTCTTTGTTGACCCTTTTTAATGATCTGGAATCATAACGAACAGTGTAAGATGCAAAGTTTTAAGCCTCATGTAATCTTGCATAATTATAATAACGAACAAATTGTTTAGTTCTTGTGGTTATTAACGATTTGATAGACGACGGTGGCTTTGTGGTTCAGGGCTGATTCAGCAGTGTGCACTGTTTATGACGTTAACGGCGGGCCCGTTTTTCTCCATGACCATGGTTAACGAGGTCCATCCTGTTCTACCCTCCAGATGCAGCAGCTGTTCTATGAGAACTACGAGCTGAACAAGAAGGGATACATCCGCGACCTGCATGACCGCAAGATCCACCGGGCCATCACACTTCACCCCAACAAGAACCCACCCTACCAGTACCGGCTGCACAGCTACATGCTGAGACGCAAGATCGACGAGCTCCGTTACCGTACGGTCCAGCTGCACCGTGAGATTGTACAGATGGGCCGCTACAGTGGTTCCGAGGTGCGCAAGGAAGACCTGCAACTGGGGGTGGCACCCTCCTTCATGAGGTTCCACCCACAGCAGCGCCAGGACATCCTGGAATGGGACTTCATCACAGGACGGTACATCTACTCATCCGCCGAGAAGCAGCCCCCACGCCGGGGCATGGAGTCCTCACAGAAGTCGGCCCTGGAGGACATAACAATGCAGGTGATGGAGATGATCAACGTCAATGCCAAAATCAGGGGCCGCGTCATCGAATTCAAGGACGTTCAATATGGCTACCGCAGAGTCAATCCCATGTATGGCGCAGAGTATGTGCTGGACCTACTGCTGCTGTACAAGAAGCACAAGGGGAAGGCCATGACCGTTCCCGTGAGGAGGCACGCCTACCTACAGCAGACCTTTAGTAAGATTTACTTCCAGGAGGATGAGGAGATTGACGCTACTCACCTGGCCAGCAGGATTAACCAGGACTCCAACTCGCTCTCCTTCCTTTCCAACTCCCTCAAGATGTTGGTGCCGTTCAAGCTGGGTGGCTTGGGAACTGAACCCAAGGAGCCGAAGGAGGAGAAGGTCAACATCCTGGTGCCGCTGTTGGGCCGTCACGAGATATTTGCCCGTTTCATGGCTAACTTCGAGAAGGTCTGCCTAATCCCAAACCAAAACGTCAAGCTGCTGATCCTGTTGTTCAGTACCAACAACAGTACAGAGAGGCTACAGCAGACAGAGCTGATGAGAGAATACCAAACAAAGTACCCCCGGGCTGACCTGGAGGTCATGAATGTCCTCGGACCTTTTTCCCGGGCCCTGGCTCTGCAAATGGGCTCGTCACGCTTCTCCGAGAACTCCCTGCTTTTCTACTGTGATGTCGACTTACTGTTTACAGCCGATTTCCTGAATCGGTGCAGGAGCAACACAATACTCGGAGAGCAGACCTACTTTCCAATCATTTTTAGCCAGTATGACCCCAAAGTTGTCTATGCGGGAAAGGCACCCAGTGAAAACCAGTATGTATTCACCTCCAAGACAGGCCTGTGGAGACACTATGGATTTGGGATAGCCTGTCTGCATAAGGGAGACTTGGTCACCGTGGGAGGCTTCAATATCTCCATCCAGGGATGGGGCCTAGAGGATGTGGACCTCTTCAATAAATTTGTTGAATCAGGGATCAGACCATTCAGAAGCACAGACATTGGTATCGTGCATGTCCACCACCCCGTCATATGTGACCCAAACCTTAACCCAAAACAGTACAAAATGTGTCTGGGTTCTAAAGCGTCTTCGCACGGGTCCGCTCTACAGCTGGCGGAAATCTGGCTAGCAAAGAATGACCCCTCGTTGCGGGAAATCCGCGTCAGTAACACCAGTTCCACAAGGACCGTGTGAAGCACTGTGGTAGATTTAACTGGGGACTTCTAACTACCTAATTTATTTTTTAAAAAAGGACTAAATGAATATATTTTGGAAATACTATTTTCTAACAAGTGCTCATTGGGGTCAAGGGGTAATCGCATTTTTGGTTTTTAAAAAGAAAAAATTAAAAATAAAATTTCGATATTCCATTGGGCTTGGGAACAATGATGTATGAATCAACAAAAAATGTTTGCTAAACTATGACTTGTATATGTAATCTGAGAAGGTAACATGAGCTATTCTTGAGAGCGGTCCTGGATTTTGTGTGTGTGTGTGTGTGTGTGTGTGTCGGGGGGGGGGGGATCTTTAATCCTTTAAGGATGTTTACAGGGCACTGAGTGAAGACTCCATTCTTCAGTGAAAAGGGTGTTCCAAAAGCAAATCGTAATTATCATTACAGGCCTTAAATTTACTATCGACTTTACGCCTTTACAAAAAAAAATGCATAATGCTGAAAATCACTTGTTTCTAGATTTTTTTTTTGTTTCTTTATCTGAGCACAACTGCTGGAATAAATTTCTGCAAATAATTTGTCGTCTAATTTATTAACTGTCGGCCTATGTTTCTCTGTCAGGACTGCATACACGGTTTGTCCTCCACCAAAAAAAAACACTTTTTTTTTTGGTTTCACCTTGCACATGAGGGATGTCTTGTGGACACAGAGCTGTGTTGACCAGCCTAGAAAGGCCATACGTAGGCTGGATTGTAAGTCTGCTAGGAGTCTGTCTACCGGAGAATGGGGTGTCCATGTCATACTAACATTCTTCTGGGCGTTAGCTTAGAGGGAGGGTGGATGGTATGATTTGTCTTTTGGTCCCGGGAATTTCACCCCCGTGCTGGGATGGTCCTGCCTTTGGCTGTTTTTGATCTCTTGCTCTTAAGGAAGATTTTCTATGTAATAAACAAAAAACATATTAAGCCCCTTTGTGTTCTATTTCTGAAAACCTTTGAATACTTTTCTTGGCAATGCCTTGTGTTAACAGATTAATTCCCAAATTGCTTTGAATATATACCGTTTTGTAAAAGTTATTTGCCTGAATTCGGAAAATTGCTATGCGCATGTTGAGAAATTTAGTGTGGTTTTCTCTGAGGTCTGACGGGTGCAGCAATCACTGGTCAACATTCTCCTGGAGAATCGAGGTTCTTTTTTTTTTTCTTATATCATCGCAGTCCTGTCCACACGCAGTGAGCTGAGTGAAATCCCAATTTGGAGATGTCAGGTATGAAATGGTGACCATTGCAGGGGAAGCTGCCGGTTGTCCCGCTGAGAACACTGATGTCTGAGCTGTTCCCGCTCATTAGGGGAACTCTGCTTCCCCTGCTTGTGATTGTCTGCAATCTCAGCTGTGACCCTGTGGCAGGCAGTCATCTGTAGAGGAAGCTCATCTAGCAATCCCCTCCATATTAATATGGGGGGCGGGGCATGGTGGCCCAGTGGGGGCTTTGTTACACACAAAGCAAGGCTTCTGCAGATTTTCCTGCCCCCAGATTGGGGTGTCTGTCTCTTGGGTTTCTCTTACATTATCTCCAATAATTGCTATTTATGGTCTCAACTTCAGTTTTTCGCAATTCAGCCTATAAAATTTGTTCGACCCACTCCCCTCCCCCACCACCAGCCAAGTCGAACCAACTCTGATTTAGTGTCTCGCCCCCCTGCTCCCGATCCCCATCTGGAGTTAACGACCGCTCTTAAAAATCTACACCAGTCCAGAGCAGGAAGACGGTGTGGAACAATTGTCCCAAAGACATGGAAGGCATACAGCTGGCTTTAATGGAAGCTGTGCTCTCAGTAGGACTCGGGGTTCCTCTAAACATGTGGAGGGGCATCCTCTCCAGAGGCTGGTATTTTGGCAGTTAAGAGGCAGGATGCTGCTCGTATGTCCGCTGGAGGCCGTTTTTACTATCAAAAGTAACACAAGTAGAACGTCAATGAGTAACATGTGGAGCGACTTAAGATCTGCTTTGTCGTTGCCCCTTAACGAGGAAAAACACTAACAACTTCCATGCGCGTGGATTTGTCCCTCTGCCACGGACTGTGCCTCAGCTGCTAGAGGCGTGTTCTGGAGCAGGGCTTGCGGGAAACTCCACTCCACGGTGTGGAGGACTCGCTTGTTGAGTTCTGGGCTGCGAGTAAGAAAGCCGAGGCTGAAGGGGGGGCTGAGCTTTACGAGCTTAGGGTTCAGTGGCTGAAAGCTTGATGGGTGACGGTTGATAATCCCGACAAAATTGCTGAAAAAGATACACTGTGACTCTCGAGGTAATTCTCTGAATCCTCTCAACAGCAAAGGCTTTTTTGTTAAGGAAACCTAACAATTAGTCACTGTGCTGAGGACCCTGTTTTAAAGAAGAAAAAAAAAAAATGTGGAGGTGGACGAACTCCAAAGTGTTGCGTTTCACAGTACTGACCAGCCCTATGTGTTTTTTATATGCTGAGCAGTTCTGACGGCTTGGATCACCCGAGTAATTGCACAGTGCCATGGAGCAGAGAGCGGCCCTTATATAACCAAATTTGAATCCATAGTGCCATATTAATAAATGAAAATTGTGCTTTTCTGCCTAGTGGTCTGTTGTAAATTTTCAGACAAAGCTGGCAGATTAACCGCAAGAACATTGGGTTTCATCTGCGTTCTCTGTGCTGGCCAGCTGCTGTGGGGTCGCTCAGTACCAGCGGCAAGGGGCCGCCCTTTTAAGAAGGACCTCCTTTAAGCTCTGGGGGCCAGGGATGAATGACAGCCAGCCGGCTGCCACCCCCCCTGCATCTTTACGCAACGCAGCCTTTTGTGATTGAACTCCACAGCAAACGTTATGGTCTCATCGGTGGTTGGCATGGCGATAATTTCAGAAAAGCAGCTGTGTTACCTCAGACCCAGCCACGTTTTACGTCGGTTACGCATATTAATTTTGGGGGGGGGGGGGGGGTCTTGGCATGTTGGCAGTTTTTTCCCGGTACAGCACCGGCGGAAAATTACGCAGAGAAAGCGTCTGCGGGGCTGTTCCGTAGCTTTGATAAAAAT
>JAODKC010000009.1:6132936-6160436 GCA_026777985.1 Mormyrops attenuatus
CACGGCTGCCACGGGCCTGCTCCTGACGGGTGTGCTTTACAGACATGGATGCTGATGCACGTCCTCAATGTTTGGCCCCCCTGTCTCTGCATGGGGCAGAATGTAACAACTGACCATTGTAGCAGAAAAGCTCAGGGGAAGATAATTTTAATATTTAAAAAGGTACATAAAGGACTGTTTTCAGAGAGCTTTGTGGCACTGGCCACCACATTTTCATACTGCACAGGCTTTTGGGTTCTGTTCATCTATGTGGATTATTTGAACAAATTTTTTAACTCTTGATGCCAAGTCTCCCGCTCTCTGGGAGAGAGCTGTGGCTGATTAAAAGGCACGCAGCTCGTTGTGCGTTCCCTTAAAGGTATTACGCTGAACTGCAAGAAAATGACCTAAAAATCCAAATTATCTGGTGGGATGGAGATGGACCATGTGCCTGCCCCTTCAGAAGCATCAACAGCAGTAATTGGCTTACCTGTGTAGGATGGACAGTAGCAAGAGCGGTGCATGCCCCCTGCCATGATTTACTTTAAAGGGGGAAAAAAAAAAACCTGCTGTTTATCTTATTTGTCTGAGCTTTCATGGAAATCTTTAAAACTTGCAAAGCAGAAAATAGTTCCACAGAACAGGCTATGATAAGCTTCTTTGAAAAATGGGTCTCCACTGCGTTTACTCAGCCGCTGACAGACGGCAGACACCAGTCTGGCCAAAGATGGAACCGAGCGGACAGAGGCGTGTTCTCCGGCCGAGCCGCCGAGATGCGAACCGCTACGCGATTGCAGCAAATGTTCCGGTCATGGCGCCACCACATCTAAACAGGGTGGATTTAAAAATCAAGCGGAAAGCAGGAATCCTATAAATAGAGCAGTATAAGTAAAAAGTAAAAGCAGCCATGGCCGCTCCAAATATGTTTTGAAGAGTCTTGTCCAAGGCAGCTGGCCAAACCTTGGCATTATTTCACCAATCAGGAACCTTGGCCTTACAAACCAAAATCAAACACCTTCTGCACACACAAATGAGGCCTCCAAGATCCCATGGTGCAATGCACCAGCTCATGGTGTGAAGAATTATTACTGTGTCATTAGAGGCGTGAGACAGCCTCTGTAAGTGGTATATGCCGAACTGGGCGCACGCTTCGTTTCATTCACAGCTTGGTAATTGGAGGCTATGTGAGGTGAAATCATCATCGTGTTAAAGCACCCTGCGTTTCCCGAGGCCCTGAAACTGGCGTGTCGTTAGAGACTGATGGACTGGTGACTGGGCTGACAGCAGCTGTGATGCGGGTGGCTCACACCCAGCAGTAACACGGGTGGCTCTCACTGAGCTGGACGAACCATGGCTGCTGTTCAGCTGGGCCCGGGCCTCTTCACAGGAGCCATTACAGCTCAGGGTGTGTGGGAGGTCATCAGCTTTCCATGAGGGCTGGTTGCTGCCCAGCGGGTGTAGAGGGGCTGGCCCACCCCACCCCCTTGTCTCAGGAACCAGACCCCAGAGAGCTGGCGAGCACCTGGTAGCAATTAGCAGCCCGTACGACTTTAAAACCCCCATCCCTGAAGCCCTCACCGCTCTCAGCCATGGGGTTGAGCTCTCTGCAGGACAAAGAACGGCTTACGAAACGTCGACGGAACCAGGGCATCAGCCGTAGGGACTTGGCCTCCAGAGGAGGTTTACGGGAAGGGTCAGCAGCACAGGAGAGGCGAGGTGGTGGCAAGTGGCAGGAAACCTCACAGCAGACAGACTGGCAGAACCAGAAAACATAAATAGGGCATCTCAAGAACCCAAGGTGCTGAAGACCAGGAGGAACGTAGGGCTTAGAAAATCACTGGCTTCAGTATCACGTTCTTCAGTTTGAAGTCCAGGAGCATACAAATAAAATCCTGTGAATAGACAGCTCTGAGTCCTCCAAACGGCCCAGACTCATGTTAACTGCAGCCTCTCCCTCATCCAGAGTGACTGCTTTCACTTAGATGTTTCACTGGAGCAAAGTTAAGCACCATCCACAGAAAGACTACAGCACAGCCTCCCCAGAGAATATGGCTGACCAGTCCTTAACCACTGTGCTAAATAACCTAAACAATTTCAAGCCTTTTCTTGTGTGTGCATTGTGGAAAGTTTTGTCAAAATGATTGATGTATGCGGCTTCTTATGCAGACTCGGGATCTTCTGGCAGCCAGAGTCTGCAAACCGTACTACAAACCACTGGGCTTGGAGGAATGTTCAGAACCTACTGGACTGCTCCTGGACCCAGTAATATCAATCCCATCCTGAAAAAGTTCGCCGTGTTGTTCTGGCGGCCTCCAATGCACAGTGACCGGTTTTCCAAGAACCCTGCGAAGAGGAATAAGCACGGATCTGCTGCCAGGAACTTTGTGGAGCTCCTGGCACTGGTGGACACTCGGGTAGCACGTCATTGTGCTTGGGGGAGGGGGATGAGGCATTTATCAGTTTGTACACATTAACTTCTAATCTTCTGACCCAAGGAGATGTTCTCTGCACCACTTTAGGGCTGGATAACTATTAAACTGACGCAATTCCTCTTAAGCTCCTTACAGGCCGATCTCAGGTGGTCACCCCCCCTGTTCCCTTTTAGAACTTCTAAAATTTAAATCAGCCCCGCCGATATGCGAGGCCGAAGCCCCCAGCTTCTGGGTCAACGGTCTTCATTCAGGGCTCTGTGATTAGCCCATTTTGTGGTGGCTTCCAGTGCCGTGAAAGCCGCAGTCATTTCACCCTCCAGGTGCATGACTCATCACCATCAATCATCCACGCCACCGTCGGGCCTTCCGCACAGCTCGCCTCAGGAGCATGGCACTCTGCCTCAGGGCTAGCCGGTCGGGGCGGGATAGCGATTCTAGATCGCGGGGCTGGCTAAGCGTCGTCCTTGCTCGGGTTTCACCAATTCACCAGACCAAAACCCGACCTTCTTCCATGGGGACGTGCTGACAGTGCAAAGGAACCATTCAAGATGGAGGAAAGACTCGTCCCCCAGAAAATGCCTTCGTCTTCTTCTGACCTTGTAAAAATGCTGAGTGTCAGAGCTCATATGAGGACAGGTGAGAAGGCTGTAAGAAAGTCACACGGGTTTTATTGCATAGATTTATTTTAGAAAGGAACAATATTTCCTATATACACATGCAGATAAGTGATTGTGAACATTATAGTATAAATTAAATTAGTTTAATATTTCATGCTTTATCTCACAAATAATGGGGGAAGAAAAAAAAAAAAAAAAAAACAGCTCTTGTTCATAAAAGGTGCAGTTGCGTTTTACTCTGAGTAGAAGCCTGAGCAGCCGGGGATTGTCAGGATTTCTGAGCAGATGGCCTTGTGATCCCCCTGTCCCCAGCAGCTCTGGGGGCCTGCCCCGGTCTTCCCTCTGAAGGTGCAGTGGTTCATGGGCACGCCACTCGATCCCGTTTGTCAGGCTGCTCTCTCTCAGCCCACTACCCGAAGAGGTCCGATTTACCAGTCTCTCTGAAGGCGTAGCCACGGCGTAGCAGCCCGGAAGTCCCCACGTGACTGTGAGAAACAGGAGTCCCTTTCCCGCGGCGGACCGCAAGCACACACATGCCGTCGCCGGGATACGGCTACACCGCTGGTCCATGGGGTGCACCCCCCCTCCTCCCAAGGCTCCCACCCTCCACGGTGGTGTAGATGTCAGGCCGCTCGCCCCCTACCCCTGCCTTTGGCTCCCTGGGCCCCCGATTCTGTGCAGGCAAAGGGCTACCTTCTTTTTCTCATGCTGGTCTCTAGCCGCCCCAGCTCCTCGTAGGACTGGTAGAAGACCTCCATCTCCCTGGCCCCCCAGCTCCTCCAGACCGCTAGGCACCACTCTGTGTTTTCGTTCCGAAAACCACACACAACCGTGTCCTTTGCAACCACAGCTGCCCCGACCAGGGTCCTGCAGGGGATAGGAGGGCATTAAAAAGAGATATTAGCATATAGCTTCTTTCTGGGATATGTAGAGCCCCATGTCAGAGACCTCACACTTTGGCTTAGTGGTGGACGTACAGAACAGTGGTAACAAGGGGGCCACTTTTAACTCTCCTGCGTCGTTACAAGCTTATAACACGGAGAAATTCGTAATTATGTGGGAATGGAAAAGTGCAGGACCTCCCAACAGCTGTTTACGAGTGAATGGGGCGGGGCCGGGGGGGGCACGAGCCCCCTTGGAGGAGCCCCCGGCCGATGCGGCCATCATGAGCATTAACGGCGGGAGTGTCCTGCGCTGATTGACGACTTCGCCGTGTGGCACACCCATCCGCCGTCGATAGTGCTCCAGACCGTGAAGGTGGGACAAAGACTCCCACTATGCAAAATGCCCCCCCCCCAAAGAGGAAAAAAAATAAAAAAAATCTGTCATGAATTGAACAGCTGGCAGAACCTGGAGCAAAATAATCACAGACTGGAGAAAGAGTCACCCGATCAATATGGAGCTTCCACATTTATGGGGGAGAAGTGTTTAGCCGTTTCCCAGCACATCACAAGTGAGGCCATGGCCGTTTCTCAATAATAAACAAAAGAAATGATTAAAAAAAAAAAAAAAAAAAAAAAAATTATAAAACATGATATAATCTGCAACATGCGTACTTGACCATGCTCATGTTCTCGTGTACCCATTTTACGTCATCTTAAAATTGCCAAAAACCAGGTCCAATACTCAAGAACAGAAGTACAGAGGAAGGTAAAAATCCCCAGATGTCGTTCTTGGAAGGCAGATTACCAAGACCTCTTTTGCCAAGACCACAAGTACAATCTTTGTGCTCTTGGTAGAGAAACACCCCTCGACAGGAACAACAAAGGCATCCTGGGAGCGTGAGTTAGGACAGAGCCCATCTTACCCGAACTGGGTCAGTCCTGGGGCGTGGAGCACCGCGATGACACGTCCCTGGTGCAGCGCCCCCTGCTGCTGCAGCTCGATAACCATCATGTCTCCCCCACGCCTGCAACACACAAAACACACAGCTCAGGGGGTCAAAAAACATACTAAAAAATAAACGCATCAACAGTCCACAGCATAGAGCAGTAAAATGACCCCAGGATGTCATTCCCCCCCCCTCACTATTTTTGTACATACATAGTGTATTTTTAATACCGTAGTTCTGTTCTTTTTTTTCCTCTATACAATACCAGATCCATAATACCATGGGCATTTTTAAAATGATTCAGCTATATCATAGGGCCCTTCCCAGAATGCCCAGGGCCCCGTCAGTACCTGGGGATCCACACCGTGCCTCTCACAGCCAGCACGGCGAGGGCCTGCAGGTGTGGGGGAGTGTGGCCTTCCAGGGCAGGCTCTGCAATCACAGTGTGGGAGGGACACACGGGGATCCCGTCCCGCAGCCCGTCGGGCTCTTCGACCTCAGGGGAGGCTGGCACACTGGAGCTGGCGAGGGAGCTCAAAGCCCAGGATCCAGAACGTTCCATGTGGCAGGGGTGCTCCAGGGAGCAGGACGTGGAGCTTATGGAACAGTAGTCAGTCAGAGAGTCCTGGTGACACAGGATCTGTGTGCCGGCATTCTCCTCGAACAAGATTCTCACTTCCGCCGGGACGTGTCCCCGCTCGGGGCCATCCTGCTGGGGCGAGGGTGGGGGGCTAGAGGCCGTCCCTGAAGGCCAGGTTACACTGAAAGTGTCCCGCAGAGGGCTGGTGTCCCCGCAGGTGTAGGTGGCGCACGGCCTGTAGGTGGCAGCGTGGTACATCAGCAGCGTGTTGGTGTGGTCGTCCAGGCACCAGACGGCCTCCTCGCCCCAGCAAACTGAGCTGGCGGCCAGTGACACGATGCGTGAAGGCACCCGGTATGGCTCAAGCCGGCGCACTGCCTGCAAGGACAGGCGGTCCACCACCAGCAGGCCCGGCCCGTTGGTGTACCAGACCTCGGAATCGCTGCGCACCAGCACCATGCTGAGCACTGGGTAGGGCCGCTGCCGCGGGTCCGTGTCCTCCAGCTGGAATTGCGAGCGGTTCACCGTGTGAGAGCATAGGTAGGTCTCGCCGTCCAGGGGCATGTCATCACACAGCACGTACACGGCCAGCAGGCCGTCAGCCATGCCCACGAAGACCAGGGGCAGGGCCTGCGAAGAGGGGCGAGAAGAGGGCGGGAGCAGAAGTGCCCCCAGGCGATCATCAGCAAGACTGAGCACACCCCATAAGGTGTGAGGCTGGCTTCTGCATTACGAAACCTGATCTGGCTTTTGTTCCCCCCCCCAGAAAATGACCTAATCAAACTCCACCACCTCAAATTATGTCATTTGATAATATGGTCTCCAAATGTAGCAAGCTGTGCCCACATAAATTTCCACCAGCCTTGGTTGAGTTACAATAAAGATTCTGAAAGATTCTGACTTGTCTTAAGTATACAAAAACTTAGAGCTCAGAGGCTGGGACACTGGTCTGGATGAGAACATTTCTTTAAAGGACAGGTAAGCTTCTTATACACATTCTTGGCAGTTGGGCAGAATGTATAATTACATAAAGTGCTCAGTTATAAAAGCTGGTGGTGTATTAAACAGCTGTGTATCACACATCAAAAACACAGCCACGGCTCGTGGATTAAAAATGGTCCACAGAAAAAAAGCTGTCTGTACACTTGGGATGATGGTGCTGAAATCGTCCCAAAACAGTGGGTAGGTGGGGGGGGGGAGTGTCATTAAAACACCCCTCTACTGGTAGAAACTCCAGTACACCCAGGGCCCACAGAAAGCTATTTAATCAGCACCTGAATGACCCCAGCTGAGGTGATTTACTGGACAGCTAATTAGTTTAACGAAGGGCTTAACGGCTGAATGAACACCATGAGACCTCTCTGGCCCTCTTACCTCTTTTTTGGCTGGCACCAGGAATAGGCACGTGACCACGGCCGGGCAGGCCAGCTGCCGCTGAGGATATCCGAGAGGACACATCTCCTTCAGGCTGTAGATGTAGATGTTGTGGTCCTGGGAAAATTGCCATGAGCCCTTGTTACTCACAGCGAAGGTGGGGGAGGAGCAGGAAGAGGCTAAGCAGATATTCCGGAGAGTTCTACAAGGCCAGGTGACCGATTTCATGACGTATTTAAATACATTTGTTTTACATGTTGAGGAAATCCCATTAAACAACGTTTTTGTTGGTGGCCCATCTGGACTTCCACTCAAATCTGTCCACGTATCTCCTCCTGTGTTTGAAAAAGGCTCACTGTGCTAAACACTAACACAAATAGGATTATGAGAGCATTTCCCAGAAGCCCACCTCCGTCGCCGTCCAGAGGGTGTTCTCAGTCTTCAGCTGGCAGCTTAGTCTCATTCCAGGACAGGTCATCATCCTCACCTCCATCTGACCGTTATCGAGATTCACCACCGTGTAGTTCCTGTGAGCCATGTAAACTTGCCTCAACCTCCCGAGTAATTTCTGCGGCCGCCACCGTGAACACACTATGCCCCAGAAAAAACCCACCCGGGGTGTAGGGGGAGAAAATAAGCAGATCTAGTTTCACTCGTGGTTGGAATGACATTACGGGTCAGTGATCAGAGGTGAGAACGAAGGTGAGCCAAGCGTGCAGAGATGAGGGATTCGGCTCTCCAGACGAATGATGCGTCTCAAACCGATTGCAGGGAAGGTATCACAGGTAATTACTGACACCTGCACCCGGTGATAAAAACCCTCTTTTTCAGAACCGAAATTAGGTTTAGATATCCAGAATCCTGGTGCCACGCTCAGCTAGCGAGGTGCTTACTCATTCTGTCCAGGAGCACTCGCAGAACGATCACCCCACAGGGCCCTCGTTTCGGGGCTCGATCCGCCCATTATCGGTTTCATTACAGCGCGGTCTCCTCGTGAATATTAAGAGTCCGCTTACTTCGTGAGATAAGCACGTATCTGGCCCCGCGGAGGCAGCACAACTTAAATGATCATTCGCGCCTGCCTCAGATAAATTAACAGCATGCCGAGGTGATAGACCACATTTAACAGTCAAATCCAATTATCTACAGGACAGTAATGAGCGTTATCAGGGCCAGTCAGCCTCCAGTGGGCCTCTCCAGGCAGGACCGCGTCTACAGCCAGGTGGGACTCGCGTACACACCTCTCGTCCTTCTCCCCATCCCAGAACACAGCGCTGTGGCCCTGCTGGGCAGGCAGGAAGAGCTGGTCATGCTTCTCGCAGGAAAGCAGGTACTTGAAACAGGGAAAACTGGGTTCCTGCATCTGCCGAAGAAGAGGGGCAGCCAGGGGGCGCTAGAACAGGGAAGGCAGGATAACAGCGATCAGTGATGGCAGGAATGCGAGCTCCTGTGGCGAATCTTCATTATTATTATTCCCTGCCACAATCTACAAGCATTACTGTGGGGGGCGCTCTCACTTTCTCTGGCTTGGTGTCCCAACATTCCACCATGAGGCTCTGCAGACAGTGGAACTGCACCTCCTCCGGGCTGCCCAGCACCGGCCTCACACCCTTGGACAGCTTCTTGGCGATCTGGAGTTGGTGCTGGCCCAGGGCAGGCCTGCGCCCGGACAGCAGCTCATACAAGACCATGCCGTAAGAGAACATGTCCACCTGCAAGCCGGAACAACACTCAGGTCACCCGGGGAGGTGGCCCTAAAATTACCACTGATTGTGTACTGGAAGGGAAGCATTTCTCCATGAATCAGAAAGACTCTCAATGGAAATGATGACCTTCATAACAATGGGTCCAAAAGCGAAGACCCTGCAGTATGATTAGCCACCACTTGGAGCAACAGACATACCATAAAATAGGCTAATCGCGGACTGCGGGGCGGCTCAGAGGAGAAGTCCACTAGTCTCTGATTACATCATGCACCAAGCGTGCCAAACATTTTAAGGTCGTAGAAAGAATTTCTAAGAGCTGGTTCATTTAGAACAGACTGAATTGCTACGCGGAGCGAAAAATAGTCGATTCCTGTTTATTTGCAGTGTAAATAACATGGATGTTTGCCCAGTCGACAAGTTTACT
Organism: Mormyrops attenuatus; assembly: GCA_026777985.1. Classification (NCBI taxonomy): domain Eukaryota; kingdom Metazoa; phylum Chordata; class Actinopteri; order Osteoglossiformes; family Mormyridae; genus Mormyrops; species Mormyrops attenuatus. Next base: position 6,141,880 of record JAODKC010000009.1, read on the forward strand.
CAGGGTGATTTGCAAACACTTAGCATTTCTTTGTAAATATGAAGTGAGCAGCTTAGACGATTTTATTGCGAAGCTGAGTGCTACCTGGGGCAAGGTTACTGACCCAGAGTCCTATGCGTCACTAGCAGAGGCTCGAAATATTACACCACCACCTGTCAAAACGCAATTAGAGTCTGCAGAGGGCATCAAAGTCAGGCAGGGGGAAAGTACACAAATCAATGAGCCCCTGCACCGATTTTAATCTGCGAGGCTGAAATATTTACCCAAATGCTTCACCGGCTCCAATCTCTCAGCGAGCATCTCGCCGCAAAGGCAATTTATATCGGAAGCGCTCATTGAGGCACTCTGGGGGAGCGTCTCCGGGGAACATGGAGCCGGCGATTCAAAGCCGGCTGACTTTGACTGGGAACAGTGGAGGCCAGACATGTAACAAGCACGGAAATACAGAATCCGGAGAAAACAATTGAAGGAAATAAGAAATTTAAAATAAGCCCTGCATCCGTTTGAAGCTTTCGGTTAAAACGGGTCTGGGGACGATACCAGTATCGGGTACCAACATTAACAATCCTAGAGCCTCGGTCATCTTTCCAAGGAGGTCCGAAGCCCTCCCCCACCACCACATCCCACAACATACACCATAACATGGTGGCTGGTACCTTCTCGTCATACACGATGCCGGGCTTGATCTCGGGGGCCTGGTAGCCTGGAGTGCCCTCCACCCCCAGCGCCCCCTCATGGAAGGACTGGCGGGAGATGCCGTAGTCCGAGAGCTTGATGTTCACTGGCTGGCACACCTCCAGCGACCAGACCAGGATATTGTCGGACTTCAGGTCACAGAAGATGATGCTCTTCTTGTGCAGGTAGGCTAGGCCAGCGGCGATCTGATAGGCGACCTTGAAGGTGAGCATATGCCCCAGGGGCATGTAGCGCACACCTGGGGAGGGTGACAGAGACAGTTGTGGGTGACAGCCCTTCAAAAACGTGAGAATTTGACTTTGACACATTATCTGGGGGAGGTGGCCAGATAATCAGCACGACATCTAATAGAGCGCCACGTGAGAGGCGTTACCCTCCTCACTGGGACGGCCCTGAATGAGCATTATCACATGTGTAACTTACCAAGCAAACGAAAAACAAGCAAAACAAACAAGCTCTCGAATGAATGTCTAACAAGGAAGAGCGTACCTTTAGCCTGCTCTTCCAGCACACTGTTGAGGCTGCCCAGGGGCGCCAGCTGCAGGGCGAAACCCAGCGGGTGGATGCTGATGCCCAGAAGGGCGACAATGCAGGGGTGCTGCAGCGTATGCAGCATGCTGGCCTCCTGCCGGAACTCCGAGAAGGTCCTGCTGGCATCCACGGACTGCAAGTGCTTCATCATGGTGTCTGTGTGAACACGGGCATCCCCAGCACGGCAAAGAACCCCGTTAATCCACAAGTTACACAGGCTGACAAAAGCAAATCGAATATACTCAGGTTGTTCTTTTAACTCCCAGACATACTGGACAGCAGGTCCTTACAACAGTGTTACAACCTGGGGAACCCACTATATGTTTTGGCCGGGAAATAAAGGCCCCGTTTCCGCCTGCCTGAGTTACAGCCGGAGCTGCCCTCGACCGTTAAACCCCGGGCTTTAAGCCCAGTGGCCAACAGGCTGCTCTGAATGGCACTAAACCCCTACGAGAGGTGTTGGGTTTCAAAAAGAAAGAAAACGAGGTCCTTTCATGCCCCCGCAGATCACAAAACAAACGGCTCAGAGCCACCCCCAAACAGTAGCTCTTTCAACCCAGCCCAGCCAGGTTTTGCTCGGCCTCTGGCCAGTGACCTGGGGGGCATACCCTCCGGGCTCGTAGAGTCTCTCAGCATGAGACCCAAACCAGCAGGCAGGCATCCCCTCCCCCAAATGTAACTGGAAACGGTTTACAAGGTAACGTTTGGCTTCACCAAAAACCAGAGCTTATTTACAGTACAGTACAGTGCAATTTCCCCCACGGATCAAATCACCTAGGAGGTATTCTGTGACTGAGCAAATATAGAAAGTGTTTTCTCCCAGCAGGAGGAAGTGAGATCCGTACAGGTCAATGAAACAAAACGAAAGATGGGTAAAACTGGAAGCTCCGCCAGATCCACACCTACAAAAAAAACAAAACTAGCAAATGGTCTTTTGTGTTATATAATATTAATATTTTGTGAATGCAGCAATCGGCTCACAAGTGAGGGCTACCACTTGCACAGTGTCATTGGCAACATGAACACAATCAGCACAACGTCTACCAGAGTGCCACGCCAGAGGGGTTTACTCTCCACACCGTGACGGCCCTGAACGAATATTATTACAAGTATAACTTACCAAGCAAAACAAACAAGCTCTTGAATAAACGTATCTGACAAACAGCGGGCAAGAAAATGCAGTATAAATATATACTTGAGCACATCCTGCAGACTTGCAGGGTCATTAAGTTGCTTAATGCTTCTCTCAGCAAGGTTTTTACAAGCCCTTCTCCAATGCCCTCGTTAAGGAGGACGAGGGACGTATAATAAAACAGCTTAAAAAAAATAAATAAAAAGTGAAAGCCTTTCAGATAGGAAAAGGCAATTAGTGCCGCACGACACTGATTTGGGTTGTTATTGGGAACAGGGGTGAACAACGAGGGGGCGTTCCAGAAGCCACGTGGCTGTCAGAGGGAAACGGCAAGGGGAGGCCGGAGGCGGATCGCACTGTGCTGGGGGCGCATAATGAGGGGACGACATGAGACAGGAAGTGAGAGGAAGAGAAGACGACAGCGGGGGAGGGAGGGAGAGAGGGATTAGGAGAAAATCACAAACACCAGTGAGGGCCAGCTGTGGCTCGCATACTCGCAGCTCACACAAGACCCGATTATGAGGGAGGCCCCACAGCTGGGTGGCCTGCTGTGTTAAAGTGCCCCTCAGCCCTAAAGCACAGCAGTCAGCCACCAACACGATTACAGCCCTGCGTTCAGAGGGCAGGTCACTTGGAGTGATATATTTTTGATTCGTTTCGAAAAACTGAGGTGGAAGGTACTTTACAGCTTGCCTATTGGATCACGGGTCACTGCCTGCACCCAATGGCTGCAAGAGGACATTGGCTAAAGAAGCCAATGATCATTTGTTACACAACTACCATGTGAGCTGGAAAGACCCCCCACATTAGACCCCACTCTCTTATACCTGTGCGATAGGCCAGGGACAGCTGTCGGCACTTTTTGAAGTGGAAGCGCTTAATGGCCACCGGCTCACCCCGGTACTTGGCCCGGTAGATGACGGTCCCACTGCCCCCCTGGCCCAGGATGTCCTGCTCCTCCCCACTGCACTCCAGCTGCTGGTTCTCCAGGAACAAGCTGGAATAGAGTTCAGAGGCTTGTGATGTGTGATCTTCACCTCCAACTTACTGCCACACCCATAAGGCTGCTAGAAAGATCCTTGCCGATTTTGTGTAGCTTCTCTTATATTCAAATCGTTACCGTGACTTAACGTAATCAAACACCGATTTGTGGCCCGGCCATAATGATAACTCGTTAGGTTAGGAGTCCTGTTAAGACCTCTGCTGGAAAACGCTCCAGATGCAAATGCTAAAGCTAAATAAAAACATTTCAATCCCAAACACTAACATACACTAGAAATCTTGTTTCCCCATCTGATCTGCCAGCCAGAAATAATAACATGTATGCAAGGACACACAGATATGGCTGTTTTCTTAAGATTAGCTGGTCGCACTGACAATCCAGGAAACCAGTATTCAGTCAATATTTTTCTGCTTCCTCAGGATTAGGGAATGTTTGTGTAAGAGAATCTCTCAGGCAACTGGTTATGCTGATCTGTGAATTGGGCTGCGTGTTCTCGTCTGTATATCGCTGGCGTGAGCCAGGGCAGGGGCAGGGCATGGAGGAGTTGCCATCAGAGGCAATTTCAATTAGCGCGAATTTCAAACTTAGTAATCTGCTACAAAAATGAGCCCTTCCTCTCCTAAGATGGGTGAAAAGTATGAGGTGTCATGGAAACTATTCATGCTGACTCAATGAAAAGTCAGAGGACCGTAAACTTAACTCAACCGTGTGGATGCATGTGGAACGTGTCCATGACACATGACTCACAAACACACATCGGCTTGGCAAAGGCAGATACTTGGAAACGCAAGATCTAGCCAAGCTTTCCAGATACAGCAGCCACCCACGTTGGTGCAGCGTTCACACCAACACCAAGGGCGCTTTCCCACTGCACCAGGTGCCCTACTTTTGGCAACAAAAGTGTGACACTTTCCCCTTTACATTGATTTCCAGGCAGGTACCAGTACCAAAAGTACCAAACCAGCTGGGGTGCTTTTTCAGTACTTCAGTACTTTGGGGCGGGACTCCCTAACATGTTTCTTGCCGATTGGTTATGCAAAGAACCTGCCTCACAAACACAAAATACATCTGCCATCCTGAAAAAGTGTAGTTAGAAAATGATTTTTTTTTTTTTTTTTTAAATTACGAATGCCTGGAAAATGACCAAAGCTTTAAATTGGATCTGTCATTCTGACCAGATCACAAGACATGGATAGCGAGTATCTGCTGTGATATACTATGGCTGCACAATATTGGAAAAATTTCATACCGTGCAGGGAAGTCTGTCATGAACAGCTCAGGTACCAGCTCCTGCAGGGGGACAGGCTGCTGCGGGTGGTTGGGACACACAACATGTTCCTTCGCCACCGCAGCCAGCACGCAGTCTGCCATGTTGAAGAGGTGCACAGCACCTGCCCGCGCCTCCCGTGGTCCTGCTCGGGCCGCTGGCACGCAGATGGAGCACGGTGCATACTGCTCCATGAGCAGCGAGCCATCGTTCTCACTGGCTGTCAGTGCTGCACATGAAAGCACTGTCAGAACAGCATCTAATTGCTGAAGAGCAAAGGCCTTTATATCAATGACTTTTCCCACCCTGAAATGTAGGCCTGCTCAAAGGAAAGCGGGATCTCACCGGGAAACCACTGCTCGATCAGTGAGTTAACGTGATCCGTGATGAAGGCCATGGCTGAGAAATCACGGATGTCTGACTGACAGATGATCTTGATGCCACCACTCTTCTTCTGCTTCCAGTTGAGGTCTGAAGACTCCACGCTATGAGGGAACAATGCCAGCAGTGAATCAACCACGGCCAATACCACGCCATGATTATGTCAAACCTTGCGAAGCCGAGACACTGACTTATGAATCAATAAGGTACCACCATCCTATCACTCGACCCAAAGTTGAAAGCTAACAGAACAGAACACTAACAGAATACAAAGGTTATGAAAGTGACTCTTTCTGGATGAAGATATCTGTTTATGGGCTAGCGGTACAGAGTTGAACCCCGCTCACCTCAGATAACCCCCGTCGAAGGTGACCAGAAGGCCCTCTTTCCAGTAGATAGTCTGGCTGCGACGGACTCTAAATGTGCTGCACCGATTCCTCTGCTGGTTACCGGCAAAGCTGTAAATAACTGAGTTACGGTTTCGGAGGTTCTTTGTGTTTCTCTTGTTTTCAAAAGTCTGGGGAAAAAACAAAGAAAAACTAAACTGAATTGTTAGTTTCCAGCAAAATTTGTTGCGGTGTTGGTTGAGTTTTTCCTGTTGAGGCCCCATCCCCTATGGCAATATGGCAGAATACCTGGAGGTCCATCTCTGTGAGACTTATCAGCATCCTGGCAATGAAACGTTCCCAAAATCCTGCAGGCACGAAACTCATCTTAAAGAGTCTCTGGATGGTATTGGTGGTTTGCTGCCGGAAGCAATGTATGTCCATGGCAGGCTTTGGGGGCAGGAGGTGAGGTAGCAGGTAACTGTGGATTGGGAAATGGTACATCTGACAAAAAGCCGGGTAGAAATCTCACCGTTCGTTTGTATGGTTAACCTAAGGCAAAAGCTCCTCTCAAAAATTGAATCTGATTAGAGGAGCCTTTCATTATTAATTTATTGTAGTTGCAGCTCGAGAAAGAGCCGCAGGGTCGAACCTGTTATTGGCCACGGGCAGGGCGATCTCAAACTTGGCCAGGAACTGGAAGTACTGCTCCTCCGTCTGCTCCGTGAAGCCAGTGCCCACCAGCAGCATGCGCAGGTCCTCAGCGCGGATGACGCCGTTCCGCGCCACGGAGCGCGAGCTCTTGATGTTGATGATACGCTCCAGGCACTCGGAGAGCCACTTAGCGTCCAGGAAGTAGAGCTTACACAGTCCGTGGCTGGTGTCCGGGAAGTGCAGCAAGGTGCCAGTCTCGATCAGGAAGCCAATGGCTGCCCGGGGGGGGGGGGGTCACAGTTACAGTAGGACTAACCACACGACAGACTCCGTAAGACTGAGGCCACTATCCCTCAGTTTCTTCTCAGGGAGATCAAGGACCAGCCCAAATCACTAGCCACCTTTTTTTTCCCCAATTGGACTTTTGTTATAAGCAATAGCTTTTCAGTACATGGCTGAAAATTGTTCAGTAAAAAACAGGAAGTGACTGATAACGATGCATCTGTATCTATACGCTGTATCAGATACGCTTAAACAAGCCAACTACCTTGACCTTGTCTAACAGAATAAAGACCTGTTCAAATGGGCAGAGTGCCAACAGCTTTGACAGCCAGGACTCCTAGTTACATTTTAACACGCATGTTACCGGTTTGGAGGTCCTCATAGTCCTTTATGTCACTAGCTGGGTTCTGCTCAATGATCTTCTCCAGCTCTAGGTCAGTGAGGTACTGCACCTCATCCTCTGCATCCCGCCTTTGCTGCTCAGCGATTACAGCGTCCTGCAGCAGGAGGTAGCTTTTCGGGATCTGCGGGTTGCAGGGAGGAACCTCAGTGAGACACAGTCGAGCCCCAATACTCCTATGTAATCCACAAAGCAGACATCTCCAACAGATACCCACAGAGATCCACCAGCACCCATCATGCCCACAAATGAGACCTACTACTCAGGCAAGGTCCATCAAATTCCTCTCAATAACCAGCAATGACCCACCACATTCCACTGCATCCTGACTATACAACCTCCTGAAACCTACCACCACCCTTCAAAGCCCCCTGCTGCCAGATGGCACCTACCAGTCTCCCCACCAGCTTGTGGCCACTGGAGGAGGTGCTGATGTCCTTCATGGTGCAGGCCACTTGGTAAATGAGCCTCTTCAGGCCATCCAGGCCCTCTGATGTCTTACAGGACACCTCACTAAGGGACAGAGCAGGAGGCGAGGACTCAGGGACGGGCCACACATGCTAAGCTCAGGGAGCTAAGACCCAGCAGACACTTACTGCAGGTGCTTGCAGGTGATGTCCGGGTAACCGCTGGCCCTGGCACCGGACGGCGATCGGCACAGTGCCAGGATGTAGGCGCGCAGCGTAGCAATCCTCTCTATGCGGAACTTTGTGTCAATGAGGTCGAGGTGCGTGCCAACCACTATCACAGCAGAATTAGGGGCACTGGCCTGTCATGGGTATGCACACACACAGACAGAGTGACACCTTGCACAAGAAACAAACAGAAAGAAAGAAAAAAAATAATAATACACTGGACTGCTGTCCCTTCAATTAAGCAGCCTGTCTAACTTCTGAATTAAACTAGCTATTTCAACTGTATTGTGTGGGGTTGAATACTGTAGTATTCTCACAGAAAATTGTGAGTCAGCTGAACTGGTGACCCGTAATGTGTGACTGTGTGTGTGCGTCCTGTGATGAACTGACACTCCCCACCTAGGATGTCCCCTGCCCCGGAGTCTATTTTTCCTGAGACAACCCTGTACTGGAGAGGTTAAGGAACATTTTAGGTGGACTAGAATAATCGCATATAGTATGGCATCCAGGGGACCGGCACACGAGCACAGAGCATCAGCGCACCACCTCCCACCCACAATGCACCACTGTTTTGTGGAACAGGAGAGGGCAGCGGGGAAAGCCCTGCCCAGAGAGCGCCAGTGGGCCCCCGTCCTCACCTCAATGTTTAACAACCAGGACTGCAGGCTGGCCACCGCCTCCTCTCCCAGAGCCAGGTTCCAGATGACCACATACAGCGCCTTGTCCGTGAAGAAACACTGATTGACTGTGGACATGCTGGCTGGCCCTCCCACGTCCCACACATTGAACTCCACTGAATCCATCTATTCACCGCGGGGGAAGAACAAAGGTCTCTGTCAGTCGATGGGCGGCGTCCGCCCCATCCCGGTCAGCAGGGGAGCTCGGCGACCCCTCTGGACCATCACCCGGAACCTTCACAGGAACCTCCATTTACAGCCCGCCTCGGGTTTTCATGACACGGTTCTTACAGGTTTCAGCAAGTTAAATTTAAGACCTTCGCGATGCATTACTAGAAACATTCGAATGATACCAGAAATTCTCAAAACATTCTATTTTTATTGATTCAGTATTAAAACAGATAATCAGAATACTTAAAATACTTTTTTTAGTTCTGTTATTTTAAGTAAGTATTTGAAACTCACTACATTATCTAGCCTATTAATTATCCTATTGGAACCAACATGTTGAAAGCTGAATGCTAATGTTGAATATGAATACACAATTGGCATGCTGAATATGAATGTGAATCTGGCATGCAGTAGCCTACTCGTTTTCACCCCATGCGTAGGCTATATGCAGACTGAAAAATCATTAGGCTTTCATTTCCGTACGATACAATGCTATCGCACAGATCATACGATATACTGCTCTATCTGTGTGAGCTGGTCAGTGCGTGACCACAGAATAAACAGCGAGCCAAACTCGTTCACGAGCCAGGAACACGAGCGCATTGCTCCATTATTTCCCGACTTCAAAGTTGACAAGTGAAAAGCGAGTAAAACTGCCACAAAAATGTACTGTAGAAAAGAAACTTGCAGCCTGACTCATAAGTTATGAAGATTGGTAGGTTAAACCAGCCTAATACAGTGACGTTAGCTTAGCCTGCTAAGTGGTTTGTTAGAACTAACTGAAAACCGCATAGTTATAGCTGAACAATGCATTGCATTAACCATAAAGATTAGCATAACACTGTAATCGCTAACACTTATTTACGAGTGAATGAAGAAACACTGTTCACTAATATTACGTCTACAGCAAGTAAATATGTAAACTAAAGTGAGAGAACTCAGACTTACAGACATTGCTGTCAAGGGCATGAGAAAAAATATAAATTAGCCTATATGGTTGTTATTCTATGGGACATTGATACGGAACGGTGCTTAAACTTTTTGCCCGAATTTTAGAACTACTTCTTTCGATAGTTAAACTGTCGACGCAGCCAAACATAAAACACCATTCTGTCATGAACTCCACTCTCCTACACCATTGGCCTAGACCATTAATATATCGTCACCATAGTAACACTCCCTTCCTGTTCAATCCTCTGATTTTCTCCCCTTGGTTTAGTTCCTACAAAACACACACACACACACGTCTCCTTCCATCATATGCATTTAATTTTTATGGCTAGTATTTAATCTCATGACTGTGGTGCTTGTTGCTCCATAGTCACGCTTTGGGACAAATCTGTTAGAAAAGACGCTTAAAAAAAAAAAAAACAACACATTCTTTGTTGTTTCTTCTATGTTGTCAAACTGTCTCATACACTAAATTTCTCTGCAATAACAATAAAAAGTTCAGTTCAACTTCAAATTTTTAAGAATAGCTGGAGCCCAAAGCAAACAAACAATACTGCCATGGACTCAGCTTTCATATGGGGGGGTCTGTCTATGCTTCAACTCCCAAGGGCCACCAGTTAACCCTTCACCCACGTCACTGTGTCCAGATGACACAGACATATATGTGGGAGATCCTGGCATACAGGCCCACTGTGCCTCAAATCTGCATCACCACACCAAGGACTCCAGCTAATGTCGGTGCCATTAACAAGCCACAGGTCACATGGGCTCAGGCTCCACCCCCACCCTGATATACTACTCATTTTATAGGCAATAAATTTTCACCACCGTACAGATGTAGGGTGGAAACGGCAGATTGCGGAATGACTGACTAATCGCGTCCCAGAACCATGGAGGCTGGGCAACCCTATGCTGACCCTGAAGACAGCCAGCGGGCTAAATAAAGGCTTTCTGGGAAATGACACGAATGGGGGCGGCAGAAAGTTTACCGCCAGAGCACCACTATTCCAGCGGCTCCACACCCAGCAACACGGCCCTTTGTCTGGGGAGGGCAGACCGGTGGTTTTAAAAGGTGGCCCACTGACATGGCTGGATACTCCATAATGAGCGTCTTACTCAGAGTTGCTACAGCAGAGAGGTCTGTGTGCTTAACCACTCTGCTATGTTCTCTGCTGCTTGGGAACCAAACTGCCTGCTATCACAAATACACAGCACCCCCCTGCACCAGGGCAATGTCAGCACAGCAGGACAGGGGGCGGGAGGGCTCAGGGCAGTATCTCACCGTGGCTTTGACCCCACTGGGCCGCAACAGCTCCCACGTAGATGTCCTGACGCTGCACTCTTGGGTGAGAAACTGCCCAGGCCGACCGGTCTGCAGGCCCTCCAGAAGCGTGGTCTTGCCCTGCCGGGGTGGCCCCACCACAATCATCTTCAGCATCTTGCAGCGTTCTGCCTTCCGGAGGTGAGCCCTCAGGAAAGCCAGTACGGCTGCGGGGCCTGAGGAAGAGAGGTGGGCGGGGTTAGGGGCAGGACAGCAGGCACAGTCTTACTGATGAGGAATATATAAACAGTCACAGTATGATGTAGGATAGCGATTAACAGGACTCAGAGTGAAATATAATAACTTTAAATAGTTTGTGTCCAAGAGAACAAAGACAAGAGAACAGACAGTGCCAGTTTCATAGACCTTCATTTATTACATCATTCAGATCTGGCCTGCACACATTCATCTGGTCTGGCCTACAGGGGGAGTTGGTGTGCCTCTCTCTCGATGGCGACATGGGGCGCCTAGATTGGCATACCTTCACTCCGCACCTCCGCTGGGATGTTGCTGATGCTCAGATCCTCAATGTCGAGTTGCCAGAGGTTGGACAGCAGCCCCAGCTCCGCCGGTAGCTCCCGAATGCCAGGATTGCTGCAGAGAAACTCATCTGGGTTCAAATCACCACAGCCAACAGCCCAGGCTACCGAGATGCAGTAACTGTACTAGCCATGATGTTGGGCAAGTCGATGTTTGCATGGCCCAGTCCAAACACTGTGTACTGGGAGGTCTCCTTGGAGAAAGCCATTGGACTCACTTGGACAAATAGAGCTCAGAGAGATTTCTCAGGGTGCACACGGACTGGGGCACACACTCCAGCTGGTTGTCACTTAGGAGAAGCACTTCCAATGAGTCCCGCAGAATTATGGGAAATTCGATGGGAGACACTACCAAGGAGACAGCAGGCATTTAATGATGCGTTTCAGAACCCCAATCCAGAGATTAATCAACAAGGCCACACTCCGGTTCTGTCCAACACACGGACACTCCAGATGAATGAGTGAGGTTTATTTACCTGGTTCTGGGTCCCTCCTGCTCCAGGTAGTGAAGAAAGGCAGCTTCCTGGTCTTTGTTCCTGTGTCACTCCTAGAACAGGTCAGTTTTGCAATTTACTGCCAAAAAAAAAAACTTTTTTACTGTAAAGATAGAAGCAGTACCTCAATGAGGGAACTGCAGAAAGGATGGTTTAATCTTACACCCGCTGATTTACGCATGAATGTTCCTGGTAAGTGACCGGCACAGGGACCATGGGGGGCGGGGGCGGCTAACCTGTATTTGCCTAGCTGGTTCCTGGAGAGATCGAGGTTCTTCAGCTGGGAGCACTTCCACTTGTCAGCTGCTGGCAGGGAGGAAAGCTGGTTACCGCAGAACTTCAGGGAGACCAGGCCCTGCGGCAGGAACAGGTTCCCATGTTCAGTGTCGACTTGGGCAGAGATATTCAGGACATTCAAGGACATGAGAGAAAGATCTAAGGAGGCCAGCCCAAACCCCCCAGAACATCAGGAGCCAATTTCATAGCTCAGTCACCTTTGGATGAATCCCTGTTTACCATCTTATACACGAATAATAAAAACTTTAATATACCTCAAACATTTCTCAATCATTCAACAAGTATGAACGTAAGGTTTGCAAAATAATACGTGTCATGCAATCTGAACAAGACTGAAATGTACAATCCTACGAGTTTTCCTGCTCAAGCTTCACCCCTACCCCCACATACCATGTACCCATCACTGCCCTAGCAGTGTGATGTGAAACACAAAAACGCCATCTTGTGGAGAAAAAGAATTCATGCCTCAATCCCACTCAGAGCAGGTGTGTTCATCAGTAAAGCTTTCGGCTCTTCCTGTCTGACCAGACTTACTTCTAGCTCAAAGATGTGCGGCGGTAGCTCTCTCAGGGTATTCTCAGAGAAGTCCACATCCTTCAGCGTTTTCCAAAACATGGAGATGGTGTCGGGGAGTAACTCGAGTGCATTGGAGGAGGCCCGGCAACACTTCTGCAGAGTAGAAGAGTCACAGGACTGTCAATGTGGCGCCTCCATCTCAGACGGAAGCCGTCAGCAGGGCTGCTGTAAGTCTTAAACACATCTGCAAACAAAGGGCATCAAATTCCATTCCTAATTCCATGGCCCGTCTAGACCAGTGTTTCCTAACCTGGTCCTTAGGGACCACTAGACACTCCAGGTTTTTGTTCCCTCCCAGCTCTTGCGGAAAAAATGTGCACACTCTGGCAAGGAGCAAAAATGTGGACTGTCTGGGGGTCCCAGAGGACTGGGTTGGGAAACACTGGCCTAGACAATCTGGCAGAAATGTGCAACCCCCACATAGAGGAGGTGGGATTCAAATCCCTAAACCAGTTTTGTTGCGTGTAGAGTTGTGAAGCACTACCCACAGTTTCCCACCACGCCACCGGCAGCGCTACAATTTAGACGAGGCCCGGCACGTACCAAGGGGCAGGCCCATGGCTCAGGAAACTGGCTCAGCTTGTTTCTGCACACATTGAGGCTGACGAGTGACTTGAGGCAGTGCAGGACCGAGGTGGGGAGGACCGTCAGGCTGTTGTCGGACACGTCCAGCTCCTCCAGCTTGCGTAGGCCGATCCAGTTGTTTCCTGAGAGAGAGAGAGAGAGAGAGAGAGAGAGAGAGAGAGAGAGAGAGAGAGAGAGAGAGAGAGAGAGAGAGAGAGAGAGATGAATAGGGCGCTGAAGTAGACTCTCATCAGGCAGCACACACACATTCAGACCCACGAGTGTTCAGAAACTGGGGTTCAGAGCCACAGCTAAACTTCTGGGAGCAGAACAATTAATACTGAAAAAAAATACGCTAATGCCAGTCCTTGTGGTTTGACCCATTCCTACAAATGCATGTATTACATGGAAAACAAAATCCAGTTTCAAAAACCAAAATGTCTAAGCCATTCATTTAAAGCCCCAGGGCACAAAAGCAGATTTCCTCCCAGGATCTGAGGCAGGAACTTTTCGGCTGACTACTATGCCTTTACCCATCATGCCCCCTGCCGTCCAGCGCGTATCAGATGGACCTTTTGCTCGGCCGTCTAGTAAAGCAACGTACCGTTGGGTATCTCAAACAGGGAGGTGAGCTGGTTCTTGGCGGCGATCAGCTTCTGAAGCCTTGTGAGGTGCAGCAGGCCAATGGGGAGGCTGCTCAGCTCGTTCTGAGACAGGTTGACCTCGCGCAACCTTCAGGACGGAGAGACCAAAACCAGGGGGGTGAGCAAGATGAGGAGCATCGTCAGTCCAAGTGGCACAGGCCAGGGACACACTGACCACAAGGGGGCAGTCTCTGTTCTCAGTCTTGTTACGGAAGGGAATTTGGGTACGATAAGTGACCCCAGTTTGGTCTTCAGATGTAAACTGGAGGACGTAGAAATGCCAGCCCCTTTGCTGTGCATAGCAGGTACGTAAATAACTTCTTATAAGGGCAGTAAATGGAGAAGGAGAAAAAAAAAAAAAAAAAGAAAAAAAAAACCGAAACACATGGGAAGATGGTATGTTGGGACAGGTGAAGTGCATATTCCATAAGGCTCCCCGGAGGGAAGAGTGCGACCCCTGGCCCACGCGGTCGGCTCACTGGCTGCAGATGATCTCCTGGGAGGACCGTGTGTCTGGAAGCTCCTTCAGCTGGTTGCTGGAGAGGTCCAGGGTCTGGAGGTGGATGAGTCCCCAGGGCACAACGGAGGGCAGGGAAGACAGGCTGTTGGAGGACAGGTCCAGCTGGGTGATTCGGGACGAAAGGTCCATGAACCAGTCCAGATCCAGCCATGGAAGCTTCAAGCCACACCAATGGATGGAGAGAGCCTGGGCAGACACACAGATAGGGCAAGACCGGGGGGCCCACCAAACTCATTACAGCGGCAACACGCACTTCTACACATACCAGAAAAAGCAAGGCATTATGGGAAGGAAAAGTTGCCTCGCATTAAGAAACAAGTCATGAGATCGGCTTTCACCAGGGTTATGCGGTCTGCAAAATGTTTCCAGCGGCTAAGATCAAATCAGGGAAATTTTGCTCTTATTTTTCATTTAAACAGTACAAGTCCTAGATGGCTGGTTCATTTGGCAAAAGGCTGCATTGGCAAAAACTAGGTGATGTGCGTTTTGAGTCTGCATAGCAGAATCTGTGACCAGCTCCACAAAGTGGTGCATTCTGTGTTTCTTGGACCCAAATGGTCCATGACCTGAGGTTACGGTCTGCTTCACTCCCCCCCCCCCCCCAAAGCCTGTTCAGCTTCATTTCTAGCTGGAACCACAGTTTTCTTTTCTCACTACCCCATTAACCACATGGAGGGTGCAGTTTTCCCCTGATAAAGACCCGGTTTACGGTCAGGAGCAACATGGTTCCGTCTGTGGTCCCCCGTCTCATGTTTGCGGTCACATAAGACGACAGATTTAGTCGACCCGTGTGCTAGAGAATGGTCTCAGCTCCTGAGCAGACCTAAAGCGCTAAAGGGCGGTACAGAGATTACCAGAAACCCCACAAGGTTTCCTAAATGATGAATTTTACAGAAGGCAATAAGAGCAGCAGCCGTGTTAGCACACATGAACACGGACGACCATGCGCCACCATGTCGGAGTGAGAGGAGCCCAGGCCCCCAGGATGGAAACAAGCCTCCCCATACTCACGTCCTGGGGCCCCCCACCGGCCTCTGCATCACTCGGCTCCATGAACCGGCCCCTCAGCAGCTGCCTGGCAAAGGCGGGGTGGTCCATTAGAGTGTAGGATGAGATGCCCGCCCCATTCTGAAGCAGAAAAGACGAGATCTCCTCATGCCCTGGAAGACAGACAGCCTGTGAGCGCCAGGCACCGAAAACCCCCTGTGGCTCCCGGCTCATAAGGGGGAAGTAAAACTCCCAGGATCGCGTCCAAAAAGGGGAAGAGAAGTTTCTTGTTTTATTTTTTTTTTTTTGTTTTAAAGAGAAATGCAAAGCTATCCATGATACCATCATTTGTTTTTCCTGCTCATCGATTCATCTAAAAAAAGGCTTTAGTACATTTGAAACCGTATCGATATAATATTTAGATTATATAGTGAAGCAGGTCCTGCCACAGATCTCAGACAGCCTGAGCTGATCCACCCATAAATCTGGAGGTCAGGAAAGGCGAAGCCCCACCCACCTGCACGGGCGGCCGCGTACAGCGGCAGGCCGGTGATGACGGCGAACTCGTTGCTGTGGATGGCGCAGCCCTCCGGGTCAGCCTGGTAGCCATACACCAGCAGCTTGACCACCTCCAGGTGGCCCTGCTCGCAGGCTGTGGTCAGCATCCAGCTCAGCAGCTCCCGCTGCACACACGGCACTGTGGAGGAATTCTGATGCGGTTAGGAGACACCTCTCACCCCCCTCCCCAGCCCCACGTCAGGTCGGCCCACCTGGCAAGGCCTCCAGCAGCTCCCGCACCACAAGGTGGTGTCCGAAGTGGGCGGCCAGGATGGCGGGGCTGTCCTCAAGCGGCTCGCGGGGAACAGGCACCTTGGCCTCCTTCACCAGGTAGTGCACACTCTCTATGTCACCGTGCTTGGCCGCCACGCACAGGAGGTCGCCCTGGAGCCACAGTCAAACCGGGGGGGGAGAGGAAGAGAGAGAGAGAGAGACCCATGAGGTGGAACATGAAAGGACATGTATAAATATATAAATTCTAACAAAATACATAAATCAGAAAAGTGCCTGAAAAACCCATTATAAAAAGGGGCCAAAACAGGAAGACTTGAGACTATGTATTGTATGACAATTGCTGTAATGACCCATAATATACACTAGGAGGCACTATCACACACACACCACTCAGTCCAAGTGCCAGGCATTAATGTTTAACTTAAAAGGTTGATCCTTTAAAAGGTTACAACCTAGGCTGCAGTGTTACAGTTATCCGCTCAACCACATTCTTAATTATGCATAAGGAACATATTTGCATATTAAACTGAAATTGAAAAAGACCTTTGAAGTTCACAGACTGCTAACAGATCAGCGGTGAAAGACAGCAAATTAAAAATGAAAAAATTCAGAAGATCAGTCTGACCGGACGACCCACCAACACACTTCCCACTAGAACTAATAACACTAGAATATTTGTTGCACTACCCCAGCCCCCCCCACCACCACACCACAAAATTTAAATCAATGCTCAAGCTGGTTTCCCAGATGTAACTTCTTCAAAATAAGATGAAATTGAAACGAGGATTTCTCTTTGTGGAATGCTCGGGGGGAAAAGAAAAAAAAGTAAAGAAAAGGGGAAAGAAAAAAAAAAAAAAGATTAATCACTTTCTCCTTGTAAATGCCATGGGTCACTTCCTCCATGCATGCAAGTGGACATTGTTCTGGGAGAACTGCATTGTGTCACTGTCGCACCGACAAGCTCCGTTCAGGGTCATCCTAGATTATTCCTCCCATCGATAAACATGGAAAGCATCTCAAATCATACCAAGACAAAGAACATAAAACCGAGTTAAAAAGACTGGTTTCATTTCTACTGCAGTGTCCAGGACGGATTGACACCCATGGACAGCAGCGGTCAGATGCAGGGCTGTCAACATGTTCATCTGCCTGCCTAGACAGACACGATTAGGCCCTGGAGGATGACAGCGAGTCCATAATGCATTGCTACGCTAGATCATCGCTCATTGCTAATCTAATTGCAGACACAATACATGCCGCCATTGACCTTTCCTCTACTTTTTAATCCACTTAAAGACTCTAACGGGGGAGGGGGGGGGGTTTCTGGACCATTCAATGTGGCCCCTCCTTCAAAAGATCCTTTGATGAGCATACAGCATTGCTGCAATCATATGCAACGCTTTACCATCAGCCACGGAGATCGAAAGTCCCCACACAGAAAGGTCTTTGTTCCCGGTCCGTTTCCCGTTTATTAATGTCAAGACATTATTTCTCAGATCTGTTATTTGGCACAATTTGTTTTACTGAAATAAACCCTCAGGAACATTACCTGGTGGAGAAGGGCTGTCATACAGTTATCAGCCATGTTGAGCAAAAGTATGAGCTAACAAGGCTTCCGACGTCAGCAGACGTTGCCGTTTATTAAATGAAAGCTCCGAGTTTAGATTTTTTTGTTGATTAATTTGGTTATTTGACCTCCAAGGCAAAGATATAACTGAGGTACTAGCATTTATTTCCAACAATGCTTAATGTGACATCTTGGTTATCTACATCACATTTACTACAATATCTATATCATATCTACATTATGTGCAATATTGTTTTGTTAGATGACATTAAAAAAATTTTCATAATAGATTGTCTCATTGATATAATTCACAATTGGCACTCCGTGCACATGCAAAACCCTCACCCACCCACCCATCCACCGAACACTGTTGGGCAGCCAGAGATTCAAGCCACGGATTTCAAAACGACAGACCCATCCAGGAGGTAAACAAACCCAGCTCGCAATCAAACGGCTGAACACGGGAACGGAAACCTACACGCTGGGTAAGTAGCTGTAGCACTGCCGCTGCAGACGCACAGTTGGAGATGTGACGTACGCTGGGAGCCACAGCACATTTTCCGACAGTTCCAGCTTCAGAACCGCCCACTTACTCAGGCAGGGAGTGTAATAAACAATAAAGGAGGGAAAAGCAGCACAGCTGGTCCCTCGTCAGAGGGGACGGGGGCCGGCATGCACCCCTTAGGGACGGTGCAAAAACCCGCCGTCGCTACAGAGACCGGCACGGCGGCAGCCCAGTGTTGCTATCCGCTTATTTTCCTGCAAGCTGCTCACCAGACCCTCTCCTTCCCAGCCATATTGTTTTCAGAATCAGACTACCCCTGCTCCCCGGTGGCGCTCCGCAAGCAGCTCGTGCCCATTACCGCCAGCCGTGCCTTCCAGCTAATCGCTGCAACACCAGGCCTTAGCAGTACGTCTGGGATTTCCGGGGATCCACATTCCAGGGCTGGAGATTAAGATGTAGGAAGGTGATTGTGTTAACAGGCCCAAATCTCCAGCCGCGAAACCGAAACGGTTCAGCTATGCTAAATACAAGCTGTCATCCAATGTAGTTCAGCAGTGGTCAACATCTCCTTTTCCGGGGGGGGGGGGGGGGGGGGGGGGGGGGGGGGGGGGGGGGGGGGGGGGGGGGGGGGGGGGGGGGGGGGGG
>JAODKC010000009.1:6160536-6171327 GCA_026777985.1 Mormyrops attenuatus
CGGTTCAGCTATGCTAAATACCACCTGTCATCCAATGTCGTTCAGCAGTGGTCAACATCTCCTTTTAAACCCCCCCCCCCCCCCCCCCAACAATCTCGAGCAGGGAGAATGACACCCCCCTTACCTTTTCAGGCCTGCCTCCTGCGATTTCCGAGCAAGAAATCCTGATCAGCTCCTGGGCCTTTCCGTTGTCCCCAGCTGCATAGGCTGCCTGGATGTTCTCCAGGGTCGGCGACTGGCTGAGGAAAGACTGCTTGCCTCCCATCCCTGTGGCGTCTGGACAGGAAGAAAACACCCAGCCCCCCCCACCCCCAGCGTGAGTAAAACTCAAATAATGTGCTTCACGTTCAGCTACCTGGCCCGCAGAGCCTCAGAACTAGGTCAGGGCTTGGAAGGAGTGCTCTGGAGACTCCTGCCCGGGAGTGACGCTAATATGGACAGGCGGAGGGGGGGTGCATCTCTCCATCTGGGACGCGGGGACTGCGAATCACTCTGGTTCATCACAATAGAGCATAGCGTGACAATGGGAACATGGGAAGTCGTAACTGCAGAACCGGTCCCGCAGAAAAAAGACATAAAATTTATTTCCAATCTGCAGCCCACATGAGAAAATCTGCTATTTTTAGCTGCCGGACTCAAGGTGATATCATCGTTCTGCATGTAAGGCGACGTCGCCGTTTGCCCGCCTCCAAAAATACAGACATTGATACAGGGAAATTAAACTGACTGGCAGAGTCCCAGAAGAATCCGAACATCTTTGATCAGAGGTAGGTGCCTTAAACCAAACCTGATTAACGAACCTCCACCCGCCCAATTCGCCAGCACGGTAAGTCCCAGCAGGGATAGCGGGGCTGTAATTTTACACAGATACTTTTAGCTATCACCCTAGATAGCAATTAGCCAACCAGCTGTGTTCTATCCCTCATGCGAGATGGTGAGGAAGCCATACATTCAACGGCAAGAAAAACCATGGTATGATGAAAAATGTTTGGTTCTAAGGACCTTCTTTCCAGGACCTAGGAACATTACAGGCTGTGCGTTTCATTATTCCAACTAGGAAATCCGCAGCTGCTCACATCCAGCAAACTGATGGAATAGGGGAGTCTTTCGGGGGGTAAAATCCCCCTACCAAAAGCTTAATATGAGGACCAGTATGAATAATTAAGAGGCTGAGTCAGACAGGAGACCTGAGAATTCCCGAGAGGCCGTAACCATTAGAAAGGGGGGGGGGGGTCCTGTCTCGCATTGATGCAGCCTTCGAGCTGCCAGGGCTGAAGGGCAAATGGACAGAGTGTGGAGCCTCACATCCAACCCCACTGCGGTTAGACACCTCCCCTTTCCCCAGCAAGTGTCACATCGGCCCAAATTGCCACAAGCACAAAACCTGGCCAATCACGCAAGTGTTTACATGCAACCTCTGCCACACCAAACTCAAGCAGAAACATTTCAGTCTTTACAAATCGTTTCACTATTTCAAACCCCCTAATCAAACTTAGACACACAGAAATTAGTTGGTTAGTTATGCTGACTTTCACCACCATGCCAGCAACGAGGGCTGTATCACAGAAATGGTTCTTTTTATCGACTATCAGTTGCAGCAAGTTAAATTCATGGCTTGAACCAAGTTAATTACTATAAAGAGTACATAAATCTGGTATTTTGACTAAACAGACTGCTTTTGTCTTGATCACTGATGAGCAACGGTTATAAATGCACCAAAAATGAGTCTGTCAAAGTAAGCGTGCTCTACCCTGCACCTCCGACGTTCCCGAGTGAGATGCCGGCCTCTCTCAGCTGCAGCATGGTAACACAGCATTATTTGTCTGCGCCAATAGTGTGAAGCCTCTTCTCCCTTCTCCTCTTCCTCTCTGGGGAACAGTAGCGATCCTTGATCTTGAGAAATGGCGTTAGCCCGGGTGGCCTGATGCCAGCCCCATGTAAACATTTTAGAAATTGACACACGGTGCATCAAGCTGGTTCCCGACTCATCATTCCAGCCTCCCCATCCATTTTTTCTATCATTTTTCTTTTCCTTTTGCCAGGCTGCCATTGTAAATAAATTGTTCTTCATCACTTGCCAGGCTAACTACTGCGAATTAAAAACCCATCTAAAGATGCAGAGGGATGTCACAGTAACAAGTCAATATAATACGCAGACAGACCAATGATCCAGCATCAGAGCCAGAGGACGGGACTATAGTATTTACACAGACTCTGCACAGAACTGCAGAGTGTGAACATGCCAGACACTCACATCAGTGCCCCGTCTCGCTAAATTAAAAGGCAGCTTTATGCTACCAGCAACGCATCTGTAAAAACTCAACTAGAAAAATCCAATCTAGCTGAAAAAAAGCAGACAAGGAGTTCCTTCGGTCAAAAGGTACAACCGCACAATCTGGCTTAGCATTACTGACTAGTACGGGCAGTGAAGGACCAGTTCACTCATGTGACACAACCTTTAAATGTGCTCCTGAGAGAGCGGAATTCCCGATTCGTCCCAGATCAAAGTAGCATCCAACTTTAAATTTTCAAAAAATTAAGCATCTGACTATTAAGGGTCATATTCAGGTGCCAGAAGTGCACGAGCATTTTTGTTTGTATGTTCAAGATCTGTTAAAAGCCAAGCAAAACTACATGAAATACAACACTGTTCTCCCACCAAATTTATCCTAACAAGTTAGGAGAGGACACACCAAAACACCAATCTCATTTACAGCAGTGTCCGCTGTACTGAAATGCTCACAGCCCCAAACTAACACCTTTGTCAAATGTTTAGGATCCATGAATCACTGCAGCTCATACCAGGCGCTGAATTCCCACCTCACACGTACCTTATCATACTGCCCCCGACTCCTCCAGCGATACCCGCCTCGCCCGCATTGCACCTGCGAGGGCTACAGACCGTCTCGCTCACCCACTCGCTTGTTCGCCTGCCTGCCTGACTGTAGCACCGCCTACCAAGGACACGGTGTCTGATGTTTGTGGGAAACAGGGAGAGGGCGGGCATGTGGGGCATGGAGGGGGTGGGCTCCTTGTTTATCGGATGAGCTCTCCGGCAGCGTGAGGCGGGCCCACGCGTACCAGCCGTCCATTACGCTGAAACCCAACCCTCCCCTGACACTCACGGGAGCATTACGGTGGGGGAGGGGAGGACGTCATCACCAGGAGCGACCTCCGGGGCTGGTTTGCGCCTTGCTAGACAGCAGGAGCACGGCTCAGAGCCGGGTACAGTCATCTCATTCTGTTGCGTCCAGAGTAGATGAAGAGCCCTTTTACTCAGCACACACTCAGGACAGCTCTGCTAACACGCCGCACACACTCAGGACAGCTTTCCTAACAGCAGAAACACACACACAGCTGCACAATCCCCTTCATTTACCCAGTAACTTCTTGGTCATTTTAGATTCATGCCTGCCTTCCTCATTGCCCTTCTGGAATTTCCATAAGTCCTGCCACTAGCTGGCAGCTGAACGAAACGCAGACACGTCCTTTTTCACAGCACTACAGTGATGACACTGTGGACATCATTGTTCATTGCATATAAAGCCGATCCCACAGTCACAGCTTCAAGAAATTATCTGAACGTGGCCGACGACAGAGGCTGTATCTCCTGCTTGAATGCTCTGGGCTGGAGGCCCAGGCCTGACGTGTGGAGCCAAGGTTAATCGTCTGAACGGGGGAGGGGGGGATGGGGGTGATGTCACGGTGGCCTGCACGCCAGTGTCTCAACACGTTTCAGTTCTTGGTTCTATTATTATCATCATCATCGCACCCGCCAGTCGCTGTTTCCTGCACACCAACAACCAGTAATACCCAAGGTTTTGGGGTCCACACTATGCATCGGCTTTCAAATGATCAGAAGCCTTTGCTGGTCGTGATCAACATCCTTACGGCATTTTCTAAAATCAGGAA
Organism: Mormyrops attenuatus; assembly: GCA_026777985.1. Taxonomy (NCBI): domain Eukaryota; kingdom Metazoa; phylum Chordata; class Actinopteri; order Osteoglossiformes; family Mormyridae; genus Mormyrops; species Mormyrops attenuatus. The sequence continues at coordinate 6,164,449 of JAODKC010000009.1, forward strand.
CTCGGCCCAGAAAAAAAAAAAAGTTAAATTCAACTTTTGGTACATCAAATGAATGACAATAGCGTAGTACTAACTTTTGAAGCTGGTATTTAATTCTCCACTGAAGGTCCAGAGAAAAGAAAAAAATAAGCATGTTCTACCTTGATCAGTCTCCTATTTGTACATATCCGTTGGCTGCCCAGAATCGGGAATCTCTCCATTGCTCCAAAACACAAAGGCATTCAAATTCTTAAATCAGGCTGTCAATCCAGCATAAAAAGAAAGAAATTCAGCCCATGTACAAAACCATACATCCTCCCACTTCACTCACCTCTATAACAGACTTTTGCTGAATAGCACCACATATTTGGCAAAGTGAAGTTTAATGGTGCTTTTCCACCGGCATACAGGAACCGACATACCCGAGTCGCACAGCAAAACGAGACTAATTAATTACAGGGCGCTTACAGTGATTCCAGCTAGCTTTGGGTTTTCTACTGCAAAAAGGTCGGATCGGTAAACGGGCGCCAGGTTTGGAGAGCAACAATAATGATGTAACAACTGAAGAGGTGCTCACTGTTCAAACTGTTTACATCATGATTTACTACGTGCTAATTTCTGCTAGCCGGTCACTGAGATTCTTATGTCAGCATCAAATGCTAGTGGAATTAGCATTCAACGGCGTAAATTTGTGTTACAAATTCAATCCATTTCATATTTTACAAATCTGAAGAAGTTGAACAGGTTATTTTAGTCAGCACCTACAAAATGCCGCCACTCGGATTCTTCCTAGCATTTCTTAATTCTCTGTGGATTATTGCTGTGTGGATTTCTTGTGGCCCTGCGGTGAGTTGGCACCCCAGCATTGAATGTGTACAACTGTGTACGTGAGGAATAAAACCACTTGAATCCTGGGTTGTTCCCTGCCTTACACCCATAGCCTCCGGGATAGGTTCTGGACCCCCCCGCAACCCCTGAACAGGATAAGTGGTCTCAGAAGGTGGATGGATGGATTGATTTATCGGACAGAATTTTCCTGTGGACTTGCATTTTGGATTTGGTTTGCTGTGGACTTGCCTGCTCTCCCTGTGAGTTTGACTGTTGTCTTTCGTCTGCCTGCCTACCCTATTACATTTGTTCCAGACAAATGGACATTTGTTCTCTTATTTGTTCCAGAAAACCCCCCCGTTTGTGTTTTTATGGCTGTGCCTGCACTTGTGCTCCATTGTCGGTCCTGACAAGCAGTCAGAGAAAGTAATGTCATTTCATTGTGATGCAAAACACGTCACCAGCGACATACCGAGCCTTAAATCATATCGAACTTTCGTCGAGTATTTGGCACATCGATGTCGAGGAAAATTATATTGCGATAATTAGTGCTATTGTTTTACCATTCAGCCCTAATCTGAAGTGACAATTGTTTTCCTATAACAGGGCTCCAGACTAACATTTTCCGCTAGTAGCACTGGTGCTCCTTACTGAAAATTTGAGGAAGACCAGCACAAAATTTAAGTGCACCAGTTAAACTGACATGCTATGCAACAAATCCAGAAATAACGATGTTATGTTTTATTTTAAAGGAAAAAGTCACAAAACGTGCAGTTGAGAAAAGTTATGCAAAGCGCTGCTTTTTAAAATATAAAGCGCGAAATAACATATTTACAAAAGGTAAACTTAAGGTATGTGGTCAGCCGCTATACCGTCAGTGCATCTGTCCTTGCATAGATTACACTTTGAGCTGTTGCTGTGCTTTATGATTGCCTCGCGAAACACTTTCCCACCAAAATTTAAGAACCTGACTCATCAGGATCGGGAATTTCTGTAGTTCCTGGCCACTTTCACGTGTCGCTTTCAAAAAACACAACAGGTTACGTTAAATAAGCGCGGGAGACGCAAAAAGCTCACAGCTTAAACTTCACACATAATTCATAGAAAACGACACTGTTACCCAAAAATAATGGATGATGAACCATCTGCTCAATTTTTGCTCTCCAGTCAGTAATGTAGCCCCAAACCAGTAGTGCAGACAAGGAACGGCAATCAGACTGAGTTCCTAACACAACAGAAGTTCCTGGTTCCAGATAAAAAAATTTAATGTGGTGGGAAAGCACCATATCTTGGTTACGCACACGTACATACATACGAGCACACACACACACACACACACACACACACACACACAAATACAATTCTTGCTCTCTTTGGCTGTTTCACAGGATATAAAACGATGGTTTAAAAAAAAAAAAAAAAAGTGGGGCATATTTGCAATGGTGTGCCTACTTATAAAATTTTGTCACACTGTCTCTAGAAATGGTCAGTCTTGAGCCTTGTGCAACATTAACAAAAGTGTCTTATAAAAGTGCCATCACAAAGACAAGCACTGTACAACATAAGACACTGAATTAAACTAAAAATAATACTAATTGCACAAAAAAAAAAAAAATTAAACAGCAAAATGGGAAAACTGCATCATGGGATCGTGTGATAAACGAATATACATTCAAACACTGACAGAAATGCTCAAAAGGTTGTTCTCTCACCATCTTGTTCTTCCATGTCTTTAACAGTGTCTCCAACAGACCAATACATGGTCCACCAGCTTCACCCGCAAGGACAGGCGAAGCAGATCCAGGTGCTTCACTAAGACACCATAACAGGGTGGACCTGAAGCAGAACGATCAGCCAAACAAATCATTACAGAAAAAAAGAAAAGAAAAACAAACAAAAAAAAAAAAAAAACCCACGAACAAGCATTTGCTACAGGACATCCCCCTCCACTGTCCGTGAACTTCTCCAATAAATTATAACACATTTATATGTCTAACAAGACACTTTCAAATATAAACGTTCTAATTAAAACACACAAAGCCCACGAAAAGCCCACACCTTCGCTGAGTGTCATACTGCAACACCGCACCGGGAGGGTTCGGGAGTTTTAATGACGCGTAAAGTCCCCGAAAAAGACCATCGTTCGCGGCCAGAGACGGCAACCATTCCGCTCCTCCTATACCTACACCACGCCAAGAGCCTTAAACACTTGCATACAAACGTTTCCAAAAGCACCTTTTTGACGAACCATTACGAAACAAACTCAAAACGGCCTAACGCTGAAAAAAATGGATTTTAAAACATTTAAATATACCGTATAATAAACTTCGTAATCGCCACTTCCACTTTTAGTGCCCGACATGAGATATACGCTTTAAAAGACGTTTTACTCAGTTACATCGGTGTTACGAGTTTTCGCGTTTTAAACTACGTTTTTTTTTCAGCTTGGCAGTTTAACACGAAGCTCAGACTGACGAATAAATGGCATTATTAAATGATTATCGAGAGCACTAATTGTTAAACGGAGTCCTCACGGTTCGAGTCCGGCGAAGATATACGTCCAGCCTGGGCTCTGACATACTAAATGTTCGTCAGACTTTAACATTCAAACCTATTGCGCCTGTATTCCATTGTTCTTTTCACTTCTACGTAGGAAAAGAGACATAAATAGGAAAAAGACGCGCCGGTGCCGCTACAAAAATACGCGTGAATCGGGACCGGCGCGAGCCGCGACGGTTTACTCACCGCGGAACCGGTCGCTCGCGCCGCGCTAACGGCACAGCTCGCGCCGCTCTGGTGAGACGAAAGTGGGCGCGAACGGCTCATTTCCACGGTGGAAACATGGGGACGCAGCCACCGCTCCGAAAAAGCGGCCACTTCCCCAATCCTAAAAACCACTTACAGCCAGTCAGCGCGATCTGCAGAAGCGCATCTGCTTACTGGCGGCGCTGGACGCAGGAGGAACCGGGAGGAACTGGAACGGGATGCCCCCCCTCCTATTTAATTCTGCTTCATTCGTCCCCAGTAAACAGACCCTTGTAATTAAATTGGATCCACCAATCAGAAACAATCTCCTACGCCATTGTTTACCCCCTTCACGTGAAGATTACTGACGTATTGTAATAGGCCTAATAACGAGACTTAATGTGTCTATCTGACTGACAGGTAAGGAAAACGTACTGCTCTTTTAACTCTTTTAATGCTAAAAAAACTTCCCAAGTACTTCGTTGTTTTTTGAATGACCCATATGATACTTACCGAAGCTGCGCCGAAGCGATTATCACGTATTACAGTGCGTGTAATCTTGGTCAAAGAAGACTGCATTAGCACCGCTAAACTCCAAACAGCCAAAATGCTAAAATCAAACGTTCTTTTCGACTGACGCCCACATTTAAAGCAACATATGCGACTACAAGCGATTTTAGCAGCAACCAACTATCGCGGTCGTAGAAATGTGTTTACTACTACTACTATCATTATCAATAATAATCTTTTTCCCGGACTTGTTTCTACAGTCAGAATACTTTTGTGAGTGCATATTCGCTTTGCTTTGACGCTCGATATCTTTGCGTCCTGCCCCCTGACTTTGCAAAGCAAAATATGGTCACCCTTATTATTATTATTATTATTCACAGGACGGCTCTGCAGGTCTCATGCAAATACAAAAATAACTTTTACTGTCAATCATTGTTCAGCAGTTAGGCGTGTGCGTGGTTTTCAAGCTCTTCTTATATTGTAACATTTTTTGAAAGAAATCGCTTAAAATAATTAACAATTTTGTATTAAGGTACTTGTTAGATTTATTTAACACGCAAGATCAGATTAGTTTAAGAACTGATGCAAGGAAGGTCGGGTTGGGTGTGTTGTACTTAAACATTCACCTGACACTGAACAAACAAAAACTACTTATCAAAAGAAATACTATCTACAGGGCAGGAGATAAAGGCAAACAGCGAGTGCTTAATGTTTATGGCTTGTAATGAAGTTATCCAGGCGGCTTATGCAGAAGGCAGCTTCATTACACAAGAATAGTTTTAATATGAAAATCACACTCGAATGCTCCAGATGTGGGCCTTTTGCAAAAAGGAAGTTCATTTGTTAGTCAAGCTGGCAAAGGCGTGTTTTCTACTTTTCTTCATGGCGCAAACTTAAAAGCTGAGACATCGACGGCGAAAGCATGCGAACATGCAAAAGACACATTTTGCATTTTTTCTTGATTTAGCAGTAGCTAATGTGCAAGTGAGGAAGATAACACATTAGGGGCTAAATATGGAAATGAAGCGTCAAAGTGTTAGACTGTAGCAATTAGGGCTAGTGCATAGATATCATTTGGTAGGTTTAGGCAGCTACATGGCTGTGAATATCACACTACTGCAATTTCCTGAAATGCCCATTTCATTAGTAATAATAATGATTATAACTCACAGAGAAGCTCAGTGATGTTCTGTAGTGGTTCAGTGACTCGCATGCTCAGTGCCGCCCCTGGTCAAATTGGGGCCCTAAGCATAATTTTATTTTGAGCGCCCTCCCCACCCCATTACAAAAAAAAAATCTACTAACCATCTTTTCCTTTTCCTGTGCACTCTTTCCTAACAACTTTTATACAATGTTCTTAGCGGTAAATTGATCTTGACAGCTTTTGATTTTACATCTAGCTTATAAATTGAAGAACAGTCAAAGACTACTAAGCACTTGTTCTAAGTCGCTCTGGAAAAGAGCGTCTGCTAAATGCGGTAAATGTAAAATGATTGTATTACAAAATGTGATTTCGGTTTACAACCTTGCGGTGTCAGATTACTCGTCTCTTTTTTTCTCTCCTGTCTTGGGCTGACTTGGTGCTCTATGTGCGCCTCACGGCAGCGATACGCATCCTTTGCGCATTTGCAGAGAATGCGTCCCCTTGCAGAAAATGGGTTGTGGGGCCCTATGCACAGCGCGTGTTCTGCGTGTAGGGACCACTGTCTGTCTGTGTTACAGTAATATATCTACTGACGCTAAGCTAGGGCACATCACGCGATGTTACCTGGGGTCATTGGTGTTTCAGGCCTTTCAGACATCAGACACCCAGCTCAGGTTGACCAGGCCCCAGCTTGTGCCCTAGCAGTGATCCCTTCCAGATCTGCTCTCGTCATCCAGAGCCACCTGGATGCTTTGTCTGCAGTCTCCGTGGTATTGCAGATAGCTCTGCTTCTCCTTTCCCCTGTAATGCAGATTATGGCCTGCAGAGGGACTGCCCTGCAAAGCTTCTGCACCCAACCTCCACAGGCACGCACCTCATACTACAGCCTGCTGGCTAGGCCTTCATACTCCTCGCTCTACTGCTCGAGGGCCTCCTCAAAACATTTTTCCCATAGTATGGTGAGTGCCAATATGACCACGCTCTAAACCTTGAAAGACCTGTTTTTTTTGTTTTTTTTGGACTGAAGTCACCTGCTAACAATCACTAATGAAGAGATGCCTTTGTTTCAAATGACTACTGTTACAGGCATGCAAACTTCCTGCAGTGTGATTTAACGTGAGAGGTGACCGATGTGTCTCTCATTCCAAAAACGTATCGATCTCTCTGTGAGCATTGCATTTACCGTTAATGCACCGTATGCACCTTGTGGCTGCCACTGCAAATCTGTCACTGGGTCTTCGGGCACCAAACCCAAGAAGGACCATTTCCGTGTTTAGGTTCATCATTCAGGATGATTACCTACCATTTTCACGTGCTGTGCCTGTGAGTTGTTGACACAGTTTTCTAACATCTACAGTTGAGGACAAAATTATTAGCCCCCCTATGAAATTTGAAGTTTCTTCAAGACTTTCCAAAGTGCATTTTTTAACAGAGCAAGGAATTTTCCACATAGCATTTCTGAACATATTAGTTTTCTGTAGAAGGAATAAATTATTTATATTTGCACACAATAGCAGAATTAGAAAACAAAAATGACCAGGGACAATATTATTAGCCCCCTTTAAGAAATGACAATTTATTGAGCCATTGTACAAACCACTTATGTATAACGATGTGCTTTAACTTCACAGGTGATTTAACTTAACAAGTTAAAACTGAAGGTATAAAACTGA
>JAODKC010000009.1:6175218-6196422 GCA_026777985.1 Mormyrops attenuatus
GGGGGGCAGGCAGGTGATGGCAGGCAGGTGCTGGTGCTGCTTCTGATGGCAGGATGAACAGTGGTACAGCAGCAGGGTAGGAAGGAAGGAGAGACGTCACAGGCAGAAGTGGGGGCAGGCCAGAAGGATGTCACATGATATGAAAAGCCCCTCCCCCCTCAGCCCTGAAAGTGGCATGCAGCCTGACAGGAAAGCTGCGTCACACACAGCATGCGACCCAAAACCGAACCACACACCTAAAACCACCAAAGGCGCAGCTACCAGCAACATTCGTTGAAATGTTTTTTTAGCATCTCTCTCCTTCTGCTCTTCAGGTTCATTTAGCTAATTGTGATAAATGTACCACAGTGAGTCTTGTACGAATGACAGTGGTGACACACTCTACGTCTGTCGGGATCCAGGTCTTTTACCTGAATTAACCGGATATCTTACTGGGAAATTAGCCAGTGAATGTGAACCTGCAGATTTAACCCAGACACCAACACTGTGGCACCCCTGGTTTATTTTGAAAATGCTGAAAATGATGTCACCAGTTTCCAGTTATAACTGTTATTAATGCCTATTGCTACACTCCTGTACAGCTGAGATAAAAGAATATTTCAAGGACGGTTGTGGGAGTCAAATCATCTTTTGGGGGAGGGGGGTGGATACCATCATGGTGTGTGTGTGTGTGTGTGTGTGTGTATGAAGTGGAGGGAATCAATCACATGATCTGGATTAAATTGTGTTTCAGTCCAGATGTGGACCAGAATCCACCAGCTGAGTAACCCATGTTATAGTCGGTAGATTAGCCGTTATGTGAGTGAAACTACACAGAACAATTTAAGGGGATAGTGGGGGATTTAAGGGGATTTTGTCATTTTTTTCTCATAGGAGGGGGGCAGAGGGGGTGCATGCACATACAACCCATGATAACTCGAGGCCTGCTTCTGTATAATTTCAGTACGACATGGGATTGAAAATATGCCAAAAAGGTGCAGTTTAGATAGGCAGCCAAGAGGTGGCAGTATTGCACACTCATAAAGCATTTACTAATCTAAGTACCGAGAAGTTATCAAGCACTGAGCTGTGCCTGAATCCTCGAGAGTTCATGCTGTGGCGGGGACACGGAGGAGTACCTCTTCTTTGGCGATGCGCATGTGGTCTTTGACCCCTGAGAAGATGGTGGGCTGAATAAAGAGGCCTTTGCGATCCATGGGACGGCCTCCATATTCCAGTGTGGCGCCCTCTCGCTCGCCGCTCCTGATCAGATCCACGATCTTGTCAAACTGCTTGTGGTCGATCTGTCTCAGCAGGACAGAGACAATGTCAGCTCCACGCTGAGAGCGATTAGCTCAGCTGCCGCGCTGGCCCAGTCGGGCAGACGGGAGTCACCTGTGGCCCGTGCGCCGTCCGCGGGTCCATGGGGTCCCCGGCCACCACCCGCTCGGCGCTCTCCACGCTGAGCCGCACGAACTCCTCGTACACCTGCTCCTGCACGAAGACGCGGGAGGCCGCGGTGCAGCACTGGCCCTGGTTGAAGAAGGCGCCCCTCTGCACCTCCTCCACAGCCAATCGCACTGAGGTGGGCGGGGTCAGGGAACCACGAAAAACACAGCCTCACACACATACCCTGCAGATCTGTTACTATCTGCCACTCTGGCCACAGGTGGGTACCTGAAGTCCAGAGAGTAAAAATCCAGACCAGAATTTTGTTTCAACCAACCAGTTGAATATAAAGAGTCACAGTCACAGAGTACTCAGCAAGTCAATTGAAACAAAATCTTGGTGTGGACTTTTACTCACTGGACCAGAACTACCCACCTCTGACCCTGGGCTGGTTCAGTGTCGACAAGGAGTCTTTTTATATGCAGTATGGCTGAGAAACACGGTTACAGCCAGTAGCTTGGAGCAGTACCTCCCAAACTATGGTCCACATACATGTATTTAAGCGTTGCTGATACTGGCAATCCGTAGCAGTCCCTCTGGTCAACAGCGTTCACTGTGCCCACCTACCACCCGGCCTTACACGAAGTAAAACGTTTGAGAACCGCTGGCTTATGCAGTTATACACCCAAGCTGGGAGATTCTGGAACACAAACTCTTCTCCCCAGAGCTTGTTTACAAACTGCAGCCATTCAAATTCATAGGAGAGAAAATATATGCCCTTCCCGTGTACCCCCTGTGCCGCCTCACTTACGATCCGCATCGGTGAACACGATTGTGGGATTCTTTCCACCCAGCTCCAGGGTCACTCTCTTCAGGTTACTCCTAGCCGCTGCCTCTTTGATTAATTTCCCAACCTGAGGAGAAAACCTTGCCTTTTAACGCGATCCTTCACTTTGACGGCGCTCCTTTGCAGTGTCACGTCAATGTTATTATTTTGATGACAGTGATAGGAGCCCATTCACTTCCTTCGAAGGAGCTGGCAGTTAGCCGAAATTTGCCACCACCGGTTCGGCATTCGATTAGCCAGGGAGCACCGAGCAGTCCCCGTGCGTTTAAAAACGGCGCTCACACGCCTTGGTGCCATTTATAAGGTGACGCACCTCTGTAGAGCCGGTAAAAGCCACCTTGTCCACCTCCATGTGGCTGGATATGGCTGCCCCTGCCGTCGGGCCGTAGCCTGGCAGGATGTTGACCACCCCAGGGGGGAAGCCAGACTGCAAACAGAGAATCAGGGCCTTCAGCTTAATTAATGTCCTCATTATACGGAGCAAGACAGAAACCAACAGCAGCAAAGACCAGAACGTTCTCTAAGCAGCAGAAAGGACCAGACACATAACTCCCATTACACCATCTCCATTCTGTTTAAAAAAACCACAGGTAGGAAACTCTCCTGGTACGACAGTAGATAGTAACATTGAACTGCAATAACTATGGTCATTAATGTGGTGATATGGTGAGTAATAATCACAGATTATTAGCATGCTGGGATTATGATGCCCAACTTGGGCAGAAGTATGTGAACGTCTGAGAGCAAAGATCCTTCAGTAATGTCTCTGGGGCTGAGGGCTCACCTCCTTAATCAGCGCCCCCATGTGGAGGGCAGTGAGCGGCGTCTGCTCAGCTGGTTTTATGACCATGGTGTTGCCACAGCACAGTGCTGGTCCCACCTTCCACACAAACATCAGGAGGGGGAAGTTCCACTGGGGCATTTAGTGTTGGTCAGAGATGAGGGATTTGGGTAGGAGAGAACAGGAGAAGGAGGAACGGGAGACACGTTAGTGGAGGCAGTGAAATCAGCACAAATGAGTGGCAGCAGGATTAAGATCAGTTCTGGACACTGCTGTAGGACCGTTAACAAGATGGCTGCAGCGATGGACCTCAGAAAGTCACATGCAAAATGATGCAGGGCCATTAACTCCCACTGTGAGCCGGCTGCAGCGAGAGAGATCAGACAGTCACATGCAAGCTGATGCAGGACTGTAAACTCCCACAACAAGCCGGCTGCAGCAAATGCCATCAGACAGTCAGATGCAAACAGATGCAGGGCCGTAACTCCCACAGCGAGCTGGCTACAGCGACAAAGATCAGACAGTCACTTGCAGACCAATGGAGGACTGTTAACTCCCACAGTGAACCGGCTCCATCAACTGAGATCGGACCTTAACTCTGGAAATCTTTCGTTTCCCAAAGTCCAACTTCTCTCTCGGGGTGACTCACTTTCACTTCATGCCAGAACGCTTAGAGTAATTACACATAATTGTTTAGTATGAATTTCATCTTTATGATATAATCTCCCATGTCTGACAACTATAACATTTTGTTTCTGTGTTGCCAAAACACCATAAACTCACATACCCCTGTTTCTGCAGACTAATCCTGAATAGTCATTAATATTTTAGACACTGTTAAGATTAAAATGTGCCCCTACCCAAACAATTACCCAACACTTTAAGTGCCATGCTTGTCACAGATGTCATTATAAAGCAAGACAACGATTTTTTTCTTAAGAAAAAGTGGAATCAATCAGCCTGTGAATGTGTCACAAATGCCATTTTTGGTACAGCCCTTGTAATGCTATCCCCCCAATGGTGAAAGCGGTTACATGTGATTAGAGCGGGTTACATCTAAGATGAAAGCTGTCTTTTAATACACCCTGAAACCTGTTGGAATAGCGGCTGTGACTGCCTGACCCATTGTCCTGCTTTGTCTAGTGTAATGACGTGGATAGGGCTGGATTCGCCATAGACCTCATTACATGGCTTGACTTGCACCAGTGTGGGACGCCTCATCTTTTGCCATTTCCATCCGCTTAGTTGCTGGCTTTGGCCTCGCCGTTCTGAATCGCGTCACACGCCTTGCGTAGTTTAAACCCAGCACACAATCACTTTCTGCTGGTTGTCGATGGAGGGGCTGTCTTTGCGGATTATCTATTAGCAATGCGGCGATCATTGGCAGCGATCCCCCCCCCCCCCCGTACTCGCGGAATCCATGCTGTTAATGGGCGTGAGCCTTCTCAGCAAAACACACCGACAGTCGGCTCAGCCTGAGCAGCAGCTACTGCAGCGCCCCCTGGTGACTATAACCAGCTATGGGGCCACGCTGGTCCTCAAGAAGTACCCTGAGCAGTGACATAGGGCACCCACCTTACCGGGGCTGATCTACGCAGTCATTTTTACAGTAGAAGCACTAAATATAGCAAACAAACATTAATACATTAAGCAAATATATTAGGTATACAAATTAAATAGTATTCATTGACTTATGCAGATTATCGAAGAGTAGATAAGCTCCAGATATAAACTAATTAATGCATTGAAACAGTGGGTATCAATAATCCAGCCCTGTTATGGTGGAACTAACTGCTTCCCTGGATAGTGTACCCTCTGTAGGATACAAAGTGGAAAACATGGTTTCATAAAGCTGTCAAAATGAAATGGGTCTGAGGCACGCACAGCGGGCAGGATGAGGGCAGAGGCCTCCAGGCCTGTGCTGTACTCACCGGGATGATAGCTCCACACACGCCGACGGGCTCATGTTTGGTGAAACACATGAAATTGTCATCTGGCAAAAACATGGGACACAGACAAATTAACAGAAGAAGATATAAAAGATGAAAGCAACAGAACATTTAATTGAATTTTAAGACGTACAATGAATTTCGGCAGACCGCAAAAGGTTCGCCAAGGTTAAGCGTGCCTGGAAGGAGGTAACTAAAGCACTGTCCCCACGGACGCCGTGAACGGGAGGTCATTGGTTCAAATCCCACGGTCGGCAGAGTAATTTTCATCACTGGACCCTTGAGCAAGGCTCTTAACCCTGATTGCTCCAAGGACTGGCAGACGCTGCTCTCTCAGCCACATGTCACTTTGCTTAAAAGCATCAAATAAAATAAATAAACGTAAATATCCCTCAAAGGTGGCTTTATAAACCCTCCATCCACGGTCTGGTCCTCCTTTGCCAGGGAATCCCAGACCCCCTGTGACTGACTAAGGCCGACCTCGCTGTGCTGGTAGGACTTCTGGCAGACTGCGATTATGTCACGCATGAGCCCGGTGACACTTAGCATCTCCACGCCACACAATTGCACAGTTTCCCACAGAAATTGCTCGCAGGCTTTGGAGACATTGTGCCTCGTAAGAAATGTATCATCGAACGACAGAAGAAACCCTTTGTACCACACCGGACCACGCCTCACTAATTGTCCTGCAGTCACACAAGCGATTTACAGCACTTGTCATTTCATACATCCTCTGTGAGGGATACGGCATCCCGGGACCCTGCGATGTGTTCAATCCGCCTTTCCGTCTCGCATTTCCAAACATCACCGCCATCACAGACAGTGAGTCTCCCTCACACAATGGATCTGCTTGAAACTCATTATCCATGGATTTCTCCAGATGATCCAGCCCTCTTGGGCAGCAAAGGTTAAGTTCACCTGGCACACAGAGTAAAAATGTGACAGTGAATGTGGCCAACTAACTACCTCGACAAATAATTAACTAGACAAGAGGGGGGAGCAACCTCAGACGGTTAATGACCCTTGCTGGTTAATTAATGCTGGTTAATACAGGACTACACTGGTCAGTGTTATTTTAAGCTTTCCCAGTAAGCATCCGCTATTACATTTTATTGTCTCTGACAGGAATCCGGTGACAAATGTCTTTTGATCATCCTGTAATTTTAGAGAACGCATAAAATCATTGAATCGTGGAGGAACTGTGAAATGTATACATTCTACAAGCCTAAATTATAATCGCTATAATTATTGTAATTCCTGAGTGATTTAAGTCTCCCTAAATCCATAGAGGCTGGCCGCACACACACTCACCAACGGGCATCGTTTTGCCGTGAATCTTGTCTGCCCAACCGGCATAGTATCTCAGAGTTTTGATGCTGCCATCGAGATCAATGAAGAAGGAATGCAGGAAAGGTTTCCCAGTGTCCATGGTCTCCATGGTCTGAAACAGAGACAAGCGGTGAGCTTGTGCACGGCCGCCGATTCGCGGGGTACCACCCGCTCTCCGGTTCTGAGCCCCTGCCGTGAAAAGTTATAGTGCTGGGGGGGGGGAATATGTGACCCCGTGCACCCCAACCCATGCCTGTGTGCATTTTTTCGAGAGATCATGACTGACTCATTCTCACGCCATAAAACGCTGCAAACACACATCGTTTTATGGCTACTCCTATTGCCAAGACTTTAATGTGCTGGGGGAATTCATTCTTTTCAAAAAATGCAATTAGAGACATTTTAAGTAGAGCTAATTTCCCCTTACAGCAGAACATAGCAGCAAGACATGAAGCAGAACCAGAGACCCAATTACAGCCTGTCCTTTCTAACGATGGCCCAGAGTGGCCGGCCCACAGCCTTGCTTACAGAAAATAATCTGAAGCCGGTTCTGAATCTACCAGAATCCAGGATCTTAGGACAGAAGCTTAATTTCAGCTTCTTCTTAAAAAAGTCTGACCTTATGTTTATGCACCATAAGTATTTGGTTCAATCATAAACTAACGTCAAAGTATTAAAATTAATAAAATTCGTCGTATGGAAACTTCAAAACGTCTGGCTTCGTTAGTACTGAACATTACACTTTTAAAAATCGTAAAATAAAATTATAGGCTTTGGATCATTGTGATTTCGTATAGTTATGAATGACAGGTTTTTGTTGCGGTCAACAAAGGTATAAATACTTTTCGAGACAATTCATACTATGACCGCTACAAGCGGGCCACTGAATGACAATGATTATACTGTAACGGCGCATTACACCCAAAATCTGTCATTGCGAAATTCAGCCCCTATGTTTACAGTACATGGTCATGGGAGTTCATCTTTAATAGAGATGTGTAGTTTTTCATCACTTATGAGGCATCAGAATAAATGCCCCAGCAAGGAGGAGCGGAGAACTTCTACACCGCACGCTTCGGCTGTCAAAAGTTATTTACTTTCCTAAGTGCCTCGAAAAAGCGTTCAAAATCGCATTACTGCGCATTACTCGTATTTTGGCGTATTTTATGCCCGTGATTTTCAGCAATCCCCGAGAAAGAGGCAGATTGTACACAAACTGCAAGGGTTGAACCAACGCAGAAGCCTAACACACACATGGATATACCGTCGCATCTTCGGAAAATCTGTTTTTGATTCCCCCAGTGCAGCAAGATTTATCGTAACTAATGATACCCTGTATACAGTACAGCCGGATATGTTTATGATTAACAGTCACATGCAAAGATCCAAGTCCTACTCGCATCTGCGAAATTCAGTTTAAAAATATAACTCCAAATATGAGGTGGCAGTTCAATGAGGTGAAAACTGATATGAACAAGGTTTTAATCATAAAGGTCGCGTTATGTGGCCTAACGCTGATTCGTGAGTGAGTGAAGTGTGAAATGTGTGAGACACGGAAATGTTTCAGAGATATTATCCATGCGAGCAAAGTCAAACGGGGCATCAGAGAAACTCAACAAAACTTTAACGTGCCAAAAACACGCTCTTACACCATCGCGCCTCGGTAAATGTCTTGATTAATAAGTGCATTGCAAAAAAAAAATATAAACATCGGTAAAGCAGGTGGCTATAACGATTTAAGTATTCTCCCACAAAAAATAGGATACGTATATTTGATGTGGTTTAGTTGAGCTTCCTTCTGCATGTAAATAAACAGCAAAGTCTGCAAAATAATCAGTGGCAGGCCTACATATACTGCTGAAACGGTCTTAGCCTGTTATGTAAAAAAATAGTTTAGTTTAGTTAGTAGTTTAGTTTAGTTTAGTTTATAAAATATCTAAACTAAATAAGTATCCAGATGTGCAATGAGAGGAACGGCGAGTGAGTATGCGTGAGTCAGGCGGCTAGATACTGTAAGATTACGGTTTAGAAAGGGCCAGAGGTGCACAAGCGCGGTGAACTGACCGCAAGAAGCGCCCGGTCCCGCTCCATCAGGTCGGCGAGCTTGTTCAGCAGCCGGCCGCGGCCGGACACCTCCATCACCCTCCACGCAGAGCCCCTGTCACCTGCTGCCTTCGCCGCCAGCACCGCCTTGTCTACATCCAGCTGCCGAACCAAAGCTTCTGCGAGTCAGACCTTTGCGCGTATTTGTTACTAAAATTAGGCTAATTAGTGCACCTTCGGAATTTAAGTGTTATCTTTTTATTTCTTACATGATTACAATTGGGTAATATGCATAATCACCTTAGTTTTAATCGCGTTTTAATCCGCGGTAATAGCGCCCTTACCTTATCGGCTTCCTCTACTTCGCAGATTTTCGCACCTGTCGCTGGATTGTAAGTTGGAAACGTCCTCCCGCTTACAGAAGAGTGCCATTCGTTATTGATGAAAATCTGTCCGGCCAAAAAAAAGTGACATTTAGGAAAAGTACAGAGAATTATGAAGTTTATGGCGGGGAGGCGGGCACAGTGATAGGAATGAGCAATGGCCGTTTTCGTGACTGTGTGAAAGATGTGAGTAATAGGCCTAGTTCTTATTAAAAGTTTTAGAATATTTTTTTGTTGTGCCTCAGCATCAGAACCACGAGGAAAAACACACCTGCAGTGTGTGTGTGTGTGTGTGTGTATGTAATATGTATATGGGCTATATAAGTATTGTATTGTTATATATTGTTATAGGCTATATATATCGTATTGTTATATATGGATACATGTTTTAACAAACGCAACAGTTAAATGTAACGCTGAAGAAAAAAATGTGCCAATATTCAAGAATGGAAAAATTAATTTTAGCAGAGCTTCGTACCCTACATAATATTAGTCATATTTGTCAATTAGTCATCTGTGACATCCTCGTACATCACAGCGTCCATGCATAGCCTACTTCTGTATTAAAATCACAGCAAGCTCTTCACTAATTATATTAAGTGACGCTTATCTGAATGTCAGGTCTTACCTTGGTGTATTTCACCTCTGGAATTTTCACTGGTTTAGGAAGTGCTGGAATTTCCCCCTTTGGCTGTCCGTTTTCTATAATTCCGTTCTGAGCCATGATCACAAAGGATATTCGGTGCCAGTGTTGTGGACTGAGCCTGGTCAGCGTGCTATTGTCTAGACTGTTTGCAAAATATCTGACAGGCTTTATAGGAAATTTTAGTTCCTCCCTTCGGATGAGATCTGCTCATGGCAGGGCGGCTCCGCCCCCGTTAACTTGATCTTGAACTCTTATTCACTTGTTTTTCATTCATGTATAGCGAGCACAACCCAAAGCCACCCCGGGTAACAAAGTATGAACATCTATAGCCCAAGTACTCATTTATCTGCTCTGCATGTCCTCCTTAGGTGACACATAACTGTTGGCTTTCCAGATTTACTATTTGTATCGCGGTGGATGTTTCTGTTCTCTTTTACAGGACCGATTGTCCTTTTTGGTAATGCATTAGATATGTTCATTACGTTCGATATAATATTGCATGGACGGTCTAAGTTTTGCGGGTCGAAAACCTTTATTTTTTTTTTACTACGATCCCATATTATGAATGACCCCATACTGCTTCCATGAAATGGGAGCAGCGCAGTGAAACACAATAGCCGATATCACCAAATGTGACAACCGTATTCCCTCGTGCATGAAATGTCTTGGGTTCGGTGCTTTATAAATATCAGCCCTGGGCCAATTGCCCCAAAACATGTCCGTGTCACGCTTGGTGGGTATAAATTCACACAACTGGATTTTCGCAGAACGGTCAAATTACTCGAACAAGCCAAATCGGACTGGGTTTTTCCAGTATATTTAGGCCTGTGTGTCTTACTGTGTTTAACCATTTATATGTTATCCAACTCAAATATTTAATACACCAGCTTGAACTTAGTCGCAATGGATATTATAATGCAATTAAATTAAAAAGATATTTCCGTTTTTATTCGCAGCCTCACAGATTCCGACTGCTGGACCGTTTGAATTACTGCCAGACCTTACAGTCGTGCAATAGCAGTAATGAGTATTAGTTTATTCTAAAGCACAGTATTTACATTGTAACTCAGTAGCTTTGATCAGGTCCATGAGAGGGAATTAGGGGTGACTGTGGGATGTTCATCAGCCGTGCTGAGGTGTGAGGGGCCACATTGCTCTCCATGAAGATGATGTTTGCACCTGGCTCCGATGAAGTTTAATGGAGTTGAACACTTGCAAACAAATCCTTTTGTTCGTGGGGACAAAGCCTTTCCCAGCTCCGGGCTCACGCTCGAACACTGTCGGCATTGTTTCCTCACCATTGCTTCTTGTCACTCTTCTTGTCAAAGTTTAATTAGGACAGCGGGCTTTCGCGGGACCCATTTCTCACTTGAGCAACTTTCTAACACTTCATAATGAGACGGGGACTCGGACTGATTGAGCGAGAGGAAGGACGGGAAGGGCTGGGAATCCGATGGGAAACTGGGAAAGGTGGGTGGAAAATTCAACTGGAAATAAAGCGGAGGGTTATTAACGGGCGTACAATGTACTTAAATATGGGAGCGAAACATCATAATGAATATTCAAATTACGTGGACTGTCTCATTAAATGGTAGCAGAACTTCTAACAATAGTTCTATCAGCAAATAGGCCTGTGTTGTTTACTACTATCAGACCCCTCCTGTCCATCCCCTGTATGACCAACAGGGGTCGCTGCTGGTCCTCCTCAATCCTCCCTTTTTCTTCCCAGCTGTGTCCTGTTCATAATCCCTGATCCTAATGTTTTAAACGTCGTCACCTGAATCATCTCAGTCTTTCATTAGTCCCATATATATGTGCTTCCCAGTCCTATGTTTCCCAGTCTGGTTATTGACATCAGTTGTCCTGTTGCTTGCACCCATTCCAGAGTCTTCCTGTTTTGACTCCTTGCAGTCCTGTTTGTTTCCCTGCTCCTGTGTTAATAATAAAGCCACTTTTGTTCTCCCAATGCCTGCCCTTGAGTCCTTTGTCCTTCTTGTCATGACAGAATGACCGGGCGCTCCAATAGTCACCTAGTGACTTATCCCGAACCCCCGTATGCTCTGCAAATCTGCCTGCACTACCTTCCCTGCACCCCGCCTCCTTCCTTAGCCCAAACCTACCTGAGCCTGCTCACCTCGATGGTTCATGGACAATCCACTAATTGACCCAATTAGTGACAGTCATCCAGAGGCGCCTGACCATCCCAACGAGTTAGCAAAGCCTCCCGCTGTGTGGATTGTCCCACCGTTGCAAACCGCGTATGAGTTACAGTGCTGGAAGAGGAGACTGGAGGAAGCCAGGTCTGAGCTGATGCTGCCAACAGGAAGCTGCTGCCACAGTCTCCTCCAGGAGGCCACCGCTCTTCCCGAACATGCAGAGTCTGGCCCACAAGGATCCGCTCTGCCTGATCCTCCAGAGCCTGGCCCGGAAGAGGCCACCACTCATCCTAACCCTTCAAAGTCTAGCCCACTGGGGCCCACTCCTCCTGTCTTCACCTCTGCTGCACCCCCAGAGGCTGTCCTCACCTCCGCCGAACTTCCAGAGCATGTCTTCACCTCTACTGCACCCCTGGGGGTCATCCTTGCCTCTGCTGCGCCTCCAGAACCTCCATTCCGGGCTCTCAGCCCACAGAGGGTCGTTCCACCCATGCTCCAGGCTCCCGGCCCAGAGAGGGCCGCTCCGCCTGCATTCCAGGCACCTGGCCCAGAGAGGGCTGCTCCACCCAAGTCCCAGGCTCCCAGCCCAAGAGAGGCCACATCACCCGCAACTGGCCTTGTGGCATCCATGCTGCCCAAACCTGACCCAGGTGAGACCCCCTCTTCGGAAACACTGTTCTGGGCTGCTCGGCCTGCTCTGTTTCATCTGCCATCCTGCAGGGAACACCAGTGGTCACTCCAGGTTCCCCGGCCGCCCCCTCCTCACCGGTACCCACCTCATCTCCCTTCATCATTTGGGTGGCCTTCTCGCTGCCGTCTGAATCCCTTTGCCGGCCCCTGCCAGCCCGATGCCCGACTCCACTGCCGCTGCCAGACTGACACCTGACTCCACGACCACCGCTGGCCTAACACCTGAATCCATGGCTGCTGCCAGGCCGGATGGGACTGATCTGGAAGATGTTCTTTTGAAGGACTCAGAGTGGGACCCTCTGACTTTGCCCTGAGTCCTGCTCCGTGGGTCCCTGCCTCAGCCAAAGGCCCCAGGTCCATGGCAGCCACTGGTATCGGGTGGGGCCCAAGTGAAGTGCTGGCCGAGTCTCCGTCTCCCAGGGGGAGGAGATGGGGGCACACCATCTGTGCCAGCTGCAAAGACTCCTGCTCACGCAATGCTGACCACCAGGGCTGCTCTCCTGCAGAGCGGAGGGGACAGGTGGTGCACTCCTGATCCAGCCCTGCTGTCTCCTTGGGCCCTCCGGCCCTGTCTCTGTTGCCTCTCGACTTGTCCGTCCTGTCCTGGTGGTGCTGGTCGTCCCTCTTGCTGCCCTTGCGGTCCCTGGTGTAACTACTGCCTTTTCTGTGCCCCTGGTCATGTTGTGTGCCCTATTCTGTGCTCTGCCCCCCGTGTCTTGCCTGGTGTCCGCTCTGTGGTCAGTTTTACCCTAAGTAACTAGTCTGGTCCTGCACCTTGTCGTTTGTTTTCTCAGTGCTGTTGAGGTTTGGTCTCTGTCACTTCTGCCCAGTTCCTGACCCCGTCGGGTGTATGTCCCGTATATTCTCTCAGCCCATCTGTGCCCTGTCCTGTCTTTGCTCCCATCTGTCCCAGCCAGGTCGTGGTGATGCACGCTTTGGGGGGGACTCTGTCACAAACCATTCTGTCCATCCCTGTATGACCAACAGGGGTCACTGCTGGTCCTCTAGAATACTCCTTTTTTCTTTCCAGCTGTGTCCTGTTCATAATTCCCGATCTTAGTGGTATAAACGTCAACACCTAAATCATATCACTCTCTCGTTAGTCCTGTATATACGTGCTTCCCAGTCCAGTGTTCCCCAGTCCAGTCATTGACATCAGTCCTCCTGTTGCTTGTGCCCATCCCAGTCCAAGCCTTCCCATTTTGACCCCTCGCAGTCCTGTTTGTTTCCCTGTTCCTGTTTTGATAATAAAGCCATTTTTGTTCTCTTGACGCCTGCCGTCGAGTCCTTCATCCCTCATGTCATGACAACTACATACCTTGGCAGAATCTTTTCCTATAAGTATAACTAGAATAACAACAGTTAATACTGCTGTTCACATTTAAAGAGATAAAAAAAAACTGTGGAATAAAATAGCCTATATTTCTAAAAACCGATGTGAATTAAGATGAGTTGTACCTAATGGATACTGAGAAGGCATCTCTGAAACTCAAACCAAACTAAAATTTGTATTCAGGATGAAAAAAGTATTGGAATTTCAAATAATTTTCATATTTATATATATGTAAGTACTTTATTAATGTTGTCCAAAATATAGTTTTTTTTAAAAGATGCATGGTACACTGTATAGACCTAGTATAAAACACTTGCATTAAATCTAGAATTCTATGCTTTGTGCAAATGCAAAACCTAGATAATGTATATCTCAAATGTGTATCCATGAAAAACGCACACACGAGACCGTATATAGGCCTATTCTGTTGATAACAACATGACAATGTAATGCTCAAGAGTTGAGAAAATAATGTATAATTGCATATCATCTACAAGAACATATAGCTAGTTAGTGACATCGTCAATGTGATGGCGGGAGACTAGCGGGACTAAAACTGAGGTTTCATGCCACTTGGACACCGTTGAAATGTAGCTTAAGCAAGACGTAATGGGCTATACAGGAATGGGACAGACTTTCGATTAGTTTAATTGATTACACTTCCCCATCCCTTTAATTTTATAAATCTATTTTGATCGGTAGAAAAGCATTCGCACCGAAGGGCATTTCGTTTTAAAGTTTCCCCATAGCTTGCCAGATCTATATCCTTGTTTAAACTAAGTTATGAAAATCCTCTCAGGAAGACCTGAAGAGAGCGGCTTCAGAGACCTGAGGAAAGTTGGGTCCAGCTGCTTGCACGGTTACAAATTAAAGGCCCAAACTGATGACATGGCCGCTGGTCAGGCACACACAGAGACGCGGGATCCCTGTGCTGACCCAGGCACGTTTATCAGACTGTGGCACAGCTGCAACGCACCAGGGCCCGGGGAACGGGCTGACCCGCCAGAGATAACTCCCTCCAGGTGTTCAGGGCAAGAACAAAGGCCCTTTTCAGCCCCTCATGGGAATGAAGAAGCCTCTCCCTTGTTTCAAAACATGCAGCAAGGGTAGAACAAAACTTCAGACTGCAATATTCTGTTACAGTATCAAAAAAAGGAAAAATAAATTATGTGGAAGAACACTACAGCCAGATTAGATGGTGCACCACAATTAAGTATAATTAATAATGACAACAAGAGTAATAATAATAATAATAATAATAATAATAATAATAATAATAATAATAATAATAATGACCCTGCACGCAAGGGTGTAGATTTGGGTATGGAGAGTAGAGACATGCCCCTACCAATAATGTACCAATGAAGTACCGTGTGTTTGTTGGGGGAGGGGCATTACAGGTTGATGTTGGAGGATGGATGGATGGAAAAGTGTGTTCTTATTCATTCTTATTCAAATTGGAACCTGCAGTAAACACCTATCCATCCTGAAAATATTTCCTATTTGTGTATTGATTGAATTAAATTAAAAAAGATTTTTGACTTCCATAGGAAAGGAGCCAAGGTACGACCAATCTCTAGAGGCAGCAGGTAGAAAGTGCTTGCGGGAGGCAGGCAGGAATGAATGAATGGATGAATGAATGAATGAGAGCGCTTTACCGTGCCTCTATCTGGGCTCGCGATCTGCTCTCCTGTCAGAGCCCCATATCCGCTAAGCTGACAGCTCCAAGGGCCTGGCCTTTGATGTCGCGGTGAGATCCTCATCCCGCTATTTCTACCCAATTCAGATAATATCGAGACGGTTGTTTACATTGTGAGGGAGTGAGAGGCGGCTTTGTGCCCGAGATCAGAGCGATTTGCAAACGGGCCGGGGGCAGCGCAGAAGGAGAGCGGCTCGCCCGTGGGACCAGTCAGCCCGGGGTTTGTGCCGTCTGGCTTTTCCCTTTCACTGGGCATGACACTCACCTTGTCTACTTTCTCCCCCAACGTTAAATGTTTACGGTTTCCTGCACTTCAACATAATCGTGAATCTGAACAGTCGGTGATGTAAAGTAGCCTGATCAAGGGGAAGACATCTTTACGGAGGGTCGCCAACGTGCTGGGTGGTACCCTATGTGCACAAGGCTTACGTTCAGTCTACAAATTGAACCTATTTGCTTCAATGAGGTTAAAAATGATACAGGGATGGGTGATCCCACTCATTTTCTTTTCAATCCAGTATGATCCAATACCAAGGCTGGTATCACCAGTACCGGTGCCTGATTCTGATATTCCACCCTAATTGGTAATAAATCAGTGTAATAAATTAATGTAACAAATGCATTATACAAGCTACCAGTTATACAGCAGGTATTTGTCTTTTTTGCTATAATGATATAATATAAATGTAACTTTAAATGTAGCGCTTATCATTTAATAACCCATCCGTCCATTAGTGTGAACATTAGTTAAGTGGGGCAAAGGGTCAACTTGGACACATATGGTTGATACTCTATATCTGTACTCTCTGTAGTATTAACATTTCAAAAATTGTCCCAGTTTACCAATATCCACCTTTATTCAATTACACTTTCTATCTCAGTATTTTACCTTTAATATTTTAGAATTTATTTTAAAATGTGATGTTTATGTATTGCATCCATCTTCCAGCAATTTGCCCTGAAGACTTCTCTAGAAAACCATCTAGAAAAAAAGGCTTTGTATTAAATTTAATTATATAAAAAAACTAATTTATTTGTAGAGCTTAGAAATTTCTGTGTAATTCCTGCACCAGCTCAGGGTCATTGGTCACAAGTAACATTGTGATTGTAATGAAAAGTGAATCTACATCACCAGGCCTATTATTATTATTCATTTATTCGTTCATTCATTCATTCATTCATTCATTCATTCATTCATTCATCTTATATACCGCTTGTCCTATGCAGGGTCATGGGGATCTAGTGCTTATCCCGAAAACAATGGGTGCAAGGTAGGGAATAACCCATGTCGAGGCACCAACTCTCTAACAAAAGATGACTCATACTTAGATGTCCAGTTAAGTGGCTTAGATTCTTGTTTGTATTTCAAGAGTTTAAAATATATTTCTCTTCACACGCTGATGGTGCAGTTTTACCATGAACACTGGAAGATCTGTCAAGATACAGTTCTCAGAAAGACTGGGAGAACCGTTGGTGCTGTTGGGGACCGTTGCATCACGTTGCGAATATGTGAGGTTCGGTTCCAGAACAAACACTCATTAATTTAACGCTGAGAAAACCTCCATGGCTTTGGAGCACTGAGAACTACACAACCTTGTAGACCCTGTAAAGACAAGGAAAATATTTACCAAAAGTGACTTCTTGCAAGGTACACAAGCTGATTAGCTCTCCATTCTTGCATTGATATTTCCACAGAATCTGAAGACCTATGGATTTGAGTGGCATCTACGTATACAGCAGTAAACAGTAAGTTTTTCAAAGGAAACCAACCAAAACATGTTCGTACAGAAAACTTGGGGCGAACAAGGTAAACGTCCCCAGTGTGAGGGTGAACAAGGCAGGGGAGTGCCTGCAGTGCACCGCGTTCAGCTGGACGCAGAAGAGCTCGGAGCGGAGTGAGTTTTATACATTATTTTATTATTTCTCCCTCTCTTAGAGGGTGGGCTCACTGCGGCGTGGCCAGTTGTCACAGTGGCCGATTGTTAGGGAGAAAGGCGCTCCGCGGGATTGTGTATCAGTGGATACGCGTATCAGCGTCCCATCGAGGGCCGGCGGAATGTGGTCACATTGTCATTCGATGTCGGGCCCCCGTCAGAAGCAGAGCTCTAATGTAGGGGATTGAATGACCCAACAATGTTTACATTCCCCCTTTTGCCCTGTGTGGACTGCTTACTAGCGGGCGGGGGGCACCGGGAAAACTCGAGTGCTTTCAATGGCAACATCAATGTCAGCTTTTGTTTAATGAAGCACTTAACATGCGTAACATTGGCTGCGTTGTGGCCACTAGGATGGTATGGTTGTAATCATGTTAGGCTATTATTCTCCCGAGTGTAAGGAATAGGCTCCCTGCTTCACCGCAGCGATACTGTCATTATTAAAAGGGGGAAAGAATCGACACGAAGAGGCGGCTTTTTTTGATGAAACCCAACCCTGCTTTTGACATTTTTAATAAGGGGATCTGAAGGACCAGAGATGTGCCAGCCTCACCTGGCGTTTCCGTATCGATTTCGCGGATCCTTTGACAGGTGAGCGCCAGAGTTATGGTGCTGAAGTCGCCGCTGAGGTTTTGACAGGTTTCCATTGTGGCTGATGCTTCATTTCCTAGGTACCTGCTAAAACACCAGGTCCGGCTACGGTCTGTCGGCGCGGCAACGGTCTGTGTCGCCATGCCGGCGGGACAGCAGGAACCGTACTTGGTGCAGCCACGCCAAAGGCGTCCGTGAGCATGCCATGAGCCACAAGGTCTAGGTGTCTGCTGGGCAAATGTCACTTTCTGCCCCTGACACGGCCCTGAAGGCGCAGCCAGCGGCAAAATCAACAAAACGCCAAAAGTACTCAAACTGCTCTTGGTCTAAAGACACTGCCCTCTTTAATCTGGACCCTGCGGGTCATGGCTTTGAGATACACAATTTATAACAAATGAAATATTATGTGAAATACATCCACAGTTCAGCATTCCTTCGAAAACGATGAGGCCATGGGGCTGACTTGACTTTGTACTGATAATAATTAGCACACTATTTAGCAGTTAATCATGGAACAAACCAGAAAAAAACATTCCAGCTTTTTCCAGTTAATTAATACTAGGGGGGTCGTGCAGAAATCACACTCAACACAGCTTATTTTTCAAAAACTGGCTTTTCTATAAAATATTCTATACCTAGGATTTAAGGTTTCCTAAGACATATCACTGAGACAAAACACTCATAAAGCACTGGATTCGTGCAGAACACTGGTGTGCACCTCATTAAAAACTCATTATTGAACAACAATAACAATAACACCAGAATCCAACAATCCTCTACTGCAAGTTCTCAGAATGATGTAAACAACGGATGTGACACTGCAATTTTTTTCAAAAGTTGCTAAGAACTGCAGCTGCCTGGGTATTTTTGTGCAGTTTCTTAGCCACCAGGAGTTAAACAGAAAGCTGGGAGACAAAGCTAGATATTAAAAGTTTGTCAGCAAAAACAAAATGTGAGTTAATTTGCCAGGATAAGGGATGTCCAGAAACATTTGGCACCGGTGTGCAAAACTGAGAATGATCTTACTGTATATATTTCTAGTGGTGCATAAACTGTGTTTAGATATAGTGTGGAGGCTTCAGGGATATGAAGTGATGTCAGTATTTTCACATGCGTAGAGTCATTACTTTCAGCCGCAGATGGGCTTGTATAAACAGACACGTTATTCCAAGATCTGCTGAAATGCCACTAATGGCTGGAGCATTTACAGCTGTGATGTCATCAAGAACAAATGTAAAAATATGTCTTGTTTTATTGGTTGGCTATAGCTGCCAATGTGATGTGATGTGGGTTGCTATGGCAATAACAGGTCACTGCCACGGTCGTCAACATGACTGTCACAAAATGTTTGTGACATGCACGTTAGAATGACTAATAGGCAGCAGAGCCTATCAACAACAACGGATCAAATTTATACTTTCGGTTCAGCAGTCCTCTGCTGGGATGTCAGGTGCAAGAAGAGAAATAACCTATGAGGTGGGGGGGGACATCATGGTCAAACATGCAGCACCCAGGAGAGAGATGTGTTTAGTGGGCAGAATTTGTAAATGCGTTTACAAATGCAGGTGACTTACTCTGCTGTGGACAAAAGATTCACGACTCCAGTCTTCTCGTTCACAAACACCGGCCTGGAAGAGAAACGAGAGGTTGAGACAGATAAAATGAAACAAAATAAAATGATGCCTTATTGGCTGTTTATAGTACATCTGTTTGTAATACTGCTTTTCACGTATCCTGTCTTGCTCTCCTCTGAGGCATATGCTCACTTACTGTGCTCACAGCAAGTCGAGAGACCTTTAGATCAAAAATCTAATTCAGATCACTTTTCTTGTCACATCTAGAGTTCCCCATTTGCAGTGCAGTACGCTAAACAAATGAAACTGTACATAAAACAACTTTTCAACAGTATGTGCTACACATATGTGTAAAAACCAATACAACACACAAAACAGTATAATACAGACAGCACAAAATACAACAAAGAGAATGTAGGTGCAGTGATGGACAGTGTTTAATTTAGTAATTTAGTAAAAACATTGCAAATTTAATGGTTTCATAACAAAAGTCTGTTGACAAGCATATATCTCCCATGCAGATATTTTCTTTTTATTAAGTATGATAATATTTTTGACTGACTCATTCAGTTCTCTTCTTGCCAGTTTGCTCTTAATTTCAGTTGTAGTCACTGGCTCCCAAAGGGACACTAAACACAAATGCTCGGTGTTTTATGTTATTGCGAAGGTGTCACTAATTAAAAAGAACCCAATCAGACGGCTTGTCAATGAACTTTTTAACTCAGAACAGCTCATTTAGAATTATAATTTGAGTTTCAGTGTGTTGCTACTTGAAATGAATGTTGTACTTAAAACTATTGGTTGATTCTATATATTTTTGTAAACAAATGAATAAAGCATTTTTGTTATAAAGCTGATAAATTCACAACATGTTAAAGGAATTAAGCAAGTGTCTGGAGACTTTCTGTGAGCACTGTACATATAAGGTTCACACGTGAATGTGAAGCTGAGGCCCTGAGAGGCAGATCAGCTGTTTATGCATCACCCCTGGGGCCCTGCAGGGGGTTAGGAACCTTACACAAGGGTCCAACAGGCATGTGTCTATTCTACTGAGAATGGGATTTGAACCATTGACCTTCTGCTGACAAGCACAAGGCCCTAACCTGCTGAACCTCACGCCCACTGAGATTTTTATTGGCCCATCAGTCTACTGAGATGAAATAGTCATTACCAAGGAAACTACTCACAGCACCATGAATGGTCGTTACTATGGAAACTGATCAAAAACATTATGAACGATCGTTACCATGGAAATGGGTCAAAAACACTATGAATGGCATTTCTCACATACACACAGGGCAGAACAGGTGTAGCTGAAGAAAAGTGAGGAAGGCTGAGTTCTGTGTGAGCGACATTAGGGACTTTGTCTCAAAGTGCAGCACCTGCGGTGCCCAACAGACAAAGACGAGGCTGAAACCTCATCCTGCTTCAGCCTTGGTCGACTTGGTCTGGGGTAGGCATGGATCTCTTTACCGTGAAGAATGTGGACTTTCTCACAGCGGCCTGCAATTCAGACATTCGGGAGGTTCCGTATCAAATGATCCTCCGGCAGCCAGCATCACAGCAAGGCAAATTAAAAACGGAACACTGCAGACGGTGTCATGCAGACAGTGGTCCCCAGTTTACCAGGAATAAAATCTAGAGTTTCTGCAAAAGATCTATAATTATAGCACCTGACATCCTTGACACACAGCCAGGGTCGCCATAAAGGGGGGGTTAGGATGATTCCAAGATGTTGTAACTTTATCGGAATAATCGTGGTTGGGGGCCCAATAAAATATGCTATCGTGGGGCTCAAAATCTCTAGTCACACCCCCTGCCCATAGCAACTGAAAGCAGAAGCAGAGGTGAAATTCAAAAGCTGGTGCTTCTGGGTAGGGA
>JAODKC010000009.1:6205227-6223182 GCA_026777985.1 Mormyrops attenuatus
TATATGTTTTTAAAATTATGTGTGTGTGTGTGTGTGTATAAATATATATAAAGATTTTAAAATGCTTACCTTTGCTGTAGGAAAAAGGCAAAATACTGCAAGCTTTGTACATTTAGCTTTTATTCACACATCTTTACAAATCTGCAAACAACGAATAACGTTTTCAAAAGTTTGGAAGACTTCGGAAACTACAAGAGGCAAATCTGTGTTGGCAGAACAGCAGCGCCGATAACCTCCTTAAAAAGAAATATACAAAATTTTAAAACAAAAAGCCACCAATTCATATTTCTTCAGCTGAAGAATGTCTGCCACATTTAGACAGTGAGTGTCACATCTTCATTATTAAAATATAAATTAAATAGGTAGACACAGAACTACGGCATTTTAAATTGTAGGGATTCCAAACTACTAACTCGTTTTATTAATAATTATATGATTTTGATAACAATGATTTTCATAAAAATCATGACATGACTTATGTCCTTAAAGTTTTGAGTGTATCGAGAAATAATATGGATTTTTAAAAAAGAAATGACTGCATTTGATTAGAGGCAGAAAGTACTTGAGTAAAAGTAGAAAACGGTTCTCCTGGATGTCCACTAGTAAAGGCCAAACTTAGTCATGTTTAATTACATTTTATTAATACCTTAAAAATACAAGATTTTTAACCGATTCATTTATATTAAGTGTTGATAGGAAAACAAGTCTATATCAACATTACGAGATCTTCAGGATATTTTAATTGTGGGTCTTTAAGATCTATGCAGAAACCAGCTAGGTTGGCTCGAACAATGCTGCCCAATCACATTTATTATCTGAATGCTATATTTAAACTGGTTTTTGGATACTTCCTGCACCCCAAACAAAAATTTGTAAGAACAAAGCAACATAAACAACATGTTTAGCAGATGCTAATCGACTATTTACGCTAGTGGGGCAAAACACAAAATGGTTTCCCTGTACACACACTTCGTAACACGGACCCTTCAGAAAACCCAAGGCTATATGAAATGTTTACCTTCCCAGATTCCTGCAAAACATCTTAGGCAAGCAAAATAATAATAATACCAATAATAATCATGATATAATAATCAATTCAGATCATGTATCAAATCACTAATATGTTCTCTGACAAAATGTCTGTTTGGAATACAGAAACGTTTAATCGATTGGGAGAAATCACCAGGGGAATACATCTCACATCGGCATCTTTATCGGGGCTACGTCAGAGACCAAAGCACTCCACTCGGTTTGGGAAATAACAGCTATCACCTTAAAAGACCTCAGACCCAGGGCGACGCTACAAGAACCACGAGAAACAAAGCACGAGACTCGACAGATTTCCATACAATTTTATATCATACCCTTTAAATTACCGTTAAAAAAATATCTGCTGTACATATTTACATTTAATCTGAGTATGACTGTTATCTGTACATCGGAACTAAACTCTGAAATGTGTACACAAAGACCTTTTTTTCTCCAGCCCATGAACGCTTTCGGCAAGTATCATGGTGAGTTCTGTAATAATTTGAAAGCTTTGTTACGCATCCTAACTTAATTCAAGAGCAATATACACAAAAAGAGAATCTGCACAGTAACTGGTAGTGTGTTAAAATCAAAGTAAATTTTCTATCTAATTAAGACGACCTCTTGCTTGCACTAGTTACTCAGTCTGATGATTTTACTTTAAATTTCCACTGGCAGCTTTGATGTTTTGGGCCAAAGGGCTTCATGACCGAGAG
This sequence comes from Mormyrops attenuatus, assembly GCA_026777985.1. Classification (NCBI taxonomy): domain Eukaryota; kingdom Metazoa; phylum Chordata; class Actinopteri; order Osteoglossiformes; family Mormyridae; genus Mormyrops; species Mormyrops attenuatus. The sequence continues at coordinate 6,206,973 of JAODKC010000009.1, forward strand.
GCAGAGACCCATTTAACAGGCTCCCAGACCACGATGCCTCACCAGCTCTCCTCTGACCCTGACAAGGACAAACGCGCCCCGCTGAACACAGCAGCCCAGCAGCCCGTCACCCCACGTGGTAAACAGCCGCAGACTCTGCTCCAATTTCCTCTGGACTGACCCTACCTTCTATGATCCACCACCAGTTCTGCTACCCAGAGAGGCTGAGGACCATTGGGGAACCACTGACTGGCATGATTGATGTTGAGTGGTAGCATGGGGGAGACACTCCAATGCAATGGGGGGGCACACAAACACACTTCATATGGGCCTCCACATGGAACAACACGTTCATAAAATACTATTTTAATTTAACTAACTTCATACATATACTAAAGGGAAATATATAAATATACTAAAGTTAGTCGAAATCTGACACAGCGCACTTGTCAAGTGTAGGACATATTTTAATAAGGACCGAGCTCCTTGGTGAGACTTCTGAGCGACACCAGGATCTGCCTGTGTGTGTCGTAGGCAGACGGGATACATCTCACCATTCCAAGCAGATGAATAATAAAAAAAAAAATGCAGAAGTTGCCGTGTTAAACACAAATGTCATGCGCTAGATTTTCTCCCCGCCGAAATGCAACGACTCAGCAACACTCTGCCAACTGGTTAATTTTCCTGCCTTTTTAAATAAATATCACCAGTTCCATTACCTGCCTTCACAATCACTGAACTTTCACTCTGTCTAAATAAAACTGTGCCTCGACAGATCGAGGGAAAGGTAGGCCTCGTCCTGACACCTAATACAGGTAATCCTCCAGTAATTATGGATTTAAAAGCTAAGACATGAGGTTATATAAAAACACTGTACCTGTGCTTTGAGCTCTTGCGTTTAAAAAAGAAAAACAAAAGGATAAAGCTTTTGCATAGTCTGAAGCCGGAGGAGCAGGGCAGTGTCGTCGGTGCGTGGGCTACGATTAGAGGCCGTCCAGCTTGTGCTTGAGATAGTCTTTCATCACCTTGGCGATGGGCAGGTCCTCCAGGAGCCTCAGGTTCTGAAGGCCTATGCAGTGCCGGATTTTTATCCTGCACAAGTCCTGCAGGCAGCGGGGCTGTCCTGTGAACACAAACAGCGATACGCTTAATGTCAGGCGTCGCAAAACGCATCAAGAGCAAACGGAAACACTGCAAAACCAAGAGACGACTGTCAGCGACGCTTTCCCCATGTATTAGGACAGTTTCACTAGATTATAGCCAGCTGTTCCATCGGCGTGAGGTTACCTGCCTACGTAAATACAGCTAAACTAAGGACATGTTGCTGGGGAGAGAAAAAAAAAACTTCTCTCACATCAAGAAAGATGACATGAAATATGTGATTAGGTTCCTTATCCTCAGAACACTTTCAATATCGCTATACCAAAAATATTACTAATAAATGCCATTAAGCAAAGTTAAGGCTGTCGTAAGTCTGGGGCCAACCTCTAAACATCAAGGCCGGCAATTACACTTTATCAGTGGTTTTAGGCCCTTAATTGGGAAAACTGAGTCACTGAAGTACACAAACCCATCTTCTCCCGGCATCTGTGAGCCCACGGTTTATATACACGGAGAGGCAAAGCAGTCTTCTGCTCTCCGCCTTACGGGACGCGCTCACAAACGAGCCCAGCTGGGAAAACCACAACAAAGGTACAGCTGCTACCCTCTGCGAGTCTCTGCCTTCTGTCACTGTAACAACTCCATTTATTCCCGGTCTTTATAGAAGAGTCCAAGCAAACACGCCATTCACGCTGGCTGTCTCCCCCGCCGCCGGGGGCAGGTGGACCGGTCCGGCTATAAGACAAACTGGCAATAACAGGAGCTGCCCTCTCCCTGCATAAGCAGGTGCCGTGTGAACGAAGGGCCGGGCGGAACCCGAGCTCACGGCTCTGAGAACTGTCCCTTTGATATCTCCATATCAAAGTGCAGTGAGGGGAGGGAGAGTCCGACTGCGCCCACCAAATCATCAGTCCTTCTCCCCCACCGTGTTCCCCCACACCCCCTCTGGCCAGCCTCAGCTTACCTTCGCACGCTGCTAGCCTTTAAGAGTAACTTGACCTCTGTTTATCTCTTCTGTTTGAGGGAACGGCATTTCCCCCTCTGTACACACTGCTTTTTGTAGGATTGGGCGGTGATAAATATCTTATCTGCCTCAACAAAGAGTGTGACTCCCCAAAGACGATCCTATAGACCGAACCTTAAATCATTAGGTGTGGAGTTTGGAGGCAACAATAAATAAACGGGCGATTTTTCATGTGGTACACCATTCAACACGAATATCGAGCGACGGACGGGGTGGGAAACCTACGGGTGACTTCCTGTAGGAAGTCGAGGCAGGGCCGAGAGGTGCCGGACATGCTGACGGACACGGCGACGGGGGTCTGGCCCTCGTAGTTGCGGGTGTTGGTGTCGGCACCATAGGCGTAGAGCATCTGCGCACACAGCACGTCGTCGCGGAGCGCCGAGAGGTGCAGCGGCGTCTGGCCGTCCTCCAACCGGCCCAGGTTGGTGTCGGCGCCGCGCTGCAGGAACATGCGGCAGTACGAGTGGTTGCCCTTGATGACGGCGTAGCGCAGCAGGAAGCCATTCTGGATGTCGATGTTGGCGTTGTGGTCCAACAGAATGCGCACGCAGCTGGAGCGCTCGCGGATGATGGCCAGCTGCAACGGCGTGGTGCCCTTGTCACTCAGGGGGTCCACAGCCGCTTTGAACTCCAGCAGCAGCCGGACGAACGAGTCACGGCCGTAATGCGCCGCCACGTGCAGCGGAGTCCAGCCGTCGTTGCTCTTGGCGTTGATGATGTCGCTGCGGTGCTCCGACTCTAGCATGAGGCGAGCGATGCGCGCGCGCCCATGCATGGCAGCGTAGTGCAGCGCGGTGAAGCCACCGATCAGGTCCTTCACCGTGGGGTCGGCTAGATGGAGGAGACGGGGTGGGGATGAGGAGGTCCATTAGCGAGGATCCGGGTCAAAATGAATTATTATTAACGTCAGTCAAGCATCAGTGTGTGACTGGGGTCAGGAGGTTAATCCCGCCTCCTTAATTAGCAGGAAAGGATTTCACGCACAATTAATCATTAATCTCGCGAGAAACAACATGTGGGCAGCCCGGGAGACGCGGCACTGGAAGTCGGTCTAACGCCACGCTGGGGCTCCATGGTCCTGTAATTAATGGACGAGTGCATATGTGTCTTTTCATTTATGGGATTTCGTGTCCCACAAACACCTTGGCATGGACTCTCCATTACAGGAACAGAGAGGCCCCTCGGACTTCCACTAAAACTCACAGAATTCCCTTAAGCGACCAACAGACGGTAAACATACCTTCATAACAATTCAGAAGTGAATTATCCCAAACCATCCTCATCTAGTAAAAACAAATGCAGGTACCCATCAACTTACGTCTAGGATACATTCCAGAATTCAGGACGTAAGTCAATCTGGACAGATCTCGATCATTATAGGGGAAAGGCCAAATATACCGTATGACGTAATATACAATATCACACACATTTAACTAAGCCTCTGTAGTGACAGCGCACTCGGTTTGTTTTGGTTCTTGCAGCGTGCTGCACACGTGGTAAAATGTGTCCGCTACGTCTGCTTCGGACATGTCTCCATAAACTTTCTTAAAGCTCTTACAGGACCTCGGGTGCAGGTATGGTCGAACAGTACTTGATAGGATACAATCTATAGTCTATGAATGACTATATTTCAGTCAATAAGTTTATATAAGCACAACGGAAATTCCTAATAAAAGTTGTAATTATTTAAACAATAGGAAAATGTGCTAAATAAATGAACAAGATTGTTTACATTTTTCGTCCTCCACGCGTGACTCTCCGCACGTCTATCCCAAGTCCTGTAAACCTATGCAAACAGCGCCCTCTGCCATTCAAAATTAGGCACTGCACCAAAACGTCAAACAAAACAAATCCTGGAAGGGAACAATGGCTCATTTAACACAATACGGGATTCTATCGAGTACTAATTACAGTATTACTTTAATTTGTCTTCCCCAGGCAGTTTTACAAACCGTGCTGCTAACACCATGAGCCAATTTCTGTACTGCTTAGTCTTGAGACGAGTTTATTTTGCGAGACAAAGCAAGTCAATTGTAGTGAACTAGTTTGAATAATGTTATGTAAAGCAAGCCGACTCTGTTACTGCTAATAACCCCCCCTCTAATTTATTATGCTGTGCAGGTATCTGACCAAATACTGGTTTAAACCGCCTGTGCGGTTTGTTGGCACCTCCTGCCCAGGACGAATGTGGCCAGGTCACCAACAGCAGGACTCAGATTTCTCCTTCACTAGAAGCTCAGCCTCGGAGCTCCGGCACCGGAGCTGCCTTCTTGACAGCTGTGTGCTTGTGATGTATTACCTGCCTCACTTGTACATCCCTCTGGACAAAATCTGCTGCCAAACGAATGAGCATAAACGTATGTCTGTCTCTGACGTGCAAACGAGGCTGCCAACCTCCATGCTCCAGAAAGACGCGGACGCATCGCTCCTTGCCCCTGGCGGCCGAGAAGTGGAGTAACGTCCAGCCATTGGCGTCCCGGATGTTGGGGGAGTAGCCCTGCTCCAGCATCTTGCGTACGATGTGGACATCGCCGGCGGCAACCGCGGCCTGAATCTGCAGCTCTTCCTGCAGCTCAGGGTTCCTTCTGCAGTGATGGTGCAGCATCCTGTCACATCTCGTCAGAGGTTGCGACACGCGTATCCAGACCAGCCCGCTGACTAGAAAGCAGAAGGACATGCGTGTCAGCTGAGTGGCCATTGGGGACGGTGTCCCGGCGAGGAAGCATCCTGAGAGAATACCTAAGATCTATGCCACCAAAGGCTACATAGCAGCCTGGGCAGATTTCACGTCTCTCTGCTGGGCGGAAGGGTGGCGTCAAAAGGTCAAAGGTCAGCAAAATCAGTACCTGTTCAAAGCTTAATAAATAACCAAAACAGTCAATATAGCAGATGAATGCAGACAATTTGACTGAAGTCTAAACATACCAAGGAAAATATAACTGACGGAATTTGTCCAATACGAAAAACAAATGACAGGCCAAAAAAAAAGTTATCTGATGAAACAATGCTGTTTGGTAAAGTGTCAAATTCACATTTACAAATGGTGACAAAAGTTACTAACGTGATGTTTCCTAAAAGTTTAGCTAGATGCAAGTTGATTACACTTGACAAGATAGATGCAATTTACCATCATTTGCAATCTGCTACAACTACTATGAACGTATAATACCGTTTATCAATAACTACATGACCGAAAGATACACAGGCGAGTCCGTATTTAAGTACAATAGATCTATAAGACCGCTAGCAAGCGTCTCCATCACCATCGTCGTCTTACTAGCTGTGACAAATGGCAGGTGTGTGTTTTTCATTATAACCCAGTTATCTTTCCTGGTGTTTAACATGACTCTGTCTGCCTGACACATCCTGCTCCCGTCTATGGCGAAACCAGTCCCGGTATTCCCCAGGCACTGGGGAGGGGGCACCGACGCCCCGTGTCCAGCCATTGTGCTCAGTTCCTTATTCATATGGTAGTGTGGGGGCCGGCGGACTGTTCGCGTTCAAACCCGCAAAGTAGATAACCGCCTTATGCACTGCGGGTGGGTGAAATGTGGAAAAGAAGCCGGGCATGGTGCTGCTGGTCTATGTGAGGGGGAGCGCGCCGGGGGGGGGGGGTTCGGGCCAGCCGGCCAGGAAGAGCGGGGACGTCCGCGGCCCGGCACGGGAACAATGGGCTGCTTACCTTAGACGTAAAAGCGGCCGCTCCCCGCTCAGGGACCCCCTCTCCGGGTTCCCCGCCGCCGCCGCCGCCGCCGATCACGCCTCCCCTCCGGCGCGTCGCATCTCGCGGCTCGTCCCCTCGCGCTCCCCGCGGGATAGGCGGAAGCGGACGCGCGCACGAGCCGGAGGAACGAGCTACAAGGAAAGAATCGGGGAAAACACAAAGAGCTCGGCGGCCGATCGAGCAGCCAGACAGCCAGGCGGCCAGGCGAGCCCTTCGCCCTGCCCGATACGTTAGCTAGCGGAGCCGCTAGTCAGCGCCGTGCATTTCTGCTCTCAGGCGATCGGACACCGGTGATAGTGCATACGATGGAAGCGCCGCTTCACTGGCGTTTTTCGTAACATTCAGGCCAGTCGATTGGTACTGTTAAAAGTGCATTAATATTTGATTACATTTGTGCAGAGTTGAATAGTACCATCTGAAACCAACCCCCCTGCCGTATGGCATAACAACATCCTGCCGCAAAAACTGGATCCTGAGATTGCGACCCGTAAGTCATCTGCTCGTCGACGGATCGCTAACTGGTATTTTATTCGGGTCTCGGAATGGCACGGCGGGTTTTTGCTTCATCGAACAGAGCAGCGGAACTGTTTTGCTCGTAAAGCCCGAGTAAGTAATTTTACTGAGATTCTGGGTGTCGAGCTGTGGTGATGTGCACTACGACTCCCAGCATGCAATGGGAAGAAAACAGGAAGTCGAGCAGCGCGTCGCGAGCGGGTGTTCGAGTGGGAATGCATTTCCGAGTCTACTATAAATAGGAAAGTACCACTACTAGTTAAATGCGGCGAATTTGCATGGCTGCAAAATGCTTCTTGTTCAAAAACATTATAAAAAGAGCAATGCGACAAACGAAGAACGGAACGTGTTTGTCATACGTATAACCTACTAGATTGAATGTTTATATCGACTTGGCGGAGTTGATAAGCCATTGGTGCCTAAGACGCAAGATGTAAGTCTACAAAAAGTCATGGGAATAAATTTAACACCACCATCATTATAGCTCCATATGGAAGGAAGACCTATAATTACCATTCTGATAATATCGTGACAGACAAAATTACTCGGAAAAGCAGCATGGATATGTTCTTCGTTTTACAAGACGTGCACAAATGTTTGCTGGCGGGAGAGCGTCCAATGAAGGGAAGTCACGAAGTGGCATCGATGTTGTGCTCTGTTATCTGTGAAAGTTGGTCAGAGACCTGTCTGCTTTGCCAGACGGCTGGCCACGGTTCATGTGAGCATGAACATAAACATCAGACCTTGTCAGCGCGGTTCCATCCCTGCACCAACCGGGAAGGACAGAATAGAAAGGAAATCGTGTGCTTTGCATTCAGTCTGCTGGAAAGCACGAGTACCAGACTGCTCTCTGGGAATCAAAGTGACCAAACGAGGCTTTATTGCAAAGAAGTTTTGATAAACGCACTTGAAGACTTCGCTCTTTCTTCGAAGCTTGTAAGATCGAAAAATGGACCGAATATTAAATTACATGCATTTATGCATATAACAGCTTTAATTGAAATATTAACTATGATTTACTCGATTTTTTATACGGCATAATCAGTTTCTCACGATTCAGGTTTTGTATACACAAATATGAAAGTTTCTGTATAAGCAGCATATAATTAGTTGACTGCTTTTTGAACGTTGTGGTAAGTGTAATTTATTAAAATATTTCCGTTTACTTCTGTTACAGGTTACCTTTTTTGGTGTCCGGGACCGATTATTATCACACTTTGCTGTTAGGTGTACATCATCAGTCATTCTTTTTCAGCTCTATGAGTCTGTGAGTATCATCTTACACAAGCCTTCAGTATCACAGGTGTTGATGGACTATAAGTAACACTGGCCAGTACTGGGTCTACAACGATATTGCAATCACGTTTTCTTTTTATTCAAAACTTTATAACCGTTAATAACGCATTTTTTTTTTTCTGTCAACAGAATTCGCTTGACAGAGTTTGGCAGGAAAGGTGTATACAAATCCTTCGGAATCTATGCCCTGACAATGAAACGGCCTGCACTTTGTGGACCATCACTGCCGTCATAAAAGGAGTTTTGATGGGAATGTTTACACACAAGAAAGGCATGTTTTCAAATGATCAGAAGAATCCAATGAAAGAACCTGGCAGTGGACAAAACAATGCTTTAGTAACTTTGTGTCCTAGTATATCTCCTTTTAATCATGTGAGCGTTTGTACAAAACCTGACAGGCTTTTTCATTTTATTGAGATTGTTTTTCTGTTAATATCTTATTTGTGTATGTCTTTTATGTAAGGTAGAGAGAGAAAAAAAGCATAAGTACTGTATTATGTATTTTGCATACATATGCCAGTAACTTTGAACTTGGACTTTTTTCTCCTTGTCCAGATGCACTGGAGCGACTGGTTATCTCACTGGATCCAGTTTTTCCTGGTTTATATTCCGGAATTCTCACCTGGATTGAAAGGGAACCTAGCAAACCAGTGCCACGTGCAAATGACACTTTTGATGTGGCAACGAACCTGGTGGCTGTTTGGGATTTACTTGAGGTGCTTGTTGCCGTAAGACTCAATCTGAAGATCTGCTCATTGAGCCAGAGGCTGGTCTTCCAGCAGCCATCCGTGGTCCTGCAGGTGATCTGTTCCCCCGTTCACTACCTCGTGCAAAAGAAGACCCTCCTGCTCTTGAAGGCATGCCTGCTCTTGAAGACAGGGGATGACTTTATGAGTGGAGGGGCGGAGCTTTCACTAAATGGGGATGGTCACATGACCTCAGACATCCTGGCTCTGGCAAATGCAGTGCTGAATTCGGTGGCCGCTGGTTGGCTGCTGCGTGTCCCGGTGAGCAGCAAGGCTGCCTACTTTGGTGGAAACAGTCTGTTGAGTCGTGCTGGACCGGATTTTGTGATGCTAAGGTCGACAAGCCTGGTCCTGCTCAAATCTCTGGAATACAGAATCCTATATGAGGAGGAGGAAGGTAATTATGTATTCAGATATTTTTTTTATTTAATGTTTTTATTCACTTTTGGAATAGCATAATTCATATTCTTCATTTTTTGATATAAGAACATAAGAAATTTACAAACGAGAGGAGGCCGTTCGGCCCATCAAGCTCGTTTGGGGAAATATTCATGAATCATACAGTAGGGGGCGATATTTACTTAAAATTGACAAGCCTTTGTGCATTTTCACTACTTGTGCTGATCCATAACAATTACTTTTTGGGTTTAAATATGGATGACATGGATGATTTACCTGGGGCGGGACCTGTGGACTCCTCCCTGTTTCACTAGTCTTTCTGTCACAGCAGGTCTGGATCCTGCTCTGGGTCCCCAGTCCTACCTGCATTCTCTGATGCTTTTTGTGAACCAGCACCTTTCTGGGGCGTGGTTGCTGGGCCACCCCTGCGCCTGGGTCTCCGTGGTGTTCGGGGAGCAGGATGACGACATGTTCGAGGCGGCCAGGATTGTACTGAGCTTGTATTTACATCAGAGGGGGTGCGGTCCTAATGTTTTCCTTGGTGTTTGATGCAGAGGGCAGAGCATAATGGCTTTGAAAGGGAAACTTAACATAGACTACCATAAATTGTGTTACACCGTACCCATGTGTGAATATCCATGTGTGAACTGGTGATAACGGATGATCCCTGGACTTGTCTGCAGGTCGAGCGGAATCTCAAACCCGGTGGCTTGTGACACTGGCTGCAACCCTCACTGCGGCTTCATCTATCTGCTCAGAAGCATCGCATTTGACCACAGTGTCCTCCTTGACTTTCTCATCTCCACGGAAACCTGCTTCCTGGATTATTTTGTGAGATATCTGAAGCTGCTGAGAGACACCTGGGAGGACTTTGAGCTCGCCTGTCGACGCGTCGAGGCCCGGGAGCCAGCGACAGGGGCGAAAGCCGACGCACGTGGAAGTGAACCGCTGGCAGCCGTTGACGGTAGTATGGCCTCGGCGGGCTGTGTCGGCGCGGTAGGTACCCCCCCTAATTGGGGCGGGGCTTCTGGTAGCTGGGATACACCTTCAGTGGGTGGAGCCTCCCAAGCCTTACTCTGCCCTTTAGTGAACTACTCTAGCTCAGATGAATCTGACTCAGAAGTGCCAAGTGCTCACTGTGTCCCAGTTGTTGGGGACATGCCCTCCCACCCACTCGAGTTTAGCAAAGTAGGCGGTTGCTCCATGGGCCTTCATGACCGCACACAGGATGAGGTGGAACAGGATCAGTCGACTCCTACCAGGATGTGCAGGAGGACAGTCGCGTGCATGAAGGAGCTGGCCAAAGTTATCTTCCGGCTTCGAAAACGAAAACTGTTCCCCTACAAGCCAGACTCGCTCCTGAAGCTGCTAACGGAGATCGGGGCTAAAAGTGGGTTGGAATCTGGAACGGCATTATGATAAAGCCTGTTTGGACTCCTGTCCCTGTGATACCAGCGTGAACATTCTAGTATATACTAGATAAGACAAAAGCCAATGTTTTTATCTGATTTATCTGGTGTGTTGAAATAATGAAAAAGTGCAATATGTGTTTAATAAAAGGACCCTTGACATTTGGTTACCATGGTGAAATACATTTTACTACTCTGATTTCTGTTGATAAAAAGTAATAAATATTTTTTTGTGTGTGGGGGGGGGGTGGAATTGGTGTTTACATGTATACATAAATTCAGTGCAGAATTTGTACGGTAATCAAAAGCTTTATTTTGTACACAATATTTTGTGTTGAAAATACCACGGGATGACTGTGCGGCTGTCAGACACATGGCCATATAGTATAATAGTAAAATCATGGGTTTGGACCCTAAAAATTAGTTTGTTGCTGATCGGACACGAAGGCAGTAACGAAAAGTTTGAATGCTCTACCCTGACAAAATCTCCAGTGGGATACCCCCACTCCCCTCCAGTTGGCTAAATCTACTGATTGGTACCCCCCACCATCCTGGCTGTGGGCATGCCGATCCCGCTCTCAAGAGTTTTAAACACTCCAAAAGGTGAAAATCACAAGAGGAAGATTAAATTCCAGCAGTGCCCCAGTTTTGGACACATTTGGGATCAGATGCAAGTTCTCAAAAAACACACAAAAGCCTTCGTGTTTTAATAAGACATACAAAATAGTTGCACCATTAAACCAGAGCAGAGCGCTCATTAAGGGCGATCTCAAGGCCGTCCTGAAAAAGAAGAAAAATCCTGCAGCTCCTTAGTGAACTCCTGTCCCGCGCTTCACATCTTACCGGCTTTTCAGGGTTAGTTATATTCTTCGCCTTTTCTGCCGTTCGGCGCTTCTGCCCCCACCGGACCGTGTAACGGAAGCCGTGCTGCTCCCGCAAGAAGTACAATGCGGAGTCACGGGCAAACTTGTAGCCCCTGGGCACCCGCTACCCCCCCCCAACACACAGGTAAATCACCTGTGCTGAGTCAGATAGCCAGTCAGCCACCTTGCGTCGTCAAGAGACGCGAATAGGAGCCGAGCCAGGGTGTGACCCGCACAAAGGCTGAGTGCCTTCCAGGGCTGGCGTCGCCACCATGCCTGCTACTGGATCCCATTAAAGCGTGAGAGCCCCAGTCCGGCAGCTGAACCCACCTTATAGGAGCCGACCGCGTCAAGGTAAAGGGGGGGAGGATTCTTTTTCCGTTTTTCATTTCATCTGAGTACTTTTTTTTGTAAGGGGGGGGGGGGGGGGTTAATTACAGGAACCGCATTCAAAGCCACAAGTGCTCCTTGGGTGATCGGATTCGCAGCTGTCATGCGTCCGGCGATGCAGACCGATCATGTACCGAGGGAAATAGGGCGCGTTTAACTAAGAGAGTTTCAAAAGAGACTCGAAAAAGGGGGGAATTACGTGAGTTCATGACTTTGGGAGAGATGTTTTAACGGGGGGGGGCACTGGTCCTGGGAGACCAGTTCATTTCACAGGGGATTTTTTCCCCCAGTTATCTGTCAATCTGAGCTGTGGTGATGGTTGACTTCTTTTAATGGTTTTAAACAGTACGCGGACTTTTAAGAAATAAGTACATTTTGTTTGATTTCATGAGATATCAGAGTTTAGACTTGGGGCATGCATGGGGCACGTCGCAGGGAGCAGGTGCGCGCCGACTCGGCGGACTGCAGAATACAGCGGCGTGCGAAAACGGGGCACATCCCCTCGGGAACATTAACATTCCGCAAAACGTGTGTTTGAAGGTTAAATTCATTGACCGCATTTACAAAATTATTTAAAGTGCTGTAAAAGGTTGGACTATAACAATCTAGTAAAAAATAACAATTAAATCTATGGAAAAACATCCGCAAACTGCTCACATTCTTTAAATTTTTATGCTTGTTTAGTTTCCAGGTGATACGGGTTTTAATAATTGCATACTTGGTGCCTTATGTAAAGATGAAAATATTAAAAGTTGCAAACAGCAAGTAGGCTAATGTTATTTTCAGAACACGTAAGAGTATCTTAATCCCGTTAAACGTATTCGGGGTGTGGAGTCATCGTAACGAAGCGGCTCAAAGTGATCTCGGTCAGTGTTTTGCGTCTCAAACGGATCCGCTCCGCCTTAACGCTGCGTGTGAAGACGGACGGGAAACACGCAGATCAAACGGTGTGGGAGGCGAGAAGTAAGGAGGAAGGGATCCAGGCGTAGAGTAAGTCGGCAGGTGAACTCATTACGTGTGTATGTGTCTGGGTGTGTGTGTGTGTGTGTGTGTGTGAGAGAGAGAGTGAGAGAGAGTGTGTGTGTTTCCTGTACTGGAACTCTGGAAGGGCTGAGGGGAGACTGTGCATTCCCTTGAACTGATTAAACTATGTACCTAACCTTCGGTCAACAACAGATCCCTGCTCTGAAATATAGGGAAAACATCATTTTTGGGGGCCTTTCAGAATGGTTTTCTTATCGCGATTTCTCATGTTATTGCCACTTTTGTTGTTATATAGATTTCATTACCGTATTACTTGTGTTTTTATTTATCTCTGTCTATCAGCTGGCAGGTGATTTCTAAGTAGGTAGAATTTATTGCTCTTCTTAGTTATTAGGTTTTCCCCCTGTTTCTAAATCAGGTCGTATTAAATTCTGAAATTAAATTCGTGTTTACAGCGATTGGTGGTTGTTATAAAAAGCCAGTTTTTGGAGTGCTGTCTTGGAGAGGTGATTCTGGCTGGGTGATCCACGCTCGTCTTTGATCACTGTATCTGGGGCGGGGGAGGTCTCACTACATTGTGTACGTGTGTAATATGTAATATGTAATAACTGTAATATGTAGTAACTCTGCTGGCTAGGGACTCACTTTTCCTGGTCAGCCACAATTCCTGTCTCTACACGCACCAGGCTCGCTCCTCCAGGTTGCACCCAGGGTTTTGGTCTGTCATTGTGACCAGTTTTTTTAGGCTGGGTTCTGCTGGTTTGAACTCCGACCCCGCTTATCTTAAAAAGGTGGCAGTTTGAAACGCGGCTGACCAGCAGGCTCCTGTTCCCAGGCTCCAGGCCTGACTTTTATAATGTGCCAGGTTCAGGTATTGCTGACAGAAGGCGTGGGGACTGCTTCAGGAAACATTTTTTTTTGTTCTTTAAATATTAACTTCTGAGTAAACAATGCTTTGCAAATAAGGAACTCACAACATTGCCTGTTTGTAAACCCGCAGGAATAACAGAAGAACTTTGGCCTTGTATCACCTTTTGTCGCTCGTGTAATTATCAGTGATAATTATGGCCATGTTTCTGTGGCTTCCACTCTCTTAATTGTCCCTGAATATATTTCTATAGTTGTTATCAATCCGGTTTTAGCTGCAGGACCAGCCTGAGCTCTGAGAGACAATGTTCCTCTTCTCTTCCAGCACCATGTTCCAGACCATCCAGGAGTGGTTTTGGTGGGATCGCATCTGGCTCCCTGTGAACCTGACCTGGGCGGACCTGGAGGACAGGGAGGGTCGTGTTTACGCCGAGGCCTCCGACCTGTATGCCACCGTTCTGTACGCCATCCTATTCCTCTTAGTCAGATACCTGTTTGAAAGGTAAGCCGTCAGCAGAAAGGCAAACGTAAACACACCATGGCGGGGCTTTAGCTACAGGGCAATGCTTCGCGTTGAGGTTGCCGTGGGAACAAACTGAAATAATGCCAGTGGCAGACAATAAGAAACCAATAAGCCTAAAATAACAGGGTATTATGTGGCTGCTAAATGCTCGCTATGATTCTGAAATTACATGCAGTACTGGTACAATGTTATACATCATTTAGCCTATATTATGTATCCTGTGTTGTCCATTTAATTGTATTAGAGGGACATTGTCAAAGTAAGACAATATATACAATATATGGACAAAAGTATTGGGACACCTGGCCATCACTCCTACAGGAACTTTTACGACACCCCATTCTAAATCCATAGGCATCAGTATGGAGTTAGTCCCCCTTTGCAGTTGTAACAGATGCCACTACTCTGGGAAGGCTTTACACAAGAATTTGGAGAGCGTCTGTGGGGATTTCGGAGTTCCCTTCGCTGGCGCTAAGGGGCCGAGCGCTACCCCTAAAAACAGCCCCATACCATTATCCCTCATCCACCAAACTGTACTGATGGCACAATGCAGTCAGGCAGGTAACGTTCTCCTGGCATCTGCCTAACCTAGATTCGTCTGTCAGACTGCTAGATGGAGAAGCGTGATTCATCGCTCCACAAAACACGTTCCCACTGCTCCAGAGTCCAGTGGCTGTTTGCTTTACACCTCTCCATCTGACACTGAGAGGCTTGCAAGCAGCTGCTCAGCCACGGAAGCCCATTCCATGTAGCTCCTGGTGCAGAGTTTTCATACTGTGGTTGATGCCAGAGGAAGTTTGGAACTCTGCAGTTATTGAGTCAGCAGAGTGTTGGTGACTTTTACGCACCTCAGCATTTGCTGATCCCGCTCTGTCACTTTACGTGTTCTGCCACTTCATGGCCGAGTTTCTGTTGTTCCTAAACGCTTCCACCATGTAATAATACCACTTACAGTTGACTGTGGAATATCTAGCAGGGAAGAAATTTCACAAACTGACTTATTGCAAAGGTGACATCCTATGACAGGACCATGCTTGAATTCACTAAACCTGACTGCGTGGTTTGGTGCTTGATTTTATACACCTGTTGCCTTGGGTCTGAATGAAACACCCGAATTCAATGATTAAGTTGTGTGTCCCAATAATTATGTCCATCTAATGTATGTATAATGATATATTTACACTTACATTTTTATTATTGATTCATTGGTTTGTGCTGCTGAGTTTGAAATAACTGGTTGTCCAATTCCTTGTTTCAGATTCAGATTTCAGATTTATATTATTTATGTTGTTGATCTCTGTTGGTGTGTCTAGTAACTACAGATTATAGCAATGGAAATGAGAAATGACTTACATCATGTTTTCTTGGTGGATAATTACTAATTAACCAAGTGCTTCCTGTGGTGTTCCGCATTCTAACCCTATTGTTCTCTTCTTGTGTGGCTGCTTGGCTATAGTACAGGTGCCAAGATTGCTCAGAGCGAGTCATTAGCTTGGATCTATGCTCTTGCGGCACAACAACTGGGCCGTGCAAGATGCACACAACAGCCTGAAGCCACCTCTGGTTTCAAATTCTACCCTCTCCTTTCATTCACCCTGTTTTTTTTCTTCTTCTTCTTCCCAGATTAGTAGCCACACCTTTAGCCACTTCCTTTGGGATCAGGGACAAAATCCAGCAGAAACCTGCTAACAATGCGATACTGGAGAAGTTTTTCAGTTCCCGCTCCAGGAATCCAGGACAGGTAAACGCCTCAAAGGCTGTTTGCATCGGTCGGCTTTCCGATGATGTTTGAGGCGTCTAACCACATCAGCCGTATTCGTGTTAACAGTGAGGAGGCCTGAGAATGTGGTTGTAATGCGACGCCAAGATTTGCACAATCCTCTGCAATAGCTGAGTCACAGCATCTCCACCTTTCTCATGAGCAGTGGCCTTTTGTTACAGAAAAGTGTCCCTGTGGTGCAAAAGGGCAACGGGGTTTGGAATTCCTCTGTGCCTTTATTAGTGTTTCTTGCTTTGATCCCATAGGCATTGTGGGTAAACTTGCTTTAATTAAAAAAGCTTGCAAGCTTAAGAAAAAAATGCCACAGTGCCATTGCACTGCAGCGCAATGCTAATAGCCGCAATGAATACAGTCCAGAATTTTTAGCGACTCGTGTAATGGTGTCACAGCAGGGTGTGCCTGTCCCAAGGCAGGGCGGAGTCAGGTGACAATTGTTTTTCTCTCTTAGTCCAGATTTTGATGTCCAACCGACATCTGTTTTGTTTGCCTGTGTGTTTTTCTTTAGACTCTCTAGTTTTTGTGTATCCGCCACTTTTAGTGCCGTTTCTCAGGGGTGTCAATTTCAGGTCCAGAAAGTAAAAATCCAGACCAGGATTTTCTTTCAACCAACCA
>JAODKC010000009.1:6229052-6243788 GCA_026777985.1 Mormyrops attenuatus
AGCAGGAAGTATAACAGAGGATGAAACATACCAGAAACTTAGCAACGGCTCAGGGTCAGCGGGCGCTAATGGTGTTAGCGGGGCTAATGGTGTTAGCGGGGCTAATGGCACTCACTGAGGACGCACGCGGCTGAGAGACGTGGAAGTGATGACGATGAGAAAGCAACAGTCATGGGAAAGAAGATAAAGGAGGATGCGGCAATGACCCCGCAGGAGGACGCTTTCTTCATCCGAACATCCACGCCGCCAACCCTGAACGTAGCCGCTCATGCTAACACATGGCCAACGATGGCACGCTATCAGCGCAGGTCGCTTGCCTGAAGGATTCCCCTGGTGGCGATCAAACAGCGATAATGCTGCATCTAGCCCTGTCCTCACTGACGACTCCCCTCCCCCCCTTCCTGCAGGCTACTCCTAGTGTCGTCATCATCAGACTGGTCTCTCTGGTCATTGTTTTTTCTCCCGCCCGCAAACCATGTTGTTTCACTTACGTGTGTGTCAGAGGTGTGTCCAGTTAAAGACAACATGGAGCGCGACCGTGTGTGTGACCCACTTGTCAGATCGCCGCCTGAGATACGCAGCCGGGCTGAGACAAAAGGCATGGGAACTTGAGGGTGGGGGTGGGGGGGCATTTTTTCCACTGTGTCAACGTCGAAACTTTAAATAACAATCTGGCTTATTTTTACATATGATCCAGGCGTGGTGTCCCCTCTGCTGATCACAGAGAGCAGGACACAACGATGATTAGACTACAGTTATTACACAACTGTACATTGTAGAGCCATTATGATTTTTATGCAAAATAAAAATTTCTATCTGGGGCCTGATTAACACAGTTTTTCCTGCTTGTGGTCCTGGGGGGGGCTGGACCCTAGGCAGCACAGGGCATAGTGCTGGGGTCCTCCCTGGATGGGATGTATTTTAGCACTTTTTGTTTAGTTCAAATATGTTCAGATGCCTTCTTCTTAGACTGAACTTAGCAGAAATGGTTAGTGTTGATAAACAGGAGACTCAGAGTCGCCTGCCCTGACTAGGCTAGGGTTAGTCGAGGGCTAGGCGAGGGCTAGGTAAGGGCTAGGTGACGTCTCCTCCAGCTGTTTCCCTCTGACAAGTTCAGCTACTTATTTATTTCCCTGAATCATTTTTCTATTTAATCTTTTGACGGTTTTTTGAAGGAAAAGGCCAGTGGTTCTATGGAAACATTTCAGTGAAAAGATTCGTCTCTGTGCTGAAGAACTAGTTAATAATCTAACAGGGATATATGATATGAAAACCTGCATTTGACTATATTTTAATACAATAAATATGTTGACTGATAACTTGCATCATGTTGCAAAAAAAGCCGCATTATTGGGTGCATCAGCAAAATGGATGTGAGGTTCATTTTCATATTTGACAACAACGTACAGATAAACGTATAAAAAGAGAAGCTTGGTAAAACTTTCTCTGGAATCTGTTCCCGGCATCTTCTTCCCTGATCCTGCGCAGATGACTGCTTCCCACCCACTCGCTTTCTTCTTCCCAAGCCCTCGTTTGAGAACATGACCTTCTGCGGCCTCTCCTAGCCACCCGCGCCAAGTCACACCAGGCCCTTGCACCTGAGCCCAGTGGTAACCCTTAAAGTCAACACTAGAGGGAGCGATTCACCATGATGTTCATACAGAGAGGTTGCTGCTCTGTTCACAAAACACATAACTACTGCAGTGTCCCTACAACCTCTGTTCCTCCATTCTCCCTTTTCTGTCCAGTGTCTAATGTATGCCTTTATATAAATGTTGTCATTCAATGTACAAATAATTCTTGAAATCATATGCAGTGACAAATGCATGTTGGGTAAAGTAGAAAATAGATTCATTCCTCAAGTTATTTATACAATATTTGCCTTCTTGCTGTAAGACAGCAGTGTGTTTTTGACCGTGTGACGGATGCCATCCGCAGGAATGAAGATGATGATGCAGCCACTGAGAGCCACAGGAAATCTGACGCAGCTGGGTTTGTTCTGTTAAAGAAATGCAGGGATAGAAAGAATCAGCTCCCACCTCACCCCTGTGGGCCTCACTGCCTCTGGGAGGCTGGACTGCAACCACACCCAGCCTGCAGAGGACAGAACATCCACAGACTGTGTCAGACAAGATCCTCACTCGGGGAAGGCGACTCCAGGGAGGTGACGCTCTTTGGGGAAAAACGATAAGGCAGTGCTGACTCTAATGTCACCATCTGGGTCCTTGTCCTTGACATGGAGCCATTATACAACTGTTAACTTTTTGAGGAAAAGATTATATAGCTACTGTTTCAGGACCTAAGATATGACAGCAGGGTCCTACTGATCTGGAAGCACCAAACTTCATAGTACAAATCCGTGTCCCATGTCCTTCAACCAGCACTGCACTCAGTACTCAGCAGTCCTGAGAGTCGCAGGACTTGTGGTCCATCAGCTAACCGGAGGATATGGGATATTTGTACGTTGGGCAGGATCTTAGGCGGTGATGTTCCTCATACACTGTCTGATGTGACCATTTGCACCTGGGAAACTGACTCCAGATTATGTGACGCCCAGTTACGTGGGATGATGAAATGTTAGTCAGAATGCTGCTGGGAAGTCCCCCACACTCCTAATCACCTCCCCTGTCCCAACAGAAGGCTGCTTTTCTCATCCAGTGCTTTCCTTTGTCTTTTTTCCTTTTAAAAAGAAACTTAGGGAGAAACTCAAGGCTATTTGAGGACTTGAGGCCAAAGGGGGGAGTCCCTAATGTGAGAAGTCAAAGTGATGAAAATAGGATTAATGCTTCCTTCAGGATGGGGGAAGGAACGTGTTTAGCTGTAGACTTTTTAAAGGATTGCTAACGGGGCTCGTTCGTATGTCGGACGTGGAGAGTTTCACTTCCCACCAGGCCACCAGACGTTAAAGGCCCATGCGATCGCAAGGGGCCGGTTTGCACATATCCGGGGGTTGGACCCCCCCCCCCCCCCCCCACGTGACCACCTGTTAGTCCCTGGCCACAGACTTGTTAATCTCACTTGCAACTGATAAAACACAGACAGAATGCTTGGAGAATACTTCCAAAACAAGTAACCCATTATTCATACATACAAGATTTGTGGCTTTAACTGTAAAGCAGCTATTTTTAGCATTTTCTAACCACGGTTCATGTGTGTTTATCTGAAGTATTGAATGAGAATCTCTTGGCTTTTGAATAAAATTTGGTGCTCTTTATTTGGCATTTATCTCACAATAAGAGGTTTAATAAGGCCATATATTTCTTTATATTTTCACCAAGCTGGATTCGGCAGATATTAAAGTGAACCATCAAAATGCGACCCAGTCCCCTGTATTGGGAACTAACGAGCTGTCAGTCTGTTGCAGAAATGCCTGTATTGGAGACCATCCACACAGCACATTACATGAAGGAACAATCTGTTTTTAATAGCTATCATTTATAATATCATTTCCTGACCAATTACCCAGTCATTTTGTTCCTTGCCCCACCGCTTCTCAACCCAGTCCTCTGGGACGCCCACATCTTTGCTCTCTCCCAGGTCTCAATACACCTGTACCAGGTATTTGGTGTTGTTCATTGGCTGGGAGCTGGGAGGGAACAAATATGTGGAATGTGTGGGGGTTCCTGAGGACTGTGTTGAGACACCCTGCCTTACACCATCGTAAAGCAATAATCCACTGGCCACGGTGCCCCCCAAGGCCGCCTACTCTGAGGGTGGCTCTAATCTCTCACTACAAAACCCTATGTGTTCCTCTTATTTTTAGGAATCAGCTCACCAAATTTTCAGTTTTATTAGACTAACTTAAGGCGTTTGCTTTTCTCAGTGGTGTGTGAGGTCCATCGAAATTGGTGCTCATCGCATTTGTGCTGCAACATAAACAGTGTGCAGCCAACCCTATACACTGATCCTTTCACTGAATTAACACTGAAGTTCTTAGAATCATGCACAGCTGGTTTTAACAGGGAAACCAATTCTAAGGAACTTCCATATTTTGTGCTATCTCCCCAATCCAGCTTTATGTTCGAGAGGAACTTCAGTGACTGTAAACTCTCCAGTCCTTCAGGGAATAGACTAAAAATTTATGGTATATACATCGTTTAACCGACAGAGCTGATTTTGAAAAATGTATTCTGTTTATCACTATTAATCTATAAGCATGGTCACTCGTGTATTTAGTCATTTGCTAGGTTTAACAATACGTTTTGCTTTATTGCTTCAAAGTAAATTGGGGATATAAATGAATGGAAAAACGTCAATAAAAGTTAGAAAGTCTGGCTGGAAAAAAGTAATAATGGATATCAATTTTACACTCTGCACAGTACATTCATGCCATTGAAGAATTCTTTTTTTTTTTTTGCTGTTCCTCAGACTTTCTGTCCTCTGATTCCAAATTCAGGGCCAATGTGGCTGGGCCAGTAAATAAGTTGGGGGGGGGGGGGGACAAAAAGCCCGCACCACTCGCGCTACCCATACGTACAGTACACACACTATGCACTGATTAGGGGCAAACCACGTGTACTGTGTCAGCCCACAAGAAAGAATGGCGTGAAGATGAACGAATAGGAATTCAGGGATTTTCTTTCGCCCCTTCTTTGGGCCAATCGCATTCCGCTGGGGGCCGTCCTTAGAGCGGACAGGCGTGTCGATCGTTTCAAGTTCAGTTTGTCTGCAGCTCATTAATTTCTCAAAGTTTGGAGAACTTCGCTTCAGCCCGGGCTGCTTCGGCTCAGCGCGTCCCGTTCCGTCCGCCGCTACAGCCCTGGCGCCGCCTTACCATGTGTGACAGCCTTAGTCTCCGGCTTTTAATACTGTCTTCGCTGCTTTTAAGCTTTGGACTGTCGGCAGTGGCAGGTAAGGCAGGAGTACACCTGCGCTTTTACCCCTCTGGATGTCACAGTTTCTAAATATTATTAAAGCAGACTGCATCGAAATCGCACGCATTTAAGGCGTAGTGTCTCCGTGTCCACGTAGATGCAATCGTTTGGGGGCCTTTTGGGGTTTCATTCATCCACGTCATGCCTGTCCGCAAGTTTTAGCCTGCACTGACAGTCTGAACGCCGCACCACATAAATTTAATCACAGTCTGATCGTGCATACTTCTGTGAGTATAACACGACTAGACTTTAAGGAAAACAATCTTTAAAGATCTTGGGCCAAAATAACACCTTTAGAAAAATCTTAAAAACGAAACTTTGGCGAAGTTGCAGTCACGTCCCTTCCAGATGGTGTGTGTGTGTGTGTGTGTATGTGTATGTATGTATGATCTGCTTTAATTGAAATCTCCGCCAAATGCACGTCTTCCCATGTGCATTGCATCGCAAATCATACTTTGGAGTTGGAGTCTCGCTGTAAGGCGTCGTCCTTGATGGGATCGCCTTGTTTTTTTTGGCCAGCCGCAGCTGCGATGTGTGTATGAACATTTTGTCTTCTGCAGCGGACCCGGAGGAGGCTGCTCTGGTCGTCCCCGTGCGGTTAACGGAGGACGAGGTTCACCTGCTGATGGATGCGGCCGGGCGGAGCGGCCACGGACGGGGGCGGCGCTCTCTGAGCCAGCCGGGAAGCCGCCGTCTGGAGGAGAGCCGAGACCTGTTCCTGCTTTTGCCGGCCTTCGGCGCAGACCTTCTCCTCCAGCTCAGGAGAGACGCAGGGTTCCTATCGGAAGACTTCGTAATTGAGGAGATGCGGGATAACGGGACCGCACCGGCGGAGAGAGATCCCGGCGCCGCCTTCTGCTTCTACACCGGGCGGGTTCTCAATCACAACAGCTCTTTTGCAACCCTCAGCACCTGTGGTGGTCTGGTAAAAAGTGATACTTTTTCACCCCATATACCCACCTTCTCTTGAGTTTATATAACTTTGCAAAATCGCTCGTTGTTATTGTGTGTAAAATTGACATTGGGGGATACAGCTGCCTTCACCCCCACCTATAGAAGCTTTAATTCTGCAGTTGATGGCAAGCGACAGACATCACTTGTTCTTGTTCATTCATGAAATGGTTGCTCCTGTACTGTCAGAAAAAGGGTAACAATTTGTACCTTTGCTTGTCATGGGGGCTGTACCTTTGAGGGTCTGCAATATTGTCCCCTAGCTGTAGGCAGTTGTACCTTTTTAAGGTACAGAAATAGACTCTGAGGAACATTTTTGTCTCATTGGGTTACATTAATGATGTTCCTCAGAGTTCATTTTCTGTACCGTAATTTTTTTGTGACAGTGTGGGGCTGACAGGCAGAGGCACTCACTGACCCTAGAGCCCCCCGCCCCCCCCACCCCACACACACACACGTTACTAAGGGGACCGGTTGCTGATTGCCGGGGTGTAAACCTAAGAGAGTTTGACAGATGCCCTGTGCCTCTCTCTGCATATTTGGAGACACTCTGTGCGCCACAGTGGCTCGAACAAATTCAGATTCACCACGAGTCGCCAGTCATCGTTTCACCGTGGTTCAGCAGCCCAGTCGTTTTATGTGCCTTTTATTAGGAATGTCATAGTGACCATAAACAGATTGAGTAACTTCACCATTCAAGTATGGGCGTGTAAAACTTCAGTGTGAAATTCATTAGAAGCTGAAGTGTACGAATATTTATTTGTCCTGGTTTATAACTGTGATTATTACCTCGGTCGCCTGTTCCCAGTGTTTGAGAGGGATGTGGTTATAGCTGTGAAATCAAAAACACAAACTAGGCAAGGATATTTCACCAGACTATAATGGCACTAAAGGCAGATTTTAGGGTCAGAAATGTCACTTCACATCCCAAGACCAGTCGCGTAAACAGGCGTCTGTTAACAGGTAACTGGTAAATGACCCATGGTTACTTCTGGATCGGAATATTCCGGTACTCCTGGGTTGAGGGGTTTGTGTTGTTTTCCTGGGTAGGGAGGTTTGCAGTTCGGCCATAAAGACACAGAGCACAGGCAGGGCCCCACGTGACGCTCGTGGCGGTTTAAGAGCGGTTTGCTTCTGTCATTAAATCCCTCCGCTGTTCTTGGCGGGAGTTCAGGTAAAACAAAGACCGCCCAAACGTTGCCTGTCGGCGGGAGCCAGGACTGCCATGTCAAAGGTGGTCGGGCGTTTCTGCAGACAGGGCAGGTGACAGATGGCGTTCGGCCTGCTTGGCGCTTGCTTGCCGGTTTATCTGTGGAGGGTCCCTACTCGCGCACTGGCTTCCGGATGTCGCTGACCTCCCCCAGAGCAGCTGTGCATACAGGGACCACCCGCGGATGCTGTCCTTCTACGCCACCTTCACCTAAAGAAACCTGCAGACTCACTGCTGTCAAACGCGGCCATCTGTGTTCTACGGGGCCTCCTGTCGCGGTGCTGCCGTTTGATGCCCCCCCCCCCCCCACAAGCCTGCCCTCTTATCTTAATCCCTTTAGCCCATGTGCCTGATTCCTATCTCCTCCATGTCGCCTTTTTGTTTGATGTTGTTCACGTTCTGAAAGGCCGGTTCCTCGACTTCCAAACACCCAGCGGAAACAGACCCGGAAAGACCCCCCCTCCCCCCCATCCTTTATGGAGGACATGGAACCTCTTTGTTGATGTGACAGCTATGGTCCTGATAGACTAGTGTAATATCAGCCAGGCAGTGTAAATATTTTTTTTTTGTGTATAAATAGAGAATGATGTACAATATGGCCGCAGCTTCCGCCCTCATGCATGTGTAGGTTTTTTTCCCCTCTTTCCCATATTTGAGACTATTTTTATGCAGGAACTGATTGGTTAACTTTTGATTCAGATGTGAAAACAGGATACCCATCTATATTTTTATGCTTAAAGTTTTTATGGATTTCTGGAATTAATTCTGAATGCTGTAATGGAAGTTCATCCATGTCGGAAATCTTGGGCTTACCTGGGCCGTTTTGGACCATCTCGCCTTGATGAGGCCTGAATTTGGTGCTGTTCAGAGATAATGGGATGTTTATTTGTGAAGGAGGAATAAAGGTGGCCCCACTTGTGCTCCACCCCCATCCCCGCATGGGGGCCCTCTGACATTGCCCCCTGCTGCTCGCCTGCCCTCCCTGCGCCCCGGGGTGCAGGAAAGAGGCCCGTTGGGTCTGGCAGCTCCGATTTTGTCAGCTCACCTGGCCATTGGCCGGGAATGGAAGGTCCTGGTCAGTCAGTAGGGCATCTCCGGACTCCTGGATCTGCTACGTGTCTTTCCGTTAAAGGGAAATCGACAAGGTCATTTCATACTACATTTCATACATGATTCTGGGGAGATTTAGATCGATGGAAACCCACCAGCCTGTATGAGATTCTTGGGAGTTTTTCCGACTTCTTGCAAGATATTGATTTTTAATTTTTTTTTTTAAGTTCGTGTTTACTCACATTTTCCCAGTTTTAAAAATAATACTTTTTATTATTGCGTCGTCCCGCAATCCTGATCAGGAAGGATGGATATATGGATTACAGAGTTATTGCCTGGCCCACAGAATGGATTTTCTCAACTCTGACAGCCTTTTCATTGGTGGGGTGACATCAGATTGAAAGAACGGTGTTCCCTGCACACAAACTGAGGGTCATGATGTTTTTTGTGTGCGTGGGGGGTGGGGTGGGGTGGCTTAATTATCTGATTTTTTTAATTTTTTTTTTCCATCTTCCCACAGACTGGATGGGTGCAGACGGAACATGACAGCATGTTCATCGAACCCACGGCGACCTCAAGTGCGTTTGCTGGCGTGGAGCATAGGGTCGTCCGCCGGCGGCGATCTCCCAGAGCCAGGCCCCCCCACATGGAAACGGAGACGACAAAGCACTGTGAGACTATTCAAGGTAATGAGCCCCCCTTTGGGGGTCAGTCAGTACCCCTCCCTCACACGCTTGCATCCTGCAGGCATACTGACTGACTGTTCACTCATGCATGTGATTTTTCTCCAGGAAGTTGCTGCAGTAGGTGATTTTGGATGCTATTTGCTTGCAGTTTGTTTATCTCTGCTTGCTCTCTATAACTGTTTTGGGCCCCCAGTCTTCACCATGAGCTCCTGCTGTCCCAGATCAGCCGGTTTAATATATCTTCGGTTTCACAGCAACCTGCCTTTGAAGTTTGTCCCTTCAAGGTGGGCAGCTGTTCAGTTGTGTGTGTGTTTTTTTTAAATGTGCTTCTTGTTGGAACCTGTTATAACTTAGCATGAATGCTACCTGACAGTAAAAGCAGGCCTCTCTACTGTCTAACAACTATGGACACTTAGCAAATTCTCTACCCACTTTGGTGTCACTCCAGAAATCCCAGCTTTTGGATTTTTCTAACCAGAAGGAATTCATTTTTTCAAGCACACCATTTTCTGAAGCGGAGCCAAAGCTCTCAGGCTCTCTGACTGCTGTGATGTTTCTCTCTCTTCATAAAGGAAGGAACCATCCAGGTGAATTATGGGAGTTGTAGTTTTGCAGCCATCGAGGTCGTGGACACATCTGGAAGCTTTTACCAGTAAAAGAATTTGGTGGAGATCTCCCAGTTCACTGTACTTTCGTGCAAAATTTTGAAGTGCTGCTCTTTTAAGAACCGAGAAGGGAGCACAGACAGACGTGCGACAGGCCATCGTTATTGTGAACCCAAACCGCTCATTCCTGTCTCTCTCCTCTTGGAACTTTAAAAAAAAAAAAAAAAAAAAAAACTGTTATCAGCAGAATTCTTCAGCTAATCACTGAGGGGATGTTTTTTTTGTCGGGTAAACTGCTGTTATCTATTTAATGTCTGTTCCTCTCACTGGTGTGATGAAGTATAATTTTGTCCCAGAGAGAAGCGTGTCCTGGATTATTACATAATTCCTGTGAAGGAGAGACCACCAGCACTTTTGACTGGCCGTGTAAATAAATTCTTTCCATGTGTTCGCATCTGGGAGAGAGTTTGGACTTCTGCTGTGACTGGACCTGGCTCGTCACAGGGACGGAGCGCTGGTAACCCGATGAGGTTCTGGCGGCTGCCTCATGCCGACGGGCCGCTGCCTCGGCCCGGTCCCGGCCCGCAGCCCCTGCCCTTACGCGGATGTTATCTGTCTGCTGTGACTGGACCTGGCTCGTCACAGGGACGAAGCGCTGCCTTATGCCGATGGGCCTCGGCCCGGTCCCGGCCCGCAGCCCCCGCCCTTACGCGGATGTTATCTTTCTGCTGCTGGTGATAACAGAGCTTCAGGTGCCAGGGGCTCTATGGGTCCCACCACCTGGTGTCTTTGGGCGGGCCCAGAGTCTCTGGATTTTAAATTCCTGTTCCTACCCCCCCCCAAAACTCACGTCTGCTTAGGACTGATGGGCCCCTGCCAGCCCCCCCATCCGTTCCCCCCCCAGCGGCCTGTTGAAAAGCCTCAATGTGAAGAGCGTTTTGACGTCCCCCCCCCCCAATTGCTGTGTTCCCTTGAGGAATGGCGTACTGACTGAGACACACTGTATATCCATTAAAGCGCCGTGTCCCGAATGCTTCAGAGCTCCGCTGTCTGCTCCCGGCCTATTCCAGCACTCTTGGTGGAGTGGCACCGGCCGGTTCGGCCCGAGCAGACGTCAGCGGTCCGGATGGCTGGTTGGCGGGGCGGGCGCGGAGCAGCAGAGGGCGCTGCTTCCCGTGCTGAATGACCGCGGCGCGGGGCACCGAATGTGGGTCACGCCAGGTCTCTCAGATGCGCCGGTGGAATCCCGCCTTGCTGAGATTATAGCCGTTGGCATCTGCTTGTTAAAAAAAAAAAAAAGAAAAGAAAATGCACACATGCGCTCAATTTCCTTCTGAGTTTGGTTCAAAAGTTTTGTTCCTATTGCATAGGAGCCCGATGGCGATGGGGACGATTTCCACATCTGTGTGCGAGTTTATGGGTGGTTGGTGATCAAAATGTCTCCAGGAAAAGGTGTACAAGGTGTGCTGGGGGGGCGGGGTCACGGCTATGGGGAGGGGGCTGTGTGAGGCTCTAAATGGGTTTCTGCTTTTTACTGGACGCCTCTAATCCCACGGAGGGCAGGCAAGACGGACACAGAGGACCCTGCGTTCAAACGGCCAGTCTGTGTCCCTGGCCGCTGTTCCAAGCGCTTCCTGCGGAATTAGAGAGCCCTGGATGTTGCTCTTAATAATTAGCACCCGTGCTTATACAGAATGAGGGATCTGTCTTGAGCCAGGCTCTGGGATTAAAAACCCGGACTTTTCTGCGGTCTGCTTTGGAACGAGACGGGAATGTGAAAAATCTTGGACCGCGCGATGCCGCTGTGAAGCAGCCTCCGGTTCCTTAATGGCACATACTCGTTCTGAGGAGTCATTTTCAACAAGTTTTGGTACCTCTCTCCCCTCCTCACTGTTTGGGGGATTTGGGTTCAAAGTAGTAAAAAAAAATCAACTCTACTAAAATACCTCACTTCTGGAATATTCTTCACCAGGGATATGCAGCATCTCGGTGCACGTTTTGGGGGTAGAGCTGCCCTGAAATTCGTGTTGCGGTTCCTCAAGGTCTAAAGAGTCACTGTGGATGGTCACATGATCGACGGCGGCCAATGGGATTCGGTTAAGTGGTCGGGGGAGGCGGCCTTGAACAGAGAGGGCCTCTTTGTGCTGTATTGGTCCTACCAGAGAAGCTGAGGCGCAATAAAATATGCACCTCTCCTGAGGAAACGGAATTTAAGAGCTGCCGCAATTTTCTTTATGTGTTCTCTTCATGGTTTGGATGCTTTCCTGAAAGGTAGCAAACTACACCTGTGACATTTTCACCAGGAGTGGTCCCCCTTATAAGGTGAAGTGCGTTTTGTCTGTGCTCTGGGATTTTTTTTCCCATGTGCCTACGGTCTGGGCTTCTCTGCACCGGTCCTGCCCACTGTGTCACTGGTTGGTTGGCTTGAAGATGGCTGTCACCTTGCTGGCACCTACACCTTTAAACACCATCGCAGTGATCTGTGTTGCTTCTGTGTTGAGTAGAAACTTCTTCAGTTGAATTCTCACAAATTGATTCAACCCCTTTTTGAGAGTGACCCGTCGAGATCACGGAGGGAATCTGAGGACAGGTAGGTAATTTTGGCCTTAGGTGACTTGCAGCTCGTTCTCAGAGACCTGCTGGCGGGGGAGCCTGGAGGGAGTCTCAGCTTTGGGCCCAGAGTGGGATTCTCTTCTTTGGTGACCTATAGAACGGAGTAGGCTGCACTCTTTCAGCAGCTCTTAATTACCTGGAGATGTGGAGGTCTGTAAACATCCCTTTATACAGTACCATCCGTGTGGACCTGTCTTCTTAAGAATGATTAAATTCTGAATCCTAATGGGCACCACTGGCTGCTAGACTGTGATGTTAGACCCCTGACTGGACACGTTTAGGATCACCTGATGCCCAAGCAAAGACATCCCCCAGAAGTTCTCCTGTGGTCGTTTGAACAGTAGATGTTCCCTCAGGATTTCTTGAGCAGAATTACCTCACTCGTTCCATGTAGGTAATAAAGGCCGGTCACCTGTCTGTAGCGTACTGTGGGTCTTAATATCCTCGGCAGGAGAAATGACTTTAGCTTGGGACTGATAGCCCGGTGACCTTGTGTCATCCATCATCGATCTGGTGACAAGGGTAGCTGCATGTTTTTGTTTGTAATTTTTTGTTTCCCTGCGGTTTGACTCCGTGACGTTTGAGATTTCTCCTGCCTCTCTGCTCCTTTGTTGAATGCAAAGCATTAAAAGCAGCCTCTTGCACCGGAGGCGGCTTGGCGAGCACGATTCCGGGCTCCCGCTCAGTCCTCATGGTGACTTTCAGAGTAATTACAGCAGGAATGGTCAGGATTAATTGAGCTCGTTGTGCGCTGTGCATGTGGTGACAACCCAAGGCCTGGCGCTCGTTCAGAAATGAGTGAAAGAGAGAGAACAAGGAGAGGAGGGAGGGGGACAGAGCCAAGGTCCAGTGTGTGTTTTTGGTTGTTAGCCTAGCGGTAGCGAAACAGGAAAGGATGGGGAGCAGTCTACTGTAAGTGCTTTCCAAGGGAGGTTGACGTCAGGGCCGGAGCAGCCTGGCAGGTTGGAAGGGGGGCATGGAGGAGGGGTTTCTAGGTTTTACTGGGGTTGCAGGGTGGAAAGGCTGAGCGCGATGTCCGTCAGCACCTGATTGTTCGCAGACCCTCGTTCAAGATTCAAAAAATGACTTGAGTCATTGGAACGACCATAATCCCTGTACGAAATCTCATTCCGGACCAGATCCGGCTGCTTGGGTCTGTGCTCTGCGTTTGTGCCTCAGGGGTCTTGCTATGTGTGAGTTTCACATTGAGTCGTCAGGTGGAATCCCACAGTGCCTTTCTCCTCCATTCAGCAAGTGGGGGTGTTGTTTTGCAGGGAAGGAGAGGAAGACCAAGGAATGGGAGGACCGGCGAGAACGCAGGAATGCCATCCGGTGGGGCGGCGACTACACCGTGGAGACGGTGGTGGTGGCCGACTCGGACATGGTGGCGTACCACGGGCCCGAGGCAGCTCAGAGGTTCATCCTGACGGTGATGAACATGGTGAGCCCGCAGACACAGCCATGGACGCCCACACGCGCGGCTGTGGACACCCACATGCGCGGCGGTTGAACGCGCTTGCAGACGCACACGCGGTCGTGGACACCCACACACACGGGGGGACACACTCGTGGACACCCACACGCACGGGGGAACACGCTCACAGGCACTTGCGCTGGAAGTAAAGTCCCTCAGGCTCATTTGGTTGTAACAGATATCATGAGCAGAATTATTATCTTTCATATTGTGCAGTGAATGACACCCTTTAATCCTCTGAGGCCAAAAATAAATACCACTGTTTAAATTATTTAGAGCATTTTTTTCCTGGGGATGTTTACACTTTCATTTCCCTGAGATGAAATATTTCCCTGGGAAGAGCTTATCAAGGGGGGTGAGGGAAAGTCCAAACAGCACAGATTATGAGCCCTAGTCTGCTTGAATTTCTTACTTAAGCACAGAAGTGTGTAGGGTTACTGTGTGGGGCCTTCACGGTGGGCTGTCTTGGGGCCTAACCGGGCAGGGGTGCCCCTGTCACGCCTGACGCCAACAGCGGTCGTTCTAAACCTGAGGTTCTTCAGTGGACCCACGCATCTGTGAGCGTCCTGCCCCGCGGGGACACGCAGGAAAAGTCCTCGCCGGTTGCGATCGCTCCACGCCGTTACTTTACCGCCTCCTTAACCTGCTACTTGTCAGTTATTTACTCACTGGGTTAAAGTAGAGAGTAAAGTCTCACAGCGCAGAGTTACCCTATGTTTAACTTGTGCAAGCAATGGTCGAAATGTATTAGTAGAGAGATTACCACCCATGCTGCATGACTTGTTTGTTTATCAGGCAGAATTAAATCGGTGTCCTGTTTGTCACGCCGGTAGCGGCATCCTCATAATTGGTACCAGCGGGCACGGACAGCCCGTGTCCCACGTCAGGGCACGATATGGAGGGCCGTTCGCTCCGTGGCCAAGGTTTCAGGACCTTCTCATCTAACAGCGCTCTTAAGGGGAATGCTGTTGCCATGGCAACCTGAAGGGGAGGGGCAGCCCACTCTGGACACTGAGGTCTTGGCGGCTAATGGCTCCTTGTTGGCAAGATTTTATTTCTGCCAGTTTGTTCAAAGTCAGACGAGCCAGAAGAGTCATATTTAAAAACAAAACATGCACACATTAAATGCATACACATGCGAAGAATATACCCAGAGTCTGTTGTAGCTTTTCATTCCATGCTCATGCCCCCCCCCAAAAAAAAACGTTTCAAGAGTGTTAGAAAAAGCAGCTGTGAGGTCATCACAGTATGCAAATGAGACATCGCCATTAAA
>JAODKC010000009.1:6252220-6274137 GCA_026777985.1 Mormyrops attenuatus
GTTGCACTATTGGTTTTATGGACATGCACACACTATTTCTTCTTCCGGGATTATTTTCCGGAACCCCCCCCCCCCCCCCGACCTGTGAAGCATTTTCGGAAAAACTGTAAACATAATCATCTAATCATAGCTAATATAAATAATACATTGAGAGTGCTGACATTAAAATACAATTTTAAACCTTTGAATGTCGCAGACATCATTCCAAGGGATCTGATTATTTGGTTGTTCACGCTGAAGATTTTCGCCGGCAATGAGACGTAGCAGAAATGTGTTATGTTAGCATTTGGGCCCAGGATGCTGAGTGGGCCAGGCATCTCGCTTAGCCCAGCTTCTGGACGTGCACTCCGGCCCCCCCATCCCCGCCTTACAGGAGCGAAGAACAGAGTAACAAAACAAAGGCTGAAAAAGTTTGCTGACGTCTCCTTATCAAGATAAGCTGTACGAAATGGCTCGATAATTCATGGCCGAGTATGACGTCGCAGTAAGCTGTTAGCTGTGGGTCTGCTCTGAATTATGATTTAGGACGATTACGGGGAGCCAAGAGACTAACTGAAAAATGTTGTATGAGTAATAATAATAATAATAATGGTGAGTAGTGGCAGTATATTTCACTTCAGGTTTCTTGCTGGGTAAGTTACTCTTCGGGGAGAGTGTGCGGGGTTTTAAGCCGACTTCTGGAAGCTCCTGGGATGTGCCGGTGTCTCTGTGGAGCTCTGCATTGGAGCTGCGTTATTAGACCCCAGATAGCTCACAATCGCCTCCTGTTTGTTCAGTTTGCCCGGGTGGCGCCTGGAGGATTTCTCCTGCTTTTTTCCTTTATTGGCTGTCTTGATCCTTGAGGGGCTCGGCAAATAGAGAGGTTCATGATGAAATGGTCTGGTTAATTTGCCGGGCCGCTTTTGAGGGAAGTCTTCTGCTAAGGCTTCCTCTCAGGATTCAGACTCTGCCGACCATCCTGACATCAACCCTGCCTGTGTTTTTATCACAACAAACACGCCGCTATTTTTTATATCACATTGTCATGTATAATTCTTGTTGCCTCCCAGTGATCCCAGTTCCCTACCTGCTTATCCCACACATGGTTGCAGCGTATCCAGAGAAAACACTGCACTTCAGCCCAGTGGGATGCGTCCCCTCTAGCCCTGTAGGGATCCTCTGCGGGTGCAGAGCGGCCCCCTGCGTGGGTGGGGCCAGAGCCCCAGAAGGTGCCGGTGTGTGTGTGTGTGTGTGTGTGTGTGTGTGTCTGTGTGTGTGTGTGTGTGTGCTTTTCCTTTGATTCTGGTTTGAGCGACTCTAAATACGCAAACAAAAATTACAGAAAAACCCTCGTCTGCAAGCATCGGCTGATTCCAACCAGATGTTTCTCACTTTTTAAATGCACGTTGTGCGTCATTCTCTTCACGGCATGTTACAAAGTGATGTTTTAAAAAAACTGAGAATCATCTGGGGTGGAGGAGGATAAAAACCGATGAGGTCACACCCTTCTATCCTTTATGGGCTTGCAGGATGGCCAGTGTGGGCCCGGCTGGGGTGGTGCCCTTCTAACTCACATTTACCTGACCCCCACCCCCACAGGAATCGCCTATCTGGGCGGGGCCTGCAGTGCCAAGAGGAAGTGCGTGCTGGCGGAGGATAACGGCCTGAATCTGGCCTTCACCATCGCCCACGAGCTCGGCCACAAGTAAGAGCTGCTGTGTCGTTTTCACACACTTCGGTATCTCTTTTCTTTCTACTCACTCACGGTGATTTTCCTCTGGTATACAGTTCCGAGCCGCGACTTGTTACAGTACGGTTCCAGCTCGCTTTGGGTTCGGAGGGCGACAGTGATGTAAAACGGAAGAGACGCTTATTTACCGTTCACACAGTGTACGTCATGATTTACTATGTGCTAATGTCCACCAGCATGTCTGAGAATTGCCATGTTATATTAGCATCCGAGGCTAGTCGAATTAGCATTCGCGTTTGTAAATTTGCATTACAAATCCATTCTGTTCAGCTGTTCTCTACTGCTTTTTATGTGCGATGTGAGATACTACTACTAATAATAATACATAGAATATGCCCTTTTCTCCTTTAGATAATCCATTCGCAGAACATCGATATTTGTGCATTTCAATCAATTAGATGGTGGTAGCACGACCAGCTCAGTTTAAGCACACTTAAGTTACAGTTCGATATTTTACAATGGAAAATGGCGTGTTTGCAGTGTGGCTCAGTTCTTCGTGGCAGTGAAAAGCATTGTTATAAGCCTGGTTAGAGATTCTTTGGCTTGTTGCAGTACTACCCTAAAGCTCTTTGGTCAAAAGGTGCCCCCCCCCCCACTCTATCATGCCCAGTCCCCTCTCTGCTGACCCCAGAGGTCAAGGTCCGGAGGTCAAACGATTCGGCTTGTAGCAGTTGGCTGGGTTTCCTTAAAATTCGCCAGTGTATCTTAAACGGCAGCTGTCGCCTGAAATGCATCAGGGTCACTTTGCTTGGAGGGCGGAACTTTTACATCTCCCTGAAGCCCTCCCCCACCCCATTTGAGTGGTTCTTGGGAACTCCCAGACGCTTTAATCCTGTTTAACTCGGATTGCTCCCACAGACAAAGACTTCAGTGTAAGCTGGCTGGGAATGGTGACTGTAAGTTTGTGTGGGGCGGGGGTCTTGGATCGCCAGGTTTGGGATCCGAGGAGTATCTTGGAAGATGCTATGTCATCCTTCTCACGTTGACGCTTTCTACTGCTCAGCTGGTACCAAGGTCACTCCATTAAGTGAACTCCCCTTGACTCGACTTCCCCTGGAAAGCGTTTCCTCTCAATCCCGCTCCCTGCCGAGGCCCTCCCCTCTCCAACTTCGCTGTTCTGCTTGTCCTGTTTTTCCATTTTTCATACCGTACCGGGGAAAAGAAATACCTGCTTCTCACATGACGTGACGCTTTGAAATGTGACACACGGCTGATTTTATTAACCGTTTGGAAAAAAGAGCCTTTTTTGAGATGAGCGCCTTAGACCTCCTGCCGTTAGCCACCGCTAACCCGGCTTGGATAAACTGCACCGCGACCGAAGCTGTGCGCCTAGGGTCCAGCCAGGCTTTTGCCCAGGCAGCCAGTGTCTTTGTACGTCACAGGTTACATTTAAGTGGTTTAATGACACAGTTTCTTAAATTCAGTGTTTGGCCTTTTGGCTGTAAATCAGTGAACTGCCTTGTTTTTCACTGGTGGGCTGTGAAGGTGTTTACCGAATTAGCCGTAATTTGTTAAACAGCTTCGCTTTAAAACCTCTTGCGGTATCTCATTAGCATGGCCCCCGTGTAACGCCGGCAAACTTTATTATGCGATGGATAATAGGAGGCTGACTCCAAGGGAGACTGGAAAGGTTGCAGTCGGGCGCTGTTGGGGGCGGGCGCTGGCGTAGCCTGTAGCCCCCGGTCGCCCCGTGTAACTTAATCAGCCAGTGTCACGTTTGAGTAGCGCTGTGTGTGCGGCTGGCTGGGAGCCTTTCGCAGAGGGTGAAGTCATAAACCCAGCGCCACATGGATCACATGTGGCACCATAAAGGCGCTCCGTAAAGCTTCACTCCATAAAACCGCCGTACAGGGGAAATGTAAGAGCCTCTTGGCAGTTCATTTTAAGATGTGAGGTGCTGAGTGTGTTATCTGGGACTGTGTGTGGCTCATTCATTTAGGAGGCCTTGCCCTTGAACAGAAGGTTGTTGGTCCAAGTTCCGTTTAACTGTTGGAGTCTTTAACTCAGTTGGTCATGGGACCGGCCCTGCTTTCTTAGTTGTACGTTGCTTTGGATAAAAGTATCTGCTAAGTATTTAAGTGACCTGCTGTGCTGTAACGCAGCGTGGGGGCCCATCCATGGATTTGTGGCGTGACGCAGGGCAGCCATCTTCACTCCTGATGACTCCAGCGTCTCAGACGCGGAACATTTTGTCATCATTTCTATAAGCACCTATCCAGCAAGCATGACCCGCTAGCCTTTATTCTCCACACCCCAGCGATTGTGAGGGCCTGAGATTGTGTGCTGGTGCCCGTCTCCCTTCCTCAGAGTTTAAGGCAGAGCACGACCCCCCTTCATTTGAGGAATTCTCCCCCACTGAATCCCCATGGGGGTCATTTTAAGACTTCCTCAGGGTTTTTCAGCTGCCCTGCCCTGCGCTGCTGTCGCTCCGCATGATGATTTGGGGAGATGTGTGAATCGCATATCCTTTAATGTGATCCTGCTTATGAAAGCTTCCACCTCCCAGTTGAAGAGAGAATTTCCCAGAGTGAGATCCCCCGCCCCCGCACTGAGTTTGTGGTGATGGTGTTGTTAGTGTTAGGTACTCACAACAGACACCATTTGATAGTAAGACCTGAATTTTTCTATGTGGTCTGGTCCCTAGCGAATGCCTTCACGACTTTGCTGTAAACCCCTGTGGATGGATTACTCTGAGTAATGGCCCCTCCGTACCACCCGGCCTTTCTGCAGACTCCTGTGTGGTGCTGACAGACGCACTCGTCCTCCCGTTGCGGCTGTAGAGCCGCCGTCCTTCCCGCCGTCCTCGGGTCGGGGGGTTGGGCACCTTGTCTTCTGCATTCCCATTTCCTGGTAATTGCGGAGACTCGACTGGCTGTGCTTTCCAATTACTCCTGTCCCCCGATCTGCTCTGAAAGCATCCCATCCTTCACAGTGGAGTGCTTTCCTTGAAATTTCCTACCTAAACAAGGAACTTCAAAGACTGGGGTTACCTCGGAGGAGCAGAATCGCTGTTATTACCCCGAGAAACAGGCCGCTCCTGTTCTGTGGCTTGCCGAGATAATTTTCATGCGCATAACTGGGTTTTCCACAGCAAAGGGAACGAATAATTACAGTCATGACTTTTTAAAGCTTCTTTTATATTTAATATTTCTCTTATAGCCTTTAATGTTTGGATCATGGTGCACGTATTACAAATATTAATGATACTCCCAAGTACTCTGACTTCAAGCTGAGTCCGTACTAAAGAAGATATGAGCCAGGCTCATGTCAGCATGGATTTGTGAAGGACAGGAGAGTTTGTTTACTGATGGGGTGGGCGTTTTTGGCCAAAGTCTCCCTGCTCTGCTGCTTGCGGCTGTCTACATCATGTCTTCACATCAGAGCCCAGGCTCTGTTGGCCAGGGACTAGGTGCCTGGATAGTAATTCTGTTTTTAATGGGCTGCCTGGGTCTGTGTTCTTGCTCTCTTTTTCCTCAAAACTAACCGATCCACAAACTAGTTTGCTACCTTTTCTACTTATACTGATACTTTTCCCCTAAAATGTGTACCTCCTGAACATAAGGATTAACTACTGTCCTTAAATGTACAGTTAAAACATTTTTATTGATGCGTCATACCAAAATGGTAGCTAATAAAATAAATAAGATGGCATGAGTGCACAGGCTTCTTCAGCCCTGCCCTGGTGGGTGGTCGTCTGAAAGGGACCCAGACAGATCTCTTTGCGTTGTTTCAGATCTTTCGTTTAACGGCCTTTCGTGTGTGAGCTTGCTTTGAACTTCTTACAGCCTGGAATCAATGGAAGCCTCACCTCCACTTTTTAATCCTTCTGCTCTGAAATGGCTCCTTGCAAAGGCAGCTGAAGGATTGACACGTAGGCGGTTTAATTGAAACAATAATTTGGAAAAAAGACGCCAGTGCTCATAGGTACCAAGCCAGGCAAATGTCATGCGGCCCCAGATTCTGCTGCAGCATTATGTGCAGGAGTGGGATTAGCCTGAGGAGGGTGCCACACATGTGGGTCTCCTAGGTCTCTGCAGGCTAAAATGTGGAGTGTGTAATGTGCTACTTCACATTGCTGGGTTCATTTACATTATATTTCTTTAGCTGTTTTTGACTGGGTACAAATGCTTGTTGTATTGTACTTTTTTGGCTGGGTACACAGGGGTGAGCACACTAATGCCAGCTGTGGCAGTGTGGGGAGGGTGAGGTTTGAACCCAGATTGCAGAGGTACAGGTCAGCAGTGCTAACCACTACACTACCAGGCCACCCATCACCCTTAGATTGTCTTTGCCAGGGGTGATATGTGTGAACCCAATTTCCTCTTGGCTAAACTGCTGTGCCTGACATTAGAAGGTTCAAGCCTGGCCTGGGTATGTGACGGTTTCATAAAATGTCAATTATTTCTTAAAATGCTTGTCTTATTAGTCTGGGAACTGGGGCAACCTATACTCACAAGGGTGAACTAGCCACTACACTACCAGACCACCTGCCACCCAGGGTGCACTGTGTTTGCTGGGGGGGGGATGGTGGGGCTTGAACCCAGCTCTCTAGGGTTATGAGACAGCAGTGCCACCCACCATCCTTACTGCACCCTTCACATAGATTGTCTTTGCCAGGGGTGATATGTGCGAACCCAATTTCCTCTTGGTTTCATGGTTCCTGGGCTTGTTCTGTGGTTGTTTGAGTAGCACAGTGGACTAAGTCTCTGCTGTGCTCCGCTTTCCATCTGGGCCTTGCAGTAGCTTTAGCTTATACCAGTTCTGCATCGTGGGATGGGCCTGACGTATTTGGATTTTCAGTGGGTTTGTGAAGTTCCCACTGAGCACTCCTCCAAACCCCCTGCCCCCCCCCCCCTTCCCTGCTGTAACCTGGGAACTGTCTCTCTGCTTTTTAACTCCAGATTTTCCTTCTTTCTGAAGTTGCTGTTCTGGGATGTAGGTAGTGGCTTTGGAAGAATTGTGCCGTAATTACCCAGAGTGCCATGCTGGTCTGTCCTCTCCCCTTTTTACATTCCCTCCCCATATTGTGCGTTATGTGACCTCTGCAGCTGGGGCTAATTGCATCCACATGGCAGAATTGAGTGGGGGGGCTGTGTGACTCCTGCTTCTGTCCCCAGCATGGGCATGAGCCACGATGACGACCACGCCACCTGCACCGGACACTCACACATCATGTCGGGGGAGTGGGTGAAGGGCAGAAACCCCAGCGACCTGTCCTGGTCCACCTGCAGCCGCGACGACCTCGAGAACTTCCTCAGGTGAGACGGGAGGGCCACTTTCATGAGTGACGAAACATGGAAAGCGCTTACGTCGTCATCCGCAGCCGCGTCTGAGAGAGAAACATAAGAACCAGGGCTTTATATGACGGGCGTAAACATTTGTCCGGACTCTGGCTTTTCGGTACCATACAGATGTTTACTTACACCCACAATTTGGTAAGCAGATTAGTAGTGCGGCTAAAATATAATTGTAGGTGCATTGTCAGTAGTCAGTAGTCAATAAATTTGCCGTATCCTTATGTTTATTAAATTCAGTTAGCGGAGCCACGTGCTACTGTTTTGGTAAATCATGGAAGCGAGAAGCACTGAGGTAGCGGTGAAGAAAGGGACAGATCAGCAGGTGCATCATGTTTTAAAAGAGGAGATTATTACGCATGTGACATATAATCGGGATGCAATATTGTGCAGCCCTAGTGTCTGCTGCCATTTGCCTGTACTGGGTTTGCATTTTTGTGTGTGCGTGTGTGTGTGTGTGTGTGTGTGTGTGGGGGGGGCGGGGGGGCGGGGGGGTTTTCTTGTGAGGAATGGGGTGGTTCGAGGGGATGGGAAAACCAATAAAGTGATCTGGCCGCCTGATTGATCAGATCACCATGGCTGAACCGTCAGATTCAGGCATCGGTGCTCTTCCTGCGTACATGAATCCACCCCAGGATGCTGGTGAAGGTCTTGCCTGGGATGGTGATAGCTTAGGGTGGCTCCGCTTAGGGTGACACTCGCAGGATGTTGAGGGTGGAAGCCAAACAATCTGACTGCCAGCATGACTGCGGCATTGGCGTTAGCGGTGCGTTTTATTATTCACTGTATAAATATGTTTTTACTATTATTATTAGTATTATTATAATTATTATTATTATTATCACCCACAGTGGTCTGATCCTCCCAGGCACCGAACCCTGCTGTTTGGTATTTCGTCACAGAATCCGCATCTCCATTAAAATTCTCAGTACGATTCAGTTTAACTTTCTAAATTGATCATTAACATAGATGATTTCTCACCGCTATTCTTAGTCCCAGTCAAATTGTCTGTCTGATTTTCATATTTTAAAGTCGATAAGACCTTTTGATTACTAACACTCTTCTTGCTCCATGAGAGAAATTACTTTCAAAGTGAGTTTATGGGGCTCCTTGTCGGTGCCTAAAGATGCTGGGGGGGGGTCACTCGGATAGCATTTGATTATGGAAAGGACCTATATCCTGAGGTATATTCCCTGAAGCCTTCGGATGTCCCAGCTGTGTCACATGATTTGTGCTCCGACTTGCTGTGCCTGGCAGACCAGAATAATAACGACCTCCCTGCACGTGAGCTGACTGTGTCCGGACTGGTCCTGCACACAGAGATCCTGCTTTTAAGTGATAATTAAGCCCATCTTAATGTACGAGTCTTCGTCACACTGATCAGGCTGCCTATGTATGCATCATTGATCAGTGCCTCTGCTCTACTGATTACTAAGTAGAATGTAAGTCCCTTTTCCAGATTCTGAGTTTGTCGAAAGACTGGAATGTTATAAAATAAAGAAGATGTTTGTGATTTGTATGTAATTAAACTTATGAAATGCAAACTAAGATCCTCGGAGACCAAAGCTTTGCAAATGATATCGGCCATCTTTAGGTTGTGATCTCCGTTACTTACACTGGAGGTCATAACATCCTCTTGGGAGCCAAAACGATGTCCTTTACCTCCTTTTTCCAGTTTTCCTTTAACTTTTTACCTCTTCGGAGCTCTTGACTTCATTGTTGCATCAAGTGTGACAGACTATCCTCGTCTTTGTTTAAAAAACAGCTTAGAATCTGAAGCCATCCCATCGATATAAACACTGAATTATGGTCACCAGACCCATTTCAGATGCTGGGAGATGGCAGGATTCAGAGTACGAGTCGTAACAGGAATCTCACTTAAAGCAGTCATCATAATGCATTATATATTGTATAAAACTTTATGAATGCATTATAATGCATTATCAAGGTATCTATACCGCATTATACATGGGTGCTGTATAATGCAGTGAAGTGTTGCTGAAAATACTTTCCCAGATGCGTCACTTTGATGGTTAAAGAAGCACTATAAAAAGTCCGTGTCGGAAAAGCTGGGGCACTTCCTGTCATTTGTTAGACACTCACAGTTTTCTTATTTCTGCCGTCGGTTGAGAAATGATCTCGCTTCCCGTGGGAGACTCCTGAGAAGTGGGGCCGTGTCCTAAGTGACAGGAGCGGAGCAGGTCTCTGTGCCCTGGGGGATGATGGACACTCCGCTTGCAGGTCCAAGGCCAGCACATGCCTACTGCGGATGGACCCGCGCAGCCCCTACTTGGTGCGTCTGCCCCCGAAGCTGCCCGGCATGCACTACAGCGCTGACGAACAGTGCCAGATTTTATTTGGCACCAACGCCACCTTCTGCCAGGATATGGAGGTAGGAGTTTCCTCTGAACTCACTCTACTTTGCCCTGTTTGTAACGGGGTGCTTTGGTAACCAGCTGGCTAGTTGACACTAACATGTTACCCCACCCCCCAATTTTTATGTTAAATTGTCTCTATTGTCCTGAATATGTGCTTTTCCCATTGTGTGTTGGTAATGCATTTCCATGGTGAAATGGACCCTTGAAATTTAGGGGAACTTTTTTTTAGATTTTATCAAAAGCCCTCTAGTGTGGGTCCAGGCTGGAAGTGGGCCTTTTGTTGAGGACTTCCCCCGCGTCAGGGTGAGCTCCCCTGCCAAAGCTGCAGAACTTTATCCCTCATAACTAGCCAAAACTTCTAACTCTGCTTGTTTCTCATAAGGAACACTTCACAGAGACTGGTTGGCCCTTGGGGAAAACCATCCGATGGTTTGATTACAAACTTTGAGAAACATTTGATCACAACTTGTGGCACAGCCTCAGTGCCGGTGATGGGAAGGTCGCCGGTTCGAGCCTGGCATCGGCAGAATAGTGACCTGCCTGTGGGTCCTTGAGCGAGGCCCTTAACCCCCCCAGCTGCTTGGGTGCCTCTGCAGGTGGCTGCCCTGAGATGCCAAGATTACTCACACCTATGACTGTGTGCCATGGAGGGCAGGATA
Source organism: Mormyrops attenuatus (assembly GCA_026777985.1). Classification (NCBI taxonomy): domain Eukaryota; kingdom Metazoa; phylum Chordata; class Actinopteri; order Osteoglossiformes; family Mormyridae; genus Mormyrops; species Mormyrops attenuatus. Next base: position 6,262,281 of record JAODKC010000009.1, read on the forward strand.
GGGTAGTGAAAAGAATAAATAAATAAATAAATAAACACCCAGTGAGCAATGCTGGGGCCACAGCAGTTGCTAAGCTAACGTGTCCTGGGGGGGTGGCAAGCTTGCTAATTGGTTGCCAGTGGCAATCCAGGGGTGAGCGTGACGCGATTTGTCTTCAGTGCATTGCTCCCCATTCAGCCTTGTGTTCCCGCTTGTAATGGCTTGGACGTGCTGTGGATGTGCCCCACCCCAGCATTTGAGTTTCACTTACACAAAAATTTTCTGAGGGCAGAACGAAAAATGATTGGTTTGAGGAGAGAAATCAGTTTGTAGAGGAGGTGGGTCCAAGCAACTAGAGGAGATGGTGCCAAGACATTTGATTGGTTGGTTTCGCCTCCTCTAGTTCTTTGAACCGTCCTTCTCTACAATATGATTGGTTATCCCTCCAAACCAATAATTTTTCCTTCTGCCTGCAGAACATGTTTGTGTAAGTAAAACTCCCATGAGCCCCCCCCCCCAGCAGCAGGTTGGAGTGATATGATCCTGGCAAGATGGGGTAGCTGTCAGTGGAGGAAAAGTGGGGGGGTGAGGGGGCCCTGATCTTGTTGGACATTGGCTTCTGCATTGATACCAAAAGCTTATTTAACCATTTTGTAGTTGCATCTGCCCCATTAGTCCGTCTGCTCTATGCTCATCCCAGTCGCCACGGGACGGTTCCGGAAATCTCCTTAAAAGTGTTTTTGAAACATTATTTTAGCCACATTTCAAGGGGTGAGCGAATGAGTGACGCAATAGTGTGATCATGTCATGTGTTTTTACAAACTGGTCGTTCCAAACTGGTTTTATAGAAAGACTTACAATTAAAATAACCGACTCAAGCACTGAGCCTGTAAAGTAGCCCGGACGAGTGTGCGGATCGCAGGTCACGGTCACAGAATACGCCAGTTTCCTGATCGTGTCTCAGAAGGGGCCGCAGCCCCTCGGCGAGACGCGGTTCTTTTCGTCAGGTGCTGCGGTCGGCCAGAGTCCGTCTGTATGACATGCGGGTGCAGGGGTCCAAGAAAAGCAGGTCGGATCCAGCTCATGTGCCGCCGAGCCTTTTACCACGGCCTGCAGAACTTCAAACGGGCGCCCGTGCTGGCGATATCGCGGCGCACTGAGATGGCGCCACGCCCAGCCCTCGGTAAGGCATTCGGCAAGCCTGCGCCGGACGAGCGCACCTTTAAGAGCCGTCCCGCTGACAGCTTTATAGTGTAGGCTAAAGGCACGACGAGCCGCAGTAAATGGCGTGCTCTGCGGCGTCTGAAACAGCCAGAGGCCTCTAGAGCAGTAAAGCCACCAGATTTCCGCTAAGGGCAGTAAAAAGGTATCATTATGTGGAGAGACTCCCCTGCTTCAGGAGATTAATCTTCTTTGCTGCTCTGAAACATCATTCTGCGTCTGTGTGCGTCTGTGTGCATGTATGTATGTATGTGTGTGTATATGTGTATGTGTGTATATATATGTATGTATGTGTGTGCCTGTGTGTGTCTGTGTGCGTGCATGTGCGTGTGTGTGTATGTATGTATGTGGGTGTGTGTGTGTGTGTGTGCCTGTGTGTGTGTGTATGTGTCTGTTTGTGACTGTTTGTGACTGTCTGTTTGTCTCCCCACAATGTGATAAAAACCTGTTATTTTCTGTGCCTGGAGGGGAGGGGGACATGCTTCCCCTGAATTTTTGGGTCATTTCAGTGAGTAATGAGTCCCCCCCCAATTTGTATTACAGCACCTGATGTGCGCCGGCTTGTGGTGCCTCGTGGAAGGAGACGCTACCTGCAAAACCAAATTAGACCCCCCCCTTGATGGGACAGAGTGCGGAGCTGACAAGGTGAGAGCAAGAATCATCTAGAAGCAGCCTGAAGTGTAAATATTACTGTTCGCCTCTTACTTTTGCCCAAAATACATCTTCAGCTATATGGAACATTGATGCGGTTGGAGAGATTTTTCCGATCTGTCTTGTGCGGTAAGCTCTCCTTTCTGTTCTGCTCCACGGCGTGGGGGGTCTATTGCCCAGAGCCTGTGGGGGCAGCTTCAGGGCCCTGAATGTGTGGCCTGTGGGTTCGATGTTGTGATGGTGTACATGGTAGATGGTCATTGCAGTGCTGAAGTGTGATTGGCTCCCTGCTGTCCCCCAGGACGTGGATATGGAGGTTGGACCGTGACTCTCCGAGGGGTCCTTGTGTTTAACCTGTCGATCAGGGTGCCGTTTGCCAGCGCAGTGCCCGGCGAGCTCCTGCTGGGGGCGCTCCTCTAATGGCTGGTGTCGCTTTCAGTGGTGCAGGGCAGGAGACTGCGTCAGCAAGACCCCCATTCCCCAGCACCTGGACGGGGACTGGGGCCCCTGGGGCCCCTGGAGCATGTGCAGTCGAACCTGCGGCACTGGGGTCCGTTTCCGCCAGAGGAAGTGCGACAACCCCCCGTAAGTCGGGACCCCACCTCCATGTTGTACCACCGTTTTCATCACCATCTTTATAACCTTCCCGGTCATCAGGATAATTACCAGATTATCATATCCATTAGTGTACTCATCTTAACCATCATCCTTAGTGTCACCGTCATCGTAATCATCATTCTGATCATAATCAGCATCATAATCATAACAACTGACAATCATCATTATAATCTTCATGAGAAATATCAAAATTCATAATGATCTAATAATTATTAATATAATCATTTGCGGTCATCTTCTTTTTACTAGAATAATCCACCACGTTCTATTGATATTAGAACCTGGCCTTAGCTGCGGAGACCCTGAATCTCTGAAGTGCCTAGCTGTCATTGCAAAAAGCGGAGTGCACTTCCATTCCATTCAAAAATTCAGAATTAATTTTTATGATTTGTTTTGGCAGTGAAGATGTTTTTAAAGCATTCTTTATGTATCTTGCCCCCCCCCCTCACTCCAGCCCCGGTGCGGGCAGTAAATCTTCGGCAGCTCACACAGCTGACAGTTGACCGCAGGCCAGGTACCTGCCTGCCTTTTGCTGTGTCTTGGGGGGGGGGCATCTCTGAGTACACTGGCCAAAGACAGGGCTATTAAAAATAAATAGCATGACAACACACCAAAAACAGTAATGACTGAGAAGAATGCAGCTGGTAGCTGTGTATGACCAGGGGTCATTTATGAAAAAGTGCTTTTCATAATGGCACTTCAGTGGGTCATTGAACGTGTTGGGCGGGGGGGGGGGGAATGAGATTTTTCCTAGAGCGGTGGGGGGCCACGGGCTGATTTACAAAGCAAAGCCAAAGCTTGCTGCTGCTCTTCCCGCAGGCCAGGGCCTGGGGGGCGACACTGCCAAAAAGCCAGCGTGGAGCACAAGGCCTGCGAAGGGCCCCCCTGTGCCAAGGGCCTGCCCACCTTCCGGGACCAGCAGTGCCAGACCCAGGAGCGGCAGGCCGCCAAGAGGAAGGTCGCCATGTGGACGGCCGTGGTAAATGACGGTGAGTGTTCGCCTCAGGTGCTACGGCACCCCCGCCTGGGGCCACCCCTTACCTCCTGTTAGGAGTTGCAAATACGACAGAGGATTCTACGAAGCCCCTTTTCAGTGTTTATTCTGAATAAGTCCGATCTAGCTGACGTGCGGCTCCCGGCCTGCTCGATGAATTACGCATGCGAGCCGCGGCCTCCGTCGCTCCCCTCCACCCGCCCGGCTCTCGCTCTGCTCTCCTCCTCCTCCTCATATCTGCACCGTGGCTCTGACATCTGCGGCCCGGTCCTGCCAGGAAAAGCTCATCGAAAAGCGAGAGCCGTCATAAATCTGCAGCATCCATCGCTACGCGGCCGCGAGCGCCGTGACAGCCGGGGCTCTCGCGTCTCAAAGGCATTTGCATGTGGTTCTGTAGCCGTGGATCACGCTTGTCCTTCCTACGCATCTCACAGTGCCTCAACACGTACCCGGCCGGCCGTCCACATGATGCAACAGAAAATGGGATTCGTCAGGGTAAAGAACCTTCTTCCAGTGCGGCAAGGTCCGGTTCCGATACCTTACTGCCCGCTGTAGACCTGTGAATGATGCACTGGGGTCAGCAGCCACCTTCCATTTTACAGCCCCATATGCAGCAGGGCTTTTGACATGGGACACCATCATTGGTATCTACCAGATGGGATCGTCTTCGTTCACCTCTCACGTTGAAAAGTCATGGCCGCCCAACACCATCAGCAGGTTGCAGTTCTTCCCTTCATTACCTACAAGCCTCGCAGTTTCGGAGACGTTCTGACCCAGTCGCCTGGCCGTAACGTATCAAAGTCACTATCAGAGTCACTCAGGTCTGCAAGATCAACGGCTAGTGCTGAATGTTAGCTCACCGCTTACCAAGGCCTTGACATGTGCAGCTGTTACAATGTAGTCTTTCGCTTCCCATGGGGGGGCTGGTCATAATGTTTTGGCCCATCGGTGTATGTGTATATATGCAGTATATATAAAAAACAAAGGGCTGTGGGGTCACAGTAAATTTAAATATTAACATCTGTTATATAGTTTATATGTTATTGATGTGCCTTTGGGTGTCACATAGAAGGCGTCAGTCAGTGATTAGTAATTGAGCTGTTTCGCTCGGAATTGATTAATCTTTCAGCTTTTCAGCAGAGCCCCCAGTGAAGGTTATATACTCAAATTTTACCTTCAGTAGGAGCCAATGAAGAGGCCTGGGGGGCTCCTGGACGCCTTTTATGTAAATCAGAGGCACACGCACACATGCACGTCGAGCGAGACGGCATCGCACATGACTGTCGGTCTGCGTTCTCGCTGTGTTACAGAGAAGCCGTGCGTTCTCTTCTGCGCCCCCGTGGGCCGGGAGGTCTCCGTCTTGGTGGCGGAGCGTGTCCTGGATGGCACCCCCTGCGGACCCTACGAGACCGACCTCTGCGTCAACGGAAAGTGCCAGGTAAAGAAAGACAGCGGCTGTCTCTCTGTTCGCCCCCCCCCACATGAAGGGCAGCCCTCATCAGCATGTGCTGTTTCTTTCTATCCCTAATTTCATTTTTGCACGGCAAGCTGATCAAACAGGCTCTAGCAGGTTGGGCGAGGTGGGAGGGGGGGGGGGCGGCTTTAAATTTAATTTAATTGGCTCAAGTGGCAGATGGGGTCAGGGCTGAACAGAAATTTCCTTCTTCCTCTGGGGAATTTATTTATATGAATTACAGTTTGTCTTTTTCTTTGTTGTTAATCCTTTCTGGATAAAAATGTCCCATAATGCTTTTTGTTCGGACAGGTTTTGAAGCCCAGGTGAACAGGATTACCATGTGGTGTCAGTCACCGCCCCACTTAACCCAATGGGATCCAGTAAAGTAATTGATGGCCGGCAGGTTAATCCAGCACCATCACCAGCTCTCCCAGTCCACCCACTATGGGCCACGCTCTCCGCTCTCCCACCGCTACCTCCAGGCTTTTGCATGCTTAAGCAAATTCCAAAGCTTTGAACATACGCCGTTCACCGACTGCCCGGTCGTGAGCCAAGGACTAGTTTTTAAACGGAACACTCCAGAACGCATCCCACCAGAACCATCGTGAAAGTTCCAAGGAGATCCGTGGAAAGACCACATGATCCGCAATGTTCCGGTCCTCGGCGGCTAACTCTTACGGGTTTAACTGCGTCGGCAACACATATTCACGGACCTGCCAGCGACCCTCGGAGCTCCTCAAGCGCCCCCATCGTGAAACTCCCCAGGATCACTTTGCGACTGGGTGGGTGGCGGAGGGTGGCGTTAGATGCCACACTCTGAAGTCTTGCCCCCCTGCGGTGCTGCTGTTAACAGCTGGTCGACTCAGTCCCAGTTTCCAAGAAGCCTGGGCCCCCATGCAGACGGTTCAGCATAACATTTGCGTCTCCCCGCCCCCCCCCTTCGCCCCTTCGGCTTTCGAATGTAAAGTATCGGTGTGGGGGGGGGGGGGGGGATTTATTTAAGTTTAATTGAAGTATCTAGTGATGTGGCAAACCCAGTTGTACTGCATAGGCGGGGAGATGAGACTGGCCGATTTGCTAGCTTCGTTGCCCTGGCACGGACCTAACGTCCTCCCTTCTGCACGCGGTGGATGAACACAGTGGATCTGAGAGCACAGGAACAGCCAGCTAAGGGCGCCGGCTTGGCGTCTGGACTTTGACAGCAAATTGTTTGTTGACAGCTTGACTCGAGGCTGAAGACAGCGCGGAAAGATCCGGCACATGTAGCTGGGCCGTGTCTGATCTCTCTGAGCTGCTGATGGGAGAAATTCTTTGTGTCGCGCAGCGTAGCAAACTACAATATTTCAGATCCTAAGAGACGCACTTGACTTATTCAGACATATCACTTGTGGTAATTGATATATCATGTGCTGCGAAACGGTGTAATCGGGTTAGGTTTGGCTTGATTCTGTCAAACGTGGGCCAGGATAAAGAGCGCCAAACTCTCACCCGAACCGGTCGTTTTTCCCTTTGCTTTGTAACTTAGAGTATCAGTAACACTTCTACCAATAGACTGTTGAGCCAATCAGAAGGCAGATCTGTCTTCCTGTTTCATGGGTATGAAATTTTTGCAGTGGCTTCTTGTGAAGCATCTGTGAGTCTGGTGTTTGAAGAATATATCACTGCATATCGCTGTAAGCATCCAGTGTGATTGATTAATGGATGGATTCTTTCTTTCTCTCTCTCTCTCTCTCTCTCTCTCTCTCGCTATCTCTCTCTCTCACACACACACACACTCTCTCCCTCCCTCCCTTCCAAAGGAAATAGCAGAATTCGCGTGTCTTCGTAGTTACACCATTTCTCCTTCTCCTGCATTTGTATGCTGACTGGTGCAGTCTTGTGTGGGAAGCGTTGAACGGTGCACGCCTGTTACCCTGCAGACACGCGCCCGCTACCCTGCAGACACGCGTCCGTTACCCTGCAGACACGCGCCCGCTACCCTGCAGACACGCGTCCGTTACCCTGCAGACACACGCCCGGTACCCTGCAGACATGCGTCCATTACCCTGCAGACACGCGCCCGGTACCCTGCAGACACGCGTCCGTTACCCTGCAGACACGCGCCCGCTGCCCTGCAGACACGCGCCCGTTGCCCTGCAGACACGCGTCCGCTGCCCTGCAGACACGCGCCCGCTGCCCTGCAGACACGCGCCCGCTGCCCTGCAGACACGCGCCCGCTGCCCTGCAGACACACACTCGTACCCATGCAACAGGGCTTCTTTTCCCCTGAAACGACACTCGATGTCTATGTATGAATTGTGCCTCGGTTGAGTGAGCCAGCCTGTAGGGCCCCCTGGAGTTTCGGTTCTGCTGGTGACATCACTCCCAGCCAGGCACCCCCCAGGTGGGGAAGCTTTTGCAAGACCCCTCCCCCCCCCCCAACACCTTTCCTGTGCTGATTAATAGCCCTCCCACCTCACCAAATGCTCACACATGGTCTTAGGAGTTCATTTCTTGGCCGGATATCAAGTGGGCTGTGTGTGAGCCCCCCCTGCTCTCCTCATGCGGCCTGGGTTTATCGGCGGATCCGTCCAGGCAGAGAGAGTCACTCGTAGAGAGTCATTCATAGGGAGGCATGGGCTAGGACTACACAGTTTGTACTGAGGTCAGATGCGATTCTAGGATTTGACCCTTAGGAGGACTAAACTTCCGGAAGATATATGGGACACCACCCCCCATGATTAAATTTGCCAAGAGGAGGGGGCATCCATGCAATAAAGTCTGCAGAGCCAGGGGTACAGAATACGTATGAAAATCTGGGGCAAACCGCTAAATAATTTTAGAAAAAACGCTTTTTCAGGGGGACTAAGACAAAAAACATAAATATGGTCTATAACTGCCTTCGGCTGAGGTCAGCGCACTGCTCGGAGGAAGACCATGATGACACCAGGTTTTGGACGGATATGGCCAAACCAGGCTGGAGTTAGCTAACGTAGGCAAGCTGCAGCATAGCAGGCCTTCCCGAACCCGTGTTGACCATCATGCAGATCTTGAGGGTTTTTTGTCAGCCATTTTCTTGCTAGACAGTTACTAAAAGGATGTGGAACAACGGCCATGTGGTTTTGACTCCCAGACCTATCATGGTTGATGTTTGTAATGCGCCATTCAGTAAAGTCCGTGTATAAGCTCTATCTGGTTTCAGCCAGTCCATTATAAAAAACAAAGTTAATCCTACATCTCTCTCTTCTCCTCATTGGCCCAGGAACTGGATGATAATCTTGACATCTCGGTTTACCATGAAATTTCATTATATATTTTCCATACATTTTAGCTGAGCGATTGCGTAAGTTGTTGTGTTCATGTTTTCTGACAGTACAGGGTCAGGATCTTGCTTATTATGTGAACAGAATGGTTCTATTTTTGTGGTCAAAAGACTTCTTAACTGTTATGTTTCTGTTTCATACTGTTGTGATTCATACTTCTGACTAAATCATATAGCCTTAGGTTCGGGTCTGTTACTGAAACTTTCCTCTGCACTCCTGAAATCTCCAAGTCCTCACATACCTTTAATTGTTTACATCTGTTGGCAGAAAATTGGCTGCGATGGAATCATTGGATCTTCTGCCAAAGAGGACCGCTGTGGTGTATGCAATGGTGATGGCAAATCCTGCAAGATAGTCAAGGGTGACTTCAACCACACCAAAGGAATGGGTGAGTCAGAAGTTGCATGACATGACGGGAAAGTTGGGTGCGTTGGGCGGTGGGTGGTGGTTTGGGTATGTCTATGAGCTGTAGCAGTCAGGGGACCTCCATATGTGCAGATTCCTACATGGCAGAGGAGGATTCGTGGGTTATTGACATGCACCCAGCACATCTTGACCCTGTCTCGAAAGATGGACAGGAACCAGTAAAGAAATGACCTTCCTCACTCATCCTCAGCTTAGGCCTGTGCGATGGCTTTCTGTGGGTCTCCGTACACTGGTGCTATTGGACTCTCTCTCTTCTCCAAGTTGTGGCTGGTCCGTGGTCCATAGGCCGGCATGGGGACCTGAAGCAGCAGAGAATCCGCCAGTTTTGATGTGACTTGTGGAAATGTACAGGAACTGACATGTCGATAGTATTGGGTATTGTGTTCAGTACCTGAATACCTGAGTGACTGGCGGGTAAATTTAAGGTAAATTCAAAGTGGTGGTTGGTTTGTCGCCTGAAGAGGAGAATGAACTCGGGGCAAGACTGCTGAGATCAAACGGGGGGGTTGTGGGGGAGACGTTGAAAAGTTGGAAATATTTGCAGTGGGATAACTTGCCTTGAAGTTATGAGCCAATAAATGACATTTTTCCATTTATAACAATTGACCTTCGAGTAAGTTTGAATCCACAGTAGCAAGCTGACAGATCGAGACTAGGATCAGTCACTTTATGGTAGCTTTAAATGGTGCCGAATTTACGAGCCATTTCCATCTTTGCTGTGCATGCCATGACTCTCTCAAGTGTTATTAATTGTAATTGTGACAAAATGGCCTTCTCACCTCCCCTCTTCTGTCAGGATGTGTGTGTGTTTGTGTGTCACTGAGCATGCCTTTTGTGCTACACTGTGAAGAACATGGATACTGTCACCTTGACTGAGCAGTTTCTAATCATGTTCTGTCTCCCAGTCACCAGTAGCCATTGTAAGAAGGTTTCCACGTGTGTGATGTCAAAGCCCAGAGCTATTCCCAAGTGTTTCTCATGTAAGATACCTTCTCGTGGACGAGTCCCTCCTGGCCTGTTTGGAGAGCACCCGGCACCGTTCCTCTCTGGGTTCTCCTGGGAACAGAAGACTAGAAGTTATGGAGTGTTTCTGAAAAAAGCACCATTACATAATAGTTGGGCTTCCAGTTCATGGCAGACGCATTGTTGGGATAGGCAGGGACGGTTGGAGGGTTCCCAACGACATCACAAATCAGAACAGCTGGGTCTCCCACTCTCTCACGTTGGAATTCTTTTTTTCCAGTTTTCCAGACCTCCTCATCTTTCTGGAATATTCCTGATTCAAATAAGCTTGGCAACTCTTTTTGACTCAGACCCTTTTATTGAAAAGAGCCTCCTTACGTTTTACGTAATGTTTTATTGAAACGCTGTAACAGCGTTTCGGATATGCTCTGGTCTGCCCAGACTCTTTCCCCAGGAGAACCCGTTTGAGAATGCTGGGTGTATTTTAATCTCCGCATTATTAAGTCTAACAAACGCCATCTTGTAGGTTATACATTATCAGAAAAGAACAGCAGGAGAAATGTAGGGACACAGCAGAATTCTTCAGAAACGTGAACTAAAACCAGCTATTAACTGAGCTACTTGATGGTGCCAGTACAGTAAAGAGTGAACTCACATTATTCAAGGAGTGTGCAAAAGGGGCCTCTTCTTGTACCTGAGATCATCTAAGGGGCTTCAGCCAGCGGGACACTCCCTCATTGTCCTGTAAGGTTTTCAGAGGGTACTAACAGGCAGGGGTAGGCTTGTCGTCTTGGTGATGGGTGCCCACTAACAGAGTTTTGGGTTTTGTGATGGGGCCTGCTGTGTTTTACTGGTAACAGCTTGGTTGTGGGTTTTTAGTGAAGCGCACTGGGTTGGGAGAAAACAAAACTGGTGTTAGTGGAAGTGCTGGGAAATAAAGATAATCAAAGCAGCTTGCTGATGTAGATCTAGGAAGGATGTGGCTAGTTTTTTAACCGAAGTACTTAAAGATTGATACATGAACATTCACCCAAGTCATTTTAGGAAAAAATGTAACTAACAATTTTTTTTAATGCTCTGAGACGATGATAAAATTGTGTATGTTTGCATATAAGCGTATATATTAGTACACACACATATTCACGTAAATAGGTCATATTTCTCAGAATAAACACCTAAAGTGTTCCCATCTTGGAGGTGATGTTTCGCAGACCTTGCCAGCATCTCTGGACTGAATCCCAGGCCCCCCTTAAAGGTCAATCTGCCCCAGTCCTTCCGTCTTCGTAGCCCGTTCTTTCTTTGACGCCATAAGGCTTTGGAAGGCCCCTCCATCTTCCATCTCTTTTGTGAAGTGTGTCTTTCCCTCTTCCAGCAAGGAGCTTTACTGCTCTGGCACAGAAACCGCGCTTTATTGTAAACGGGGCCAGTGTTTGGGGTCTTCAAAGGCTGCTGCATGCTCTAATCTTTGAAAGCTCTTTTAAGGAATCTAATTTTTCAGGAACACATTTTGTGAATTAATTTAGAGGTACAGCAGATCATGATCTGATGCTTATAAACTTCGTATTCATAAGTTTGGGAACTTTCTCCATCTTATGACTGACGGAGCAGGAGAATGAAAGGCAGCACTGCTGGTGGCTGGCAAGTCGGATCAGGTTCAATCAATAGTCCTTTCAGAATACGACGGACATAAAAAAAAAGAAAAGCAGTTAGTGCCATTTATGAGCGGAGCACCATATCTGCCCGGATCTGCTCATTTGTGACTTCCTGTCAGATTTGGAAGTTGTACCTCCTTGAGGATCAAGCTGCTTTGGATTATCCTTATTGCCCAAGTATTCTCTGGCCCGATGCTGGGAAATGTGGGCACGGGCTGGCCTGGGGGGCAGGAGTGGATGCAGGTCTAGGTTTAAACAGAGCTCTTGAAGGATCTTTGACCACGGATCCGCTTCTGCCTGTCACATGTTGTGCTTTTAGGTCTATACTTCCTTTCTGGGTGGTCTTATAGTGGGGGGGACTGCACTTCTGGAGGTCTTCTTCATCCCTGTGGTCCTGTACCCTACCAGCACATCTCCACTGAATGTGGACACCGGTAACGTGACAGGAACACAGGGGACCACCTGACCTCTGGGACCAGCTGAGCACTCTCGGGGGGGGGGGGCGGGGGGCGGGCGGGGCGGGGGGGGGCGGGCGCCGGGGCGGGGCGGCCGCGAGGGGGGGGGGGGGGGGGGAGAGGGGGAGGCGGGCGAGCGG
>JAODKC010000009.1:6274147-6299462 GCA_026777985.1 Mormyrops attenuatus
ACCACCGCCCCTCCGGGCCCCGCGTACACCCCAACCCCCCCCCCCCCCCCCCCCCGCACCTCCTAATCAGCGCTCTCCCCAAAAAATACATTTTGAGTTTGACCCTGGAGAAGAATGCCAGTTAGCGATAATATTAGTAGAGGAGTTCCTTGGAATTCCTTCAGTTTCTTCTGAGAGAAATGAAAAGCTCTGATCCGGCGTCCCACCTCAGCTCCTCAGCGCCCCCACCTGCCCTGACGTGGCCCCATGGTGAGCTCCTGTCCTCCACTTCACGCTCTCTCCCATCGCCCCAGGTTACGTCGAGGCAGCCGTCATCCCAGCCGGAGCGCGGAGGATCAAAGTCGTCGAGGACAAGCCAGCCCACGGCTTTCTGGGTAAGATCTTATAAACTTTTCAGTGATACGCTTGTGGGTCCCACAGAAGGTTCCGGAACCTCAGAGAACTAAGGCTGTTTTGTGGCCGGATTGCTCGGTTGGATACGAATGAGGCAGGTCCCTCTGGAGATTAGGCGATTAGAAAAAACAAACTACTTTTATTGAAATGTTCAATGTTTCTTTTTTTGTTTTTGCACTTAAATGAACTCAGACTTGGATATTTACAGTAGAAAACAACAAATGAGTCCTGAGAAATTGCTCTGGTTTGGAATTAGCTTTTTCTTGGCATAAAATAATCATAAATCAAAATTTTGGCGACGTTCACATTCTGTTATTACATGCCTGGTTTGGTAAATGAGGTTAACCAGAATTTCACATCGTGCCACGTTGGGTTCATGTTTTTTTACTGTCACAGCTTCCTCACTGTATAATAACCTAAGGAGGGAGGGAGGGAGGCAGAGAGCGAGAGAGAGACACCCAACAGTATGAGGAAAATAAGCACAAAGATGTCACACACAGTACAGTACTTTAAAATGGCTCTCATGTCACCCCACATAAAGTCAGAAGAATTCTGAGAGGTGACGCAGTTTCCTTACAATGTCTTCTTCACCCCACATTAGCTGTCAAAATTCTGGATGTTATAATTGTAGCAAATTAATACTACTTGTAGGAATAATTCCATATGGACATTTCCACTGGGTTTAGTAATGAGCAGTTGTCCCGCAGTTTTCGTACAGATTTTGACATAACATTGTGCGTTTGGTATTCTGAGCTTTGAGCTCCGGCACCGCAGATTTATTTTATCTGTAATATTATATGACAAATTACAGGCTTTATGTAAATTGTAGCCATACAGTCTTGCTGTAACATGCCCATAAAAGTGAAAGAGTAGTTGCAGTTATTTTGGTACTAATTTAATATTATACCATATATATATAAGAATATCTGCCCTGTGTGAAGGTCGCTGTTGTTGGATCGAGGTTGGATTTAGCGGCCTGTGCCTAGGCCCTCTCTGCTGGCTATAAAGGACGTCCAGCCAATGAAAGCCAACCGGATGCCACCTTGTGGTAATTTGAGGACCAGAACTGTTTACCTACAGTGTAGTTGTCACGAGGTGATGGGTTCAAGCCTAATCTGATATATTTGGGAGTGTTATACTAGGTAATCATGTCGCATGATGCTGAGAATAAACTTTTACTATATCGTGTGCTATTTAAAAAACCCTGAATGCCTAATTATTTGGTGCTTTAAATGTGTAATTTATAGTTAAATGTAATCTTTCCTCACACTCATAAATAACGGCAGGACTAAATTGTATGTTGTATACTCCAACATTGTGCTGCGACTGTGTGAATCACGTGGTGTGAAAATGGTGTGAAAACGATGTGAAAGCACCATTTTGCACGCTGTCAGGGTACGGCTGGGATGCATCCGAGGCCATGTTATGCAGATGTCATTAAGCTTCAGGCGTAACCCTTGTTGCCTTTCGACAAACAGGATGTAGCACTACACTGATTCACAAAGCCTAATTAGCGTTTTATGACAAAAACGCAACGTCGGCGCCAAGCCGCTCGGATGCCGAGAGCCGCAGGAGCAGTTTGATGGACGTAAGTCTCGCTGCGGCTTTCACCGCCGCTCGCTCACAGGTGACGGTAAGCCCCAATGACATGCGGTAGACCTAACAGCGCGGCTCGGTCACGAGTCCTCTTCCGGCCACATCAGAAGCCGCTTCTCCGCCCACCGGCTCTTGGCAAGCCACTCTTAGTTGGTTCTTTTTGGCAGGAGACAATGGGGCCAGTCCTGCGCACAGCTTATTTATCACAGATAGCAGGGTGTGGAGAAAAAGCCTCTTCTTAGGAAGGAGAATGAGGGCAGGCAAACAGATCAGGACAGTGTCCCTCTTTGGAAGCTTCCACTGACGTAATGTTGCGTTTATCTTCAGCTTTAGTCTGTCTTTTAGTCTTCAGTCTAAAATCATGTCTCATAACGACCAATTCTGTCAACATTTCATACATTTAGCCACCGTAACACAGAAATATGTTTATTTATAGCTTTATTTGTTCTTTCTCTAAACGGTTGGAGGGGAAAGTGCGGTGCCCAAATTTGTGTAACGCTTCCACAGTTTGGACCTTGTATCTCGATGATTCTTCACGAATTTCAGGGAGGTTCCTTACAGATGGGAATATCTGGGCTTTAAAGCACACGGACATTTGGTGACAGCCCTCTCTTTGTAGGGCAGCCGCACCTGAACACAGGCCTGATTACACTTGAAAGGCCGTTTGGGGTCTTTGATACTATCCCGCTGTCATCCGTCCTTTCCTGCGGGGAAAGGGCTTTGCGTTATCTGTGGGGGATCAGTCTGTGCTCTGACAAAGTCTTCTGGAGCGGAAGAGCTTATCGGATCCTGCCGGGACTCTTTCGTTTTACAGCGTCAACGGACCCGGGGATACTTTGTCCCAGCTGAGCATGTGTTACTTGCGTTTGACTGCGGAGCCCTGCATTGTGTAACTTACTGTAGATGTGGCAAAGTCTGCAAGACGATTAGTCGCAATGGTCATGTCTTCCTATGTTTGAAGCAGGGGGTGTGATTTACATTAGTGTTTCTCAACCCGGTCCTCGGGGCAACGGTGCACATTTTTGCTCCCTCCCAGCTCCCACTGGACTGTCTGGCAGGGAGCTGGGTGGAAGCAAGAACATGGACCGTCTCCCCGAGTAATTATTATTTTAATCACCGACTTTGGACATCATTATCCTGCTGGCTACCTGTCAGTGGTACTTTACTGTGTTCTTCTGCTTTAAGAGGGAAGACTTTTGTTGACATTACGATATGGATGTGAGGCCCCTGTGATTATGGATACAGCAGCATAGGTACTGCAGGCTGCTGCTTAATACCCAAGAACAAGCAGCTCGCTTTTCCCAGTGTTGTGACCTAAGCCAAAGGGATTGTAAGGCCTTCTCTCTTACCTCTAGACTATCATCTGACAGTTTCTGCGAAGTAACTTAATTCTTGCTCATTTATTTAGCTGCCATTTCAGTGCCGGTTAAAGGCTTCACCCGTGGACACAGCAGCCGGGGTTGGGAGTTGGGGGTTAGAGCGTCCTTCATGCCACCTGTTTTTGGTCCTCAGTGGCTTTGTGAATGTGTGAGGTGGACATAAAATTACCCCCCCACCCACACTCGATCCTGAATGTTTAGTATGGATTGGCTGGGTTTAATGGATTCCTCACATGAAACGGGATCTCATCCAGAATTTATTATCATATGATATTATCATATATTATCTTATCTGATTTGCTTACACACATTTGTGGATGAATATATGTAATTATGATAATGTTAATCCTAGAAATGCAGGAATAGCTTTATACACATGGTTTATTTTGGTAAGAATATACACTTTCTTTTTTTTTTTTTTTTTTTTTACTGGAGGTCCAGAGCCCTTAACAGCATTGCGACATTACCTGTAACTAGCAGCAGGACATTACTGTCCACAGGGCGGCGGTATTTGGGGATGATATTGATATCGGTAATCGTTGACATCACACACAAAATCCCTGTCAATATCTGACTGAATAACTGGTGATTATCGCCTTTAACACACACGCATTGCTACTTTTTAACTCCCTGTATGGTGCGCATAGGTATCAGTGTATGTAAACATCCGTTATAATGGCGGTACGCAACTAGGGCTTCCCGTAAGTTTGTGAACCACGGCTTATGGATGGTTTGCAATATTTTTTTTTATTGTAATTAAATTCGACCCGCCCGTCCATAATTTCCCACTGATACAAAAAAATAATATTATCGCCATGATTGGCAAACCAGCAGCTCACCCCACAGGTAGGCAAGGCTGCGTTTTATTTCAGTCACAAAGAAAAGTAAGTCCATGTGCGCTGTGTGTGGGGGGGGGGGGGGCTGGGTTGAAATGTTGCATATAATTTTTTTAGCTATCGCCCAGCCCTCCTGTTCACTGCACCCACATTGTCACATTCTGAAGCACCAGGCCCTTTCATATGTTTAGGCCGGGTGCCTAGCCTGTTCACCGTCGTTCCTGTTTTTAGTCTTGCTACAGCACCTGCAGATAAAAGGAGTTTTTCTGTATTTTTAGCTGTGGAGACCCAAAACCTGAAATTCACTCGTTCCTGTTGCACCGGGTAGAGTGTTAGTGACAGGATACAGACAAGAACCCAGCTAATGTTGTCGTGCTTAATGCTAGTTTTCAGTCCTGTAGACTGCAGACTTTTCAGAAATTAAAAGCTTTCCGTGGAAAGGTCTACACTGTAGCCTTTCAACTTTGACACAGGCAGGATTCACCGCATTGCTGGTCATTTTACTTTGGTGCTGAAACACAATACATTTTCCATACGTTTTTCTGTCTGAACAGGACGTTTCGATGGGGCAGGTATGCCCCGGACTAAATGTCAAACTTTCTTGATGCTATAGCTCTGAGAGACTCGAGCAAGAGGTCCATCAACAGCGACTGGAAGATTGAGCTGCCTGGGGAGTTTGAACTGGCCGGCACCACCGTGCGTTACGTGAGGAGGGGGCTCTGGGAGAAGATGTCCGCCAGGGGCCCTACAAAGACGCCCCTCCACCTCATGGTAAAGTCGTTAGCCAAGCCCCCTCCAACTGGCTGTCTGACCACCAGAGTTACCCTCAGTTTCCTTCCCTTTGGGGGGGCGTGTTGCCATAGCTATATAACTAAGTGGCGTTACCCCAATCTCAAATTCTGAAAAAGTTGGTGGGGGCTAATTGTTGCTTGTAAAGTGTGACGGATACTTGTTATAAGTGCCAAGCGTGTAACTTTACATCAGCAGTCAGGCCCAATATTGGGAATACAGACCATTTCGGGTCTGGCTGGAGAAGAATGTGCACAAAAGCCTGTTTATATGGAGCTAATGAAGGCTCAGGCTAGGTCTGCTTTCTCTGTGGTTATTCCTGTTATTTTTTTTCTCTTTGGCCAAGCGTTTCTTTAGCAATACGGAAAACAAAAGGACATAAACAAAAAAGAAAATTATATCTCTAAGGATTGCAAGATGTTACGTGTTTCTCTGTAGCTGGATACAGCGCTCGCATCTGCTCATCTCCCTCCAGCCATAATGAAGTTGGTTTTTTCCCCTATCTGAGGGATATTTAAGCAGGACACAATTAGCCCTATTAATGACTTTGTTGAGGCCCAAAATCCACAAACAGATTAGCTGTTTTCAGTTAGATTTAGCCAAATTACCTGATAAGAGATTTTGAAGCTGTATGCGTGTCGGATCCGGTCCACATCGTGTAATAGGAGGTCATACTTCGGTGGACTGACAGAGGTCCGTCTGTGTGATAGTGGAGCGATGAGGTACCCAATCGTGGGCCTGTCTCTCAGGGTGCTGTCTCCGATAATATTAAGGAGGCCTGTCGCTTTGATGAGTCTGAGCCAACATCAGAAACCATCACGCCTTGTAATAACGCAAATCTCCTTGAAATGCAACTACTTCCTCTGTTTGTATCAATTTAAATGCAATTTGCACATTTGTTTACTTTTCATTACCATTGAAGTGTCTGAACAGATTTCAAGGTGAGTGACCAAAATGGCTTCTTCTCAGCAGTGGTCACATTCAGATCAAAGTATGATATCCTGAAGTATGTTACAAGTGTAAACAAGTTTAACGGGTATATTTATGCTTGTAAAAGGTTAAAGGGCTTCTTCAAACTTTGAGCCCTTCAAATAAATACTAATCAGCACTCACACTAATTAGGATTCATAGATCATTTATTTGTTTAAATGTAGACCTTAATCATAAATCGTGTACAATTAAATCTAATGCTGTTATTTTAAGTATGCGAATGTTATAAAAAATTGAGGAATGAGTCCACTTTGATCTTTAATCAGTACAAACAGGATTTCTCCCACTATTAATAATCCTGAAATGTCACAGTGTGTCAAATTATACTTGTAATTAACTCAACGGCCCAATTAAGCAAAATTAATTAGAAGGCTATGGAGGAAAAGATCAGAATGCACACAAGTTCCCAAGGACAGAAGCTAAGAAGCACAGAATTTTTCATCAAAAGCTAAGTGGCATGTCGTCATCAAGGCGTCGTTGAGTGAAGCTGCTGTGAGATCAGCTGTAAAGGCCAATGGGTATAGCAGAACGTGTAAGAAACTCAGAGGTCCTTTTCGGACTCTGTCCAGACGTGTAGCGGGCCTGCATGATTCTCAGAAGTCTTTGTTTGCGTTGCGTTATCAGTGGCTCCCATCTAGAACTCCTTTCCTGACTCAGGTGCTGCTGTTCCACGACCAAACGTATGGCATCCACTACGAGTACACCGTGTCCCTGAGCCAGACGCGGGAGGTTGGGGACCCGCCAGCGACGGAACCCACCCACCTTTACATCTGGACCCACAGCGGCTGGGAGGACTGCAGTGTGCAGTGTGGTGGAGGTGGGTCGGTCGCTCTTTTGCTTAGAACTTGGAAGTCAGGATTTCCGAGTTCCTAGCCGGGAATTTCAACCGGAGCAGAATTCCGACTCAAAGTCGGAGGAACCTCTGTGACCCGACCTCAGAATTCAAGATGGCTGCACCCTGCATCAACAGAAGTGAAAGCTGCAGTTATACACTGTTTATTAGCACTTATGTCTTATCTGTGGCTCATTAAATCACCCAACCGCTATCTGTAGACATATTACAATGCTGTTTGTTTGGCAAAAATGTGTTATCAACTGATATTGCTAACAATGAACCGGTTAGAGCTAAGGCCTGTTTCAAAAAGCAGGATTACTTGCTTATCTGGATAACTTGTTGAATTTAAGGTAATCCACACTAAATGTAGATTAAGTGTGTGTTAGCACATGAGGGCTACCAGAGCATTCTACCAGCCTACCTGGATTGGGACACTCTGTGACCTGGACTTCCGGTGTCTCTTCCGTGTGGGGGAGGGACTTAATAAAGAGCCAACCACTCATCATTGGGGATCATGTAGTCAAGTCACTTTAATGTCATTTCACACAACGAATTTCTGCAGAGCATCAGACAGGTACATGTAGAACAAAGAACAGCTGAAGAGTAAATACTGGATATGTATAAAGAAAAGTTCACAACAATGACTCAGTGCAAGTAAACAGGACAAGTCAACAAGACAGTACAAGACAGATCATATATATTATATGTATATGTAGACAGTAGACAATGCAAATATGCAGGCAGAGACCTTCCTGTAGCCTCCCCACTGTAGTTCATCAGCAGGTTAATCCAGTTCACAGAGGCCAGACGGCATGTTGGGTAAGAGGCCCCTCCGAGCATGTGCTCCGGAGTGATGCTTCATGCCAGCAGTGCTTGCAGTGTTTAGCAGAGTGTCAGTGTTCTCTGGGCTTGGCCTTAAAGGGCCAGTTCACCCCTAAACTGAAAAAAGACATGTTCTAGATGGACCTTAGTGCTGTCTGTCCATCTCAGTTGTTCTGTTGAGCGTTGCCTAGTTTTGGAGATGTCAGCCACACACTATTTGTATAACTGTGCAGAAGATATCACAGGGGTCCTTGATGCTGTTAAATATTTATAATATATTTTTCTGGTGCTTTAATCACCACAGAAAGAACGTCATTCACTCCCGTTATATTCGAGAGAAGCCCGACATTTCTACGCCCAGTATCTCCAAAACTGGGCAACTCCCAGAAGAATCTCGATGGATATATAGCACTAAGTATCTAAAAATCTTTTTTCCAGTTTAGGGGTGAACTGGCCCTTTAACATGAAATCGGACCCGGGCCTGGCCCTGGCCGGTTCCGTGCTCTTGGCTTCAGCCAGTGCCGTTTATGTGCTGGTTAAATTTACTCCTGCTTTTATTGCTGAGAGGAGGCTAATTAAATGCTGGCCTGAAGCATGATGGTGCAGATTGTTTGCATTAAGTCGTTTTGTGGTCTAATTGAATCATGCTGATGCAAATTTGAAGTTGGACTTAATCTCTTTGGATCGGGTGTTGGTAGGATTCAGAAGTCTGGGCCAAGACTCTCATGGGTGTGACCTAGCTTGTGCTCTGTGACCCCCTCCAGTGTTGGGACAGCTGTACTGACTGCGCAGATGCTCTGTGCTCTTGCAGGCTACATCGTTAACATCTCTCACATTGTGGCTGGTGCTGTTTAAGGACGATGACAGACTCATATTTTGATCTCCAACTGAAACACTGCCCTATTTTAAATCGGATAAAAGTCACATGTTGTGCATGTTCTGAATCATTTTGACACGCCAAAGGTTACCCAAATGCTAATTTTGACAATCACATTATAGAATGCTGTAAATATCTATTCAAGGACTAGATTTAATGGGATCTACAACAAGCTTTTGTGAAAGTTACAGCCAAAGTGCAGTGTTAGAAATGTATTTAACAGCCAAAACTCAGTAGCATTTAGCTGATAAATTTTATCACAGGATGGTTTAGAGCTGTTAATACTTGCAGATTTGCTGAAGCCTTCATGCTACCATGGCATACTGTACAGACTAACCGCCCTGCCCCGTCTCTCGACAAGTTTTCTGACTAAACTGTGAGAAAACAGGCAGTTTTAAGAATGCAACTTTAATTCGAAGCGATTAATGTCCATTGTGTGTGATGTAGGCTTTGGATGTCACAGCTTATGGCCCTTTTCCACTGCCACCAGGAACCCAGCCGTACCCGACCTGGTCTGCGAACTCTCGGTTTCCATTACAAAGTATGCAAGCTGTACCCTGACATGGCAAAAGCGTTACCGAACTGAACTGATGCATCTGATTGGTTGAAACGCATGGCAATACCGGTGTTCTGTGTCGATATGCTTAGATTATCCGAAGGAAAAAAGGGCATATTAAAATTCATATTCTGTATATTATTCATTATTATTAGTAATATTGATGTATGTAATGATGCATTCCCAATAACTCGGAACTTGAAAATTTCCAACCTCCTACTTAACGTACTACAGAACCGCTGAACGCAATGGATTTGTAATGCAAATTTACACAAGCAAATACTAATTCCGCTAGCGTTCGATGCTAACATAATACAGCGATTCTCACAGACGTGCTGGCAGAACTAGCTAACCGTGTGAACAGTAAACCCAGCAGCGCCTTTACCGAGCCGACCGTTCTGCAGTCGAAAACCAAAGTGAGCTGGAACCGTGCTGCAACTAGTCTCTCTCTGTGGTACGGCTTGGGCACGGCTCTGTTCTATATGAGGAAGAGCACCATTACAGAGTTAGATAAAAGTATGGAAACACATCCAGCGTGCAAAGTCCAAGGGTCCACCTGAGGAAGTCTCTGAAGTAGGCTGGGTTTTGAGCCGAATGAACCACGTCCTTGTTTGTGTCGGGTCACGGCTTCTCTGCGGTATTACATCCCCCGGCTTATTGTGCAAATAACATGGAGTGGTTTCCCTCAGAACAGATGAATTGCACTCTGGAATGGGGTCTGAGTAAACTGGGAATGTGGCGTTTTTTATGCGGGCAGCCTCTGCACTCCTCAGTGATCCACAGAGTCCCAGTGTCCCCTCTGAGGCCTGCCTTTCCCCTTTAAACCCAGGCCAGCCTGATCTGCTTCGTTAAAACCCAGCTACGTCTTACACAGCAAGACAGCCGCCACTTCTTAAGTCAGTCCCGCATCTAGGAAGCCTTGCTCTGCTTTCACTGTATTCTTGCAGTCCTCTGAATCAAATATTAAAGAACAATTTAAAGCCAAGGTTTTGAATAAACTTTGATTTGAATGTTGACTTCCAGCCAGGATAAATTGGCACTTTTTTTATAAGTTCCATAACTTTTTAGGATGATTATCTGAGACTTGGGTAACAGCAGGGCTGTAAGTGCGAAGTCTTGCGGTATCCCCTAAGGAGTCGGGAATTAAATAACTGAAACACAAACTGTTTTTCGCCGGTGTGTCACCCAGCATTCTTAGTGAGTGTTGTTACGACCTGCTGTTAGGATCTGTAATTTCTCTCTTTCTTTTTTTTTGTGTGTGAATTCCTGCCTTAGTTATGAGTGATACAGAGATAAACTGTGAATAGATGTGGTCCTGCTTAGAACTGGAATGGTCCTTTTGGGTTTGGAGTGAATGAGTCCATGCAGTGTTTTACTTTACGTCTTTCAGTCCGTGCTTGGGCCAGCGTTGATTTGGTGAAGTCTAACTCTGTTTGCCCTTGAGATTATTATTACTTAACTGTGTTATATTTTGTAATCGGCTTCCAAATGCAGGAAGTGGTTATGCTGTTAACCAAGGGGCTGATTTAAGGGCGGACTGCAGTGGGCTATTTTCTTTATTTTTTTGTGTACAGGCCCGTTGGGCAAGCTGATCCGGTCAAACTGACGTGTCCGTTGACTTCCTTTCAAACTCCTACCTCTGCCGTTGTCTTGCTTTGTTTTGTCAGGTGAGAGAAAAACCGTCGTTTCCTGCACGAAGATCATGAACAAGACCATGGTGCTGGTGAACGACAGCCACTGCAACCTGGAGAACCGACTGGCTCCCCAAATCAGACCGTGCAACATGCAGTCCTGCCAGTCCCGGTACGACCCAGATTGCCCCCCTCCCCTCTCCCAACCTCCCCGAGGCAGGTTAGGGCGAACAGAGATTCGTAGGAGTTCAAGGTCATTTTGTGAGTCGGTAACATTGGTTGTTTGTGACTCGTATCGAGAAGTGGCACGTTTCACGTTACATCTGATGCAGCTGGGGGGGGGGGGGGATTTTAGCATTCCGGGTTTGAATTTCACATTAGCTGGGGTTTGCTTCTCCATTACACTGTGGAAAGATGCGGGTGGCTCAGAGTTACTTCAAATGAGAGGATGTTGCACAGGGCTGATTACTGATACACACAGCTCTGCCCTCACATTTGGGTGCAGGCGAGAGTCTCTTGCATTGGCCTGTTTAAAAATACTTTTTGGGGGTGTGGGGGTGTTTATCTTCTGCATCTTCTTGAAGCTTCTTGAGGCTCTCGTGTGAAATCTCTTCCACTGTACAAATTCTTTTCTGTTGATAACCTTACATAAAATACGTTCTCAAAAGTTTTAAAAAAAGTTTACTTTTATTAGTATAAATATCATTCGCATTTAGCTTGATAGTATAATTGGCGTGTTTTATATATTGATAACAATAATTAAAATCATGCCGGTTAAGCAAACATGTTCCTATCAAGCGTCTTAATCAATAAAACATGCTGCTATCGAGCTAAATACATTAATAACCTAATAAAATATGTCAGTTAAACCTTAATAAAACAAGTTGGTTATACTATCAAGTTAAATGTCACTGGAGGAAGGAATCTGTACGGTGGATTAGATTTTGCATGACAGCTAAATTTTTGTCCACAGCACTCTGAGCTGACCTCTGTCTGTTTTTCTGTCTGTGTCTGTCGGTCTCTGTTTGTCTCCACATGTCTATCATCCTTTGTATGCTGGTTTCTCTGCTGTCTGTCTGTCCCTTCTCTCGCTGTCTCTTTCTGTCCCTGTCTTTCTCTGCCTTTCTGTCTATCCCTGTCATTCCCTATCTGTCTGTCTGTTTGTCTGGCTCTGTGTCTGTCTGTCGAACACTGGCTGTTGGTTTCTCGGCTGTCTTTCTCTCGCTGTCTCTCCGTCTGTCCCTGTCTTTCTCTCGCTGTCTCTCCGTCTGTCCCTGTCTTTCTCTGTCTTTCTTTCTGTCCCTGTCGGTCTCTCTCTGTCTCCATCTGTCTGTCATCCTTTGCCTGTTGTTTCTTGGCTGTCTGTCATCTCTGTTATGTCTGTCACTCTACCCCCCACCCCCCACCTGTGTGGCCCCATCAGCTGGCTGACGAGTGGATGGGGCCCCTGCTCCGTGTCCTGTGGGAAGGGTCTGCAGCTGCGCGAAGTGATGTGCATCTACCAGCTGCAGAATGGCTCCTATGTCAACGCCCTCCACATCTACTGCCCAGGGCCCAAGCCTAGCGCCGTGCGAACCTGCGAGACCCGACACTGCGTCAGCATGTGGGAGGCGTCAGAGTGGTCCAAGGTGCCCCCCCGTAAACCGCTAACACACCTGCCAGTCTTAATGCTAATTGCAGGTAGTGCTGTCCTGCTATTGTACTCTTGAGCAAACTGCTTTAAGTGAGTTTGAGTTCTTTCCCCTCCTTTTCCTGTCGTCTGTTTCTGATCCTTTCATTTCATACTGGATCCTAGCACAGGGACTGTCCATATCCACTCTTGCTCACCTGTTTTCTCAAACAATGAAGGTTTTTTCAGAAGGCATTTTTCACAGAAGGTTTTAATCTGTGACACCCCCCCACCCCGCTTCCCCCTCCCCGCAGTGCTCGTCGGACTGCGGCCAGGGCACCCGCAGGCGCGCCGTCACCTGCACCAACCCACATGGCAGGTGTGACGTGGCCCCCCGCCCCCTCGAGGAGGAGGTTTGCGAGGATCACTCCAGGTGCTATGAGTGGAAGACTGGGGAGTGGTCAAAGGTGTGGTGCCGTGGCTGAGCAAACACACACACACACACACACAGACACACATACACGGACACACACACGTACACAGCTCCAGTATACCCATCATTTTGGGGACTCTCCATTCATTTCTATGGGCATAACCCTAATCCTAACTGTGACAAATATTAACCCCTTAACCCGTACCCAGCCATAATCTTAACCGTAAGTAACCAAACAAAATAAAAAACTTTTGCCATTTTTTGTTTTTTCATTGCAGTCATAAATTTTTATTTAAAAAAATTGAGGTTTATATTGTGGGGACCTGAAAAATGTCCCCACAAGCTAAAAAATAAGATTGTGGGGGCATTTGGTCCTCATAATGTGTAGAATACAAGACGGCACACACACACACACACGCACACGCCAGGGTTGCTGAGTTGGCCAAGCACCGCACCTCACAAACACCCCCTGCCCCACTAATGAAATGATAAACACGCCAGTAGCCTGGGGGCCAGGGGGGGTCCCCATCTAAGTGACTCCAGTGATGTGGGGGGATGTTCCCATCTAAGTGAGTCCAGTGGCGTGGGGGGGGATCCCCATCTAGTGACTCCATTGGCCTGGGACGCCCGCTCCACGGCCCTGACCCCTGACGCCCTTCTCCATAACGGGCCCTGACACTTTCCCATGTTATGACTTTGACGAGCATCGTTCCTCCCGGAGGTGTCCTTATCTCACCAGCTGTTACTCTAAAGGCATTATGTCATTTTTGTTTTTTTTTTTCTTCTTCATTTCATTAATCTGGATTTAAGGAAAAACACACAGGGTTATGTAATAAGAAATTCCAGCTGGCCAGATGTTGCTGCTGCTTGGATTCATCCCCCCACAGTCTGCTCTGGCCAAGATGGTGCCACATCTGACGTGGGCATTTTTCACTAATTACCTTCTAGCCCCTGGCAGCCTGACAAGGAGGCGTGTCTTAGAAAAGCAGCCCATGCCGCCCCCCCCGTCTCCCCCCCATGGTGACTGGTGGAGCTCTCTCTCCTGGTGTTGTGTGGTTCAGAATCTGTAAACACCTGGCACTCGCTGGCCATGCCCCCTTTTCCGTAGCTCATTGCCAAGCGGAGGACGCAGGACGTGCCCACTTCGGAATCAGGGACGTCCCCGCTAGGCAGCACTAACATGCTATGGAAGCGCGTATATTGCAACTGACTGTTTGTTTATTTTTTGAGGAGTGTGGGGGTATGGCGCCAAAAAGGCCTTCTGTCTCCAGCACAGGATCTTAAATTACTGACTCCAGTCTGTTGCATATCAGAACCTAAAGTGGCTTTTTCACTTTGGTGTCTTAATAAAAGTCGGAGCTCGTTGCCATGCCGACTGCCAGTTGCCTTGTACCTCCCTCCTGTACAATATGTGGATCAGCATGGCTGACTTCTGGGGGTCTCTGGTAACTTTTTTGTTGTTTGTGAAAGTCTGAACCAGGCTCCGGGCTCCAAACCCACTACGCATTAATGAAGACTGCCACTATGCTCCTCCAACAGTTAACGGTGTAGGAACCGGTCGCCGCGTTTCCCTGTGTCCTGTAAGCGGATGGTGAGGGTGACTGTCTGCTCCCTCATTACCGACACTGATTTGCATGACATTGTCTGACCTTCCTGGCAAAACTCAAAACCTCTCTCCATCTGGCCAGTGAGTGCAGAAGGTCCCGAATCATACGGATAGTAAACCGGGGACCATTCCCACGCACACCTGGTCGCCAACACCCTTTAAGCGTATTGGTTAATTATATCATGCTTATTTTAGCTTACGGTAGTTTCTAGATATTTGAGATTGAAACTGCAGGTTCAAAGCAAAAAGTGTGGAGTTGGTTACCGTTTTCGTAAAATTGACGCACCTCTGGCTGGCTCAGTTGCAGAGCATTTTTGAGGCTGCATATGAATCTCCCAAAAACCACAGAGCTTCTCTGCTTAAATATTTGTGATAACTTTTTATTACACAGGTGTATGAAGTGGTCACTGTGTGTTTAAATCCTAGTGTTAGTCTGTGACTTGGTTTAAATGCTGCATCACTGTGTCTGCACTGCTGTGTGGCAGGCGTGTTACTTGGCAACGTCAGGAGTGCTGTTTTCTGCATGTATTGTGTCCTGCGATTCACCATCGCATTTCATGGCTTCCAAGAACAAACGTCTTTTGTGAGTCCCGGGTCGTCGGCGCCGCTTGCTGTGAAATCCTCCCCCTCGGCCGGGGTCCCTTAAAAAGGGGGTCCGTACCTCCCTTGGGCTCCGCTGCAGAAGGTGGGTTTTTCAAGGGCCATGGGGCCACATCTGTTTTAGTCATTGTAACCAATGATGGCTCCGCTGCACGGCCCAGACGTGTGACGCTGGGGCTTGGGGCAGCTCAAGATGATCTGTGTTGATGTTTTAGTTACTCAACTGACACAAAGTGACTTAGTCTTACCTACGTCATGAGGCTGTAGCCCTGCTCAGCCCTGCTGTGACCTTGGATCTCTGCCACCATGAGCCTGTCCTGAGTGCCAATCACGAGGCTCACTCTATAGCAGTATTTCCCAGTCCGGTCCTCAGGGATCTACATACAGTCCATGTTTTTGCCCCCCATCCAGTTCCCAGTAGTGCAGCTTGATGAAATGAGGCTGAAAAATCCTCCTATTCAGCTGGAGACCCTTTAAACAAGGGGGGGGTCCATGCTGGGAGGGAGCAAAAACGTGGACTGTCTGCGGGTCCCCGAGGACCGGATTGGGAAACACTGCTCTACAGCAGCCTCATCAGTCTTTCAGGCCCAATTGTCTGAGGTCATGGCCGTGTTTGTGTTTCTGTTTTGTATTTGAAACCTATGACGGATGTTCAGCGCTCCAAAGAGATCCTAAAAGTGGCTGGAGTCTGAGCCCGCTGCTCTCCATTTTCTGTGACACCCCCCCCATCGTAGCTTTGCGCTAATGGTTGGTGGAGTCGCACTCCAACGAAAGGAGCGACGAAACGTCGCTCAGGAACTCTGGGACCCCTTTTTAAGGGGATTAGCTGGCAGGAATCATGCTGCGTTGCGTCATCCGCCTGCAAATCCAGATAGTGGGGCTAAAGGGGCTGCGAGAGGCACAACTGCCACTGATAGCCACTAAGGGGTGCCGCTGAGACTCGTAAGTGGCCGGCAGAACCACCCACAGGCAAGAGTTTCGGAATGAGCTCCTTGTTAACTCCTTTTCCGCTTCGGTGTTAGACCTCAAATGCAGCCAGCTGGTTTGAGGAACAGCCTGACCGCAATGTCTGCTGTTTTGTTGTACCACTGTTGCGATTTATCACGAGGTTTCAGTGACATCACACGGCACCTGACCATGCTTCAGAGGACGTCTGCTTTCCATTCTCAATGTGATTCCGAAAGATTTGAACCCATCCACCCCAAGTAGTGCTTCACATCAGCCTCAGAACCATCTGAGCTGCTCTCCAGAGGTTTCCAGAGCGAATATGTGCTTTCCGTCATCCTGGGAGCCTGGTCAGGTGACTTTGTTAATTTCCTAAACTCGTTTAAGTGTTTGTATTTAGTTGTTTCAATCACAAGACCCTCAGGGCAAAGTAGCACTGATGATGGATTTAACAGCTATAACACAGAAGGATACGTTTATTAAAACACATTAAAATGACGTCTAGATAAGCAGATTCACGTTTAATAATTGAGCAAGCCATTTATTAAAAAATGTATATGTATATAATACTAGCCTTCCAGGTGACAGATAATTTGTTTCCAATGAAAGAGAATAACGTATCAACAAGCTAATCTCATCTGTGTCAGCACTGCTCACCTCTGGTGAAATAATGAATCGCTCCGTCTCCCGGTATCTCTCCCAGGATGGGGGGGGGGGGTTGGGGGGGGTGCTCATTCTGACCAGCCATTCACATCGCGTTCGGGAACTGTAAGTAGTCCCTGAAAATCTTAGAGCTGGGGAGCTGAAAAGAGAGAGGGAGCCAAGGTCAGTGCTGAGATTAGATCTGCCCGCTGTCCCCGTGGACACGGGTATGGCTAATCACTTATGCGTGCTGCTTAAACGCGGCCATGGTATCCACTACAGGCCGCAGTTATGTTTAAGCTAAGGTTACGTGGGACAGCTTTCCCCAATAGCACTCGTTATGCCTGTCGGCTGAGGTGGAGGGGGTACCTTCCCTGCTCTCAGGTTTCGTCCCTCTGGAACTCTCGCATTGCGCTCTTGATGTTCCCCTGTACCCACCGACTCATAATGAAGGCGTTACTTGGAAAATCTGCTTGACGAGATGCGACCCGCGTTTCTCGGCGTGGGAGTAGGTAGCCATTTCGGAATAGTCGCTATCAAAGGGCAAGTAGTAGCGTTGTGGGCCCTCGAGCGTTTGGGCTGATGTTCCCAGTCTGCACGCATCACAAAGGAACGTTTTTGAAGCTCTGGAATTCGACTCTTCGAGTCTTTTCCTTGTTTTTTTTTCCCTTTTTCTGAGCAAATTGTTTTATCCAGAGTCACATGGGATTTTGCCAGTTTATGCAGCTGGCTGTTGCACCCGGGTATTCGTGTTAAGAGCGTTCCTCAAGGGTGCAGCCAAGGGGGCCCGCTGCAACTCGAACCGGCAACCCTGCCTTTAGTCCTTGTTGGGAAAACAGCACATTATGCATGGCCTGGCCTGGTCCCATGGCATGCGAGGCCCCCCCTTGCTGTGGGCCCGCAAGGGCTGCATGAATTTATCAGCGTGACCTTCTCGCTGTGACGGCCAGGATAAATCGAACGCTTAGGAGAAGGAGGGTAACAGATGCGGTTGCTAATCTCAAGGGTTTTGCAAAATCAACTTGGGCAGTGGGACAGTAGAAGTTTACACGCCCCGGCTGACCTGCCATCCCTTTGTTTATATGCACTGGTGGTGGCCTGGTCATTTTAACAGGAAGAGTGGAAAAAATCCTCATATAAAATATTTAATAGGTTCAAATATCAATTTAACAACTAATATTCAGAAAGAGAGATCTTAATCAGGGTTTTTGAAAAATGTAAATAAATACATGGATGTGGTTAAAATACATGCATTAGATGTTGGTACCTGGCCATTTATGCATGGATATCAGAAGTTTAATCTATGGAGTAATGAATCGGTGGAATCTGTGCTTGAAAGGGAGGTGAACGACCGGATGAATTACACAGATGGGAACTTTTTTGTGCTTTATGATTTTATCCATGGAAACAAACATGGGTTGGCATGTGTCAGAGTTCTGCTGATTGGCTGCCTCCCGTAGGTGTCACCTCCATGTTAAAAGCCCTCTTATTGGTGGACAATAGCCTAATTGACCAACCACAGATTAGCGGGCGCAGGTGCTGCAGTTGGCCCGGTCGGCCAGTCAAACGAGCAGGGCCGATAGCCACTCAGTCATTAATGGTCGTTAAAGCCCTTGGTCATTACTGCGTTAAGGGCTATTGCCTCAGTCCAACATTTTGCTAAAAGTTGGTAAAACTGCAAGTTTTCACCTTGGCCCAAAATTTGAAATGTCATTAAAATTTATCAGAAAAATGTTCTGTAGATACTGTAATGGTTACCATATTACATATACAGGAGCAAAAACGTGGACTGTCCAGGGTTCCCCGAGGACTGGGTTGGGAGACGCTGCCTTAGAGTCAGTGGTAACATGTTTCCTATTGGGATATTTCAGTGCTCATCATCTTGTGGGCGGGGCCTGCAGTCCAGGGTTGTCCAGTGTATGCACAGAGTGACTGGACGCCATGGCAGCGACTGCCCGGGAGTTCTGAAGCCACCGGCCTACCGGCAATGCCACCAGGGGGCGTGCAATGAAAGAGTCAACGTCAACACCATCACTTCTCCTCGACTGGGTAAACTGGCAAATCTCGCTTCTTAAGGCAGTTATTCTTAATGGGCTCCAGTTCGTATGTTTTTTATTATGGCATCTAACTTTGAAACATATGAAATCTGATAAAGTGAACTTTCCAAAGCAGTAGAGGTCTGAACACTTTTTTTAAAATCTACTTTCTTTAAATAAGTTGTTTAATCTTAAAACCAAACGCTGTGAGCAGGAAATGTTCAAAACACACTGACGTCAACTCATGTCTGTCTGCAGCTGCCCTGACGTACAAGTGCGCGGGGGACCAGTGGACTGTGTACTGCCGGGTCGTCCGCGAGAAGAACCTGTGCCAGGACATGCGCTGGTACCAGAGGTGCTGTCAGACCTGCAGGGACTTTTATGCAAACAAAATACCCACGAATAGTTAATGACTCGAGTGGGTTGGACAGCGCCGTCGTTGGGATTCTGTTGTTTTTGTTACTGTCATTTATTAATAAGCTGTTTTTAAAAAATCGTGACTTTAATTTTAGAAAGTATCTAAAATGGCGGCGTAAAAGTGGAATCCAAAGCTTACCGTTTTTTATGATGACTTGAACGTTAAAGTTTTATATATTTTTTTTGTTTGTTTTTTTTTTTCATTTCGTTCTTTTTGTTATGCTGTACGACCAAAGTTCAGTGCCTTGAAGAAGTGATCTTCCATAAGCCCGTTCCCAAACGGTTCGCTCTGGCGTTGCGTACGCTCGCTGAGGCATCAGCTGTCTGCCTTTCACAAGCCACTGGCTGGCTGGTAGCCCAGAACGCGGCAGCTTTTCATTCAAGTTCCCCGGTCGTCGTCGTTTGTGTGTTTGTTTTGCTCTGTCATCGTTGCCATTGTTATTTAAAAATGCGAAGACATGCTTTCGTTCGGCGAAATCATACTATCGAAGAAACAGGCATCTGGCATCCGGTGACCTCGGAGCACAGAGCCTTCTGGAAACCTCATGAAAAGAATATGTAGCACATCTAACTTCTGCGAACGTGGGGGACATGTCAGTAGTGCCGCTGTGAAACCTTACTGGCTGTTAGACGAGCCGGGCTGAGCTGAGACTTTGGTTGCCTTTGCCAGCCCTGTGGGAGTCGACTTACCAACCCCAGGATGTCGGCCTCGTTCAACTCTGCCGCCCGTTTTGTGTTTGACGCCACTCTGCTGTGTCTCGCCTTCCTCTATGCCTGAGGTTGCTGGTCTCTGCATGCGCTGGCTTCTGCTCTAGCTGGTCCCTCAGTATCAATACCGTGGCAAGTGCCAATGGATTCGTATTAAACAAACATGTCTTAAGGCCTGTTTGGTATCATTATATTACATTTGGTACTCAAGGAACACCACCGTAAAAAAACAAATCTGATTGCTAAAGGAAAACTAGAAAAAAGAAAAGTATTATGGAGAACATTTTAATTGGATTTAATTCTTTTATGAAAAAACAATGTGGTGTTTGTGGTCATTCATATATATATATATATATATTTAAATTGATATTATTTTTTAGTTCTTCAGCATAAGAATGATAAAATTCAAGACTTATCTAATTAAAAACACAGGGGACCAAGCCTAGGAAAATAACCAAAGCTTTACAGAACTTAACCACTTTCTTCAGTGGTTGAAATCGTTACTAGTTACAGTTTGCTTTAAACGAACAGCAAAATGGGTTGCAATGACCTTGTGTATCTGAGCAGTGTTTTTGTAGAATAATTTCTGGCAGTTATTGACGAGTTATTAGCCTAACGAATATTGCACGCATAAGTATAGCTGTTACTCTGAGAGAGATTTCCCTCTTCCCAATTAAATATTCCCATTAGGACTCTACAGTGCACCATCTTTGACTGGGTAGAAAATAAGTGCATTAATCAGCTGTTGTGTCCAAAGAAAGGGGATGGCACTAATCTGAGAACAGCGTGTCCTGTCTGAAGGTTGAAGAATTAGGTTTTAATGGCTGTTCTTCGTTGGAGCTTCTCAGATCCTCATATGTCAACATGAGTGGGCATGCAGACCACCAGCGTCTGGATTACCACACTCTTCAGTGTTCAGTGAGCTGCTTTCAGCTACTATCCAGGTGCTCGACAGTAACAGATGGAAGTGCTCTGCTATATGGCTCTGTCAACATATCGGTTGTAAAAGCATCGGCAAGGCGATTACTCAGTGACTGGAAATGCAGACATTTGTAATGCAAAGCTGGTTTCTTCGTTTTCTGCTGAGTTAGTAAATATGTCAATGTAGCTCCCAGCCCCCCAAGTGGCGACACGCAAACATGCGTTATATAGTTAGGGGGGCCATTCACATCGTGAGATGCCTGTGTGTTACGGCATGTGCAGAGGCGTCGGTGTGACACATGCGAAGTTTGGGGTCCTTCAGCAGGACCTCGTCAAAATAACCACGGACAAAGGCTTGAGCCGCGAGCCGCGCTACTATCAATGCCGACAAGCAGGGAAACAAAAAAAAAAATCAAAAGACAAGTTGAAAGCGTGAATGAATTCATCTTCTGTGTGGGATCGCCCGTCTCCGGCGGGGCCCCCAGCTAGAGTGGTGCTAGACGAAATTCACTACTGTGGAAGCGGCGTGTCACGCTCAGAGCACCGTGCTCTGTGTTTGTGAACGTTGTCTGTTTCTGGTGTGATCTTCTGGTCCTTGTGTTTCGCTGTTTTTATTTAATACTGAAATATATCTTCTCTCCAGTAGCTGTTGTCATTTGCTTCATTCCGGCGATGTAGTGCCAATATTCTTTAATATTACATGTACTGTACATCGGTTTAATTGCACAAGTATTTGGTGCATAAGTGGCCACTATCTATATAGATACTATGGTGCTGACTGTTTTTTTTTTTGGTAAACAAAACAGGAATTTGAAACTTACGGCCAAAATGTCTTTTGTCATACAGGGGTATAATCATTGTGACAATTTTGTGTCAGAACACCGGGGTTTTTGAGATTGTAACTAACTTACAGATGCATTCGTTTTTAGCAGTTTAACATTGAAATAGACATTAACAAATTAAAAATGCAAAATACGTATGGCTAAAAGTATTGTGTATAGAAAGTGTATTTCAAGAACGTACTGTAAGTTGATTTAATAAATGACATAATAAAATGTACGTTTTTAATCGTGTGCTCTGGTGTCACAGTACTGTGATGTTTTCTAAAAATATTTTTCCATGGTTTTTTTTCTTCTTAAGGAAAAACGTTATATCACGCTTAAGCTTCGGTAGAGAAACACCGAATCTGTGAAAGTATAGAATGGGATGAGGTCTAAAAAAAGGTGCGTGTGTGTGTGTGTGTGTGTGTGTGTGTGTGTGTGTGTGTGTGTGTGTGTGTGTGTGTGTGTGTGTGTGTGTGTGAGTGTGAGTGTGAGTGTGTGTGTGTGTGAGTGTGAGTGTGAGTGTGTGTGTGTGTGTGTGTGTGTCTCTGTAGGTGTGTAGGTCCATATTGGCAGCAGTATAACCTGCCAGCTGCTGACTGCTCTCCGTTACCACGGATGTTTCCAGGTGTGTAGAACAGCCCCATGTGCTGCAGGCGACCCACCCACCATCTGGCTGGGCTGTCACTGGGTGTCGTTATGTACGTACCGACTGCAAGGGGGTGGGGCATAGGATGCTGGGATTCTCAGCAGTGCATCCTTCAACGTCTTCCTCCCCCTGCCGAACACAGTAACTCCGCCTTTACACACGTAAAAATGAAACCTAAAATCCATTTCCATCTGTTATGGAGCTTGGTTCTGCGCGGTTGGTCTGAGGTGACCTCGAAGAAACAATCCCATCTGAAGGAAGTCTGAAATTTTATTTTGTGTCGTGTGTGTTTTTTTTTCTTTCCTTACAAGAATATTTGTGGAAGTACTTTGTGTTTTCTCTACCCAGAATTCCTCAATATCCAAGAAACCTTCAGAAAGCAGAATTGATTTGTCAATTGTGCCATCAGTCTAATGCGCGTCTCCCTCCAATTTTTCTGGGACATAAAACAAGGAGGGAATGCAAAGCAGTTATCGCTGTGCTTGGGTCTCACT
This sequence comes from Mormyrops attenuatus, assembly GCA_026777985.1. NCBI lineage: Eukaryota > Metazoa > Chordata > Actinopteri > Osteoglossiformes > Mormyridae > Mormyrops > Mormyrops attenuatus. The sequence continues at coordinate 6,296,733 of JAODKC010000009.1, forward strand.
TGGGGGGGCTCTGGACTGGAGTCTGTTGTCTGAACAGGGAAGATCAGACCCCAGCCTCCCCTCATTTTCGGCTCCGCTTAATAGTCTGGTTTTGTTTGCTGGTGATTAATTTGATGAGAGCTACAGGCCTGGCTGGTGGTCTTGGCGTGTAAACAGTGCTGCTTCCTATCATTTGTTTGCTCGGTCAGTCAGTCCAGAGCCGGAGGGTAGGAGAGTGAGCTTGGGCACTGTGGCTGACAGCATGCCAACCGTTTCACGGTCTTCCTCCTCAACTCCACGTTGCCGCTTCTTTCCTGCCTTAAATGGGTTCAAACTACAGTGACAGGTGAAAAGCGTGACAGTCACATGGCAGCGAAATGCTGATGAACTGTATTTATTATGGGACATCTTTCAAAATGGTGGTCGACCACAGCGCAGGGCTTTCGAAGGATAAAACGAGCGCTGTGTCCGCATGCCGGTGTGCCCCTGTCTGCGCAGGGCTTACTGGGATGACGGTGGTGAAGGTGTCGCAGAATCCCTCTCACTGTAGGGGTTCGATGGAGGTGTGGTGGTGGTTGTCTGTAAATCCAAGAGAGAATGAACCATCTGTTTCAGCACTGGCCCGGCCAGAGCCCTGCAGCATCAGCGAGGGTTAACGCCACCTAGCAGGTTTCTGGTGTTGCATCATGGGAGGTAACCCCCCCGCCGCCCCCCAAAACAGCAAGTTCACTTGGATGCAAAGTTAACCATCAGGGGAAATGGACTCTGGATGAATTGAATGCTGATTTCTAACATGCATTATAGGGATGGAGGACAAAGAGGGTGGGGCTGCAAACCAAGCTTACATTTACAGCAGCAGCAGAGATATCACGGGGATTGTCAGGGAGCCCCCCACCCCCCCCAGCAAACACGGACACACACACAAAAGACTGCAGTGTCCTCTCAGCCCAAGACCCTGAGCTTATCAGCAAATATTGGCCTGCTGGGATCTATTGTGGGTCCATAAATACTGCTGGTCATTCTAACCCCCCCGCCCCGTTAATCCCACAGCTGACATCTGCTAGTCTTTTGTAGGCAGAAAAGGGATGGCCCCAGATCCACTGTAAGACCAGAATGGTGCTTAATCTTCTCATGCTTTGCTTGGTCACCATTTAGCAATGCCTCTCAGCTGAAAGCCAGTTCATCTCCGAGTAGTCGCACTTCTTTGGGTGTCATGCTTGCACCATGTCTGGATGAAGCATCAACAAATGACCTTTGCCGACCTTCAGGACTAATCATTTTAACAAGGAATGACAAAATGGACATGGTTGTTAACCTCTGACCCAGGACATATTTGCCCTGAAGTCAGAGAGAGGATCTCACAGAAGCGTGCGTTGACTGACCTCCGCAGTCTGTCTTTGGCGGTCCTGATGAGACTAACAGACCTCCCTCTGTAACATGGCTTCCTGCTTGGAGAGAGTTGCACACATCCCCCGAGACCGCCGTCTACCCATGTCCCTGGTGAGAATATCTTCATTACTCTGTTTTGCATGTTGCTTTCGTTCTTTTCTTATTGACGATTCTCTTTTAGCTGCTGCTCTTACCACAGAAAAGCTGCGATGCCCCAGTTAGCAGCTCTGAGATGGAGGGGGCCGGCAGCAGTGCCAGCCAACCGACCGACCATCCAGCCAGTCAGACTGCTGGAAACCAGCTCCAACCCAGATGGAGATGATCCCCAGGCCAACAAAAACGGAGATGTCCCTGCTGGCCACGGAGCCGCCCCTCTCTGAATGCCAGGGTAACCCACCGCCAAAGCTGGCAGTGCCACTGAGGTAATGCATGTGATTGTCTCTCTCTCACATTGTTACCGCATGTGATTGTCTCTCTCTCACATTGTTACCGCATGTGATTGTCTCTCTCTCACATTGTTACTGCATGTGATTGTCTCTCTCTTGCATTGTTACCGCATGTGATCATTTCTCTTTCGCATTGTTTCCGCATGTGATCGTCTCTCTCTCGTATTGTTACTGCATCTGATCGTTTCCTTCTCACATTGTTACTGCATGTGATTTTCTAAAGGTTCTGTAAGTGATTATATCTATAACATAGGCGTAGTATGGGATACTCTCCACGACAAAAGAACTGTATCAATCATCTCTACATAACATTAAAGATACAGTAGGTGATGATCACATTTCATTTGTTATGGTAATTATCTCTCTATGACATTAAAAGTACTGTCAGTGATTATCGTCCTGTAACATTAAAGGACTGCACACCTTTGTCCGCGGAGCTGAGACGCACCCCTGCCCGCTGTCCGCCGTTTGATGTGTAAACGGATGAGGCAGACAGGGAGGGTGGGGGCTCATACATTTACAGGCTTGGGCTGTAGTGAACACCCCCCCCCCCCATGTTCAACTGGCACCTTCCAGTAACAGAGAATGGCTCCAAGTTGCCCGTCAGCTTCAGAGACACCCAGCATTTAACGGCACTTCCTGTGGTGCGATCTCTGATGTACACACTCCCTGTAACAGCCCAGCCAAGTTGTTACCTGGGGGCTCGTCCCTGCCACTCGTCACGGTAATTAAAACGCAGGTGGTGCCAGAGGCTGGCTCTCGACACAAGAGGGGAACAGGGACACGCACGTACGCGGGCAGTCTGCTGTGCCACCGGCGGGGGGGGGGGGGGGGGCGTTGAATTGCACCGTTTTATTGTAAAATGAAAAATTGGGGTGAGCGTGGGCGGATGGTTTAGGTGTTAAAAAACCAGCCG